>CM053787.1:571921337-572366337 GCA_028749045.1 Cupressus sempervirens
AGAAAATTGAATAAGTAATTAAATATTATTTTTATAGATGAGTTTAAAAAATCAAATGATTTTATTTATACAATTAAGTCTTGGTGGAATGTAGTCTTACTAGATGTTTACAATGCAAGCGTAGTTAATAAATATTTAATAAATATTTAATTATATTTTAAATGAGTTAATAAATATTTAATTATATTTTAAATGAGTTATATTGAAGTTAACTAATATAATGGGTGGAATTATATATAATATAACTATATTATAATTTAATTTAAGTTATTGAACTAAGAGTTCAATGGAAATTAAATATTGGACTTATATGGAAGTTAAAATAGTACTCTAAGAATGGTATTGATATTAATATTCAATATAATGTTTTATATTATTAACTAAGCCATTTATAATCTAAGATCATTTAAATTAATAATAACACGATAATATGAAATTTTCAGAATTTATAAAATATTAAAATTTAATTAAGAGTTTATTTTTGAGTTGAATATTAAATTATTTAATAAATTATTGAAAATAATATCATTTTAATATTGATTAATCATGGTGAATTAATATATATGAAGAATTTATTTACACTTATAATATAGGAATTTATGCATGTTTTTGAACATAAACTCTTATAGCCAAATCAAACCTTAGAATATAAATTAATTTTGGTGCAATAATGTGATTTCTTAGTATATGACATTGTTGTATTTTCTTTTATGATGTTTTGGTGGTTATGTAGTTGGCTAATTAGTATTGTACACTAGAGGCCACAAGTTCTATTTTTCTATGTGAAATGATATAACCATTTTTATGTCTTGATTAGTCTGTATATAGTTTGGAGTGTAAGTGTGAGTAATCCTTCTTGATATGATCATTATGTCTTTTAACCAAAACGAGTGATGACTATTAATTTTGCTAAGTCCAATTTATCTGGTCACCTTATGCTATCATTTATGTTGAATTATGTTCTAGATAGTTGTGTTGCAAAGTATGTTATTTTATAATTTATTCTATAATTTGAATGGTTATCTTTATGTGTGATGTACTCTATGATGGAAATAAATGCTATTGATATTGGTTTATTATTCTCGTGATTATGAGACTTTATGGATTGTTACTATGATTATGGGATATCCATTATGGGATGGATGAATCTTTGAGATGCTATATTGAGATGGATAATTAATCCTTGTATGGATGAGATGTTCTTTCCTATGCTCCATTATTTTTACTTTGGTAATTTTCATGATTATGGTTTATGAGAATGTTTTGGTATTATTTGGATTATTTTGAATGAAACATGAGGGTAGGTTATCTAGGTGTATAAGGGGGAAGTGGCTTGCAATGGGGGTCGGGGCTTTAAGTGGCTGCCATGGTAACTCATTGCAACTAACTTAATTAAGTGATAACACTACACATTAAATGGGTTTTGTTTTTAATGAATTAAAAAGATTAAGTGTTCCTTGCTCGTGCCTTGTGTGCTAGTACATGCTAGGTTTGCAGTGGGAGAAGATGCTTGATTACAATATTGCATATTTAGTTTCTTTGTTTGTATGAAAGGATCACTAGTGCCCCATAGAGTCACTAGGGGGACAAAGTTTAGAGAGATTGCCAAGGTAACCTTAGAGTTGATTCATGTGATGACACTTCTACATATGTATCTTAGGTTTCCTATTTATATTTACATTTATGTTTTTATTTTAGGTTTCCTATGGGATCATCTTTTGGTATGAGTAATACCACTTGTTGTAAAAATATTTTAGGACCCTTGCCTAGGATTTGAATTTTTAATTTTTTGGTTTGATTATTCGTGTATCAACCATACATTATCTCCTTTGTATGGTGGGAGTGAGAGCTTGATTAGGTGACCACACGGTTGGGAGGTAGTGACTTCTCACTATTTGGGTTCCCTTCAAATTGACATTGACATTGGAAGTCCATTGATGCATTTGTACCATTATCATTCTTATTCTTGTCCTAGAGATTCTACTCAATTGATGTATCTACATACCATGTACCTTATATACTAAGATCCTATGAAATTTTGTATGGTTTATTGGTGTACTTGTATTCATTATTACAGACTCTGTGACATGTGCAATGGATGGGTTTATTTGGATGTGCTCCATTGTATTAGTAGTACTTATGTATCTACTAATGAGATTATGTATTTGTTATTCCTTTATGGCTATGGACATTGTACTTAAGATTAAAACTAATTAACAAAACCTTCTTAAACATGAAGGAACCCTGGAGGAAATGGAAACTGTATTTGTAATTTCTTTGTGTACTTAATCTATATGTGTATATGTGTACTTGTTATCTTATGTTATACAATTTTTTTTTAAAAACTAATAAAACATTGTTATATAGTAGGTTATTTTCTCTTGGGTTCTCGAGCAGGGTGTTACATACTATGCCTATAGAGAGCCAAATAAATAATGTAGAAGAAATCTTTATAAATGAGATTGAACTACATTTAACTTAATCCCATTCAATTTTTCCCTCTCATTGTTATAAAAGTTGAGGTAGGATTTCAAACTAATACATTCTCTACTTTTGTCTCTCTAACTTGTGAAAAAATCAATGACTAATCTAATATCTATGTATCCTCTATTTTTTCCTTCAATCACAAAATCCACTATTTTGGTAAATTCAAGATTTGGATGCTTTTTAATCAATTTCATTACACATCTTTTTGAATCACCATGAATCCCTTTAGACTTTATTTCTCCCTGCATTAGTACCTTGGAAATGGCTCCCTCCTAGTATAGGTCACCTACGGGTGACCTATACTCAATATAGGTTATCAAGGGGTGACCTACACTTAATATAGGTTTCCTATGGGTGACCTATACTCCTTGAGGTCCCTTTTTGGGGTTGAGGGCATGATGCAATGTTTCTTTATCCTTTCCTACCCATCTGAATCATCTCTCACCAATTTGAAATCCAAAATTACTATAAAAGACAACCTATTTGTTTATCTTTAGAAACTCATCTAGAGCATCTAAGAAAAGAACATCAAGAGAAAGCATACAAATACTTTTTTTAAGGTTGAAGTCTATGTTTTGATTTAATCTACTTGAATAAAGGGTTGATCTTCATATTCAAAAATTTTAGTCAAAGATCTACAATCAAGCATTCAATACAATACACCATGGAGTTGTAACCAAATTGTGAAGATTCCTAGGAGTAATTTTTTGATTATAGGTGTGGTATAATTTGGTTGTTATTTTTAGATTTATTATTATTTTTCTTCATATTTCATGACATTTACATGCTAGGGTCACACTCTTAGGGTTAGATCTTGGCATATACATTACATTATATATGTATTTACTAGCTTGTTTGCATTCTAAACATACTAATCTAGATTCACAGGAACAATCACACACTTTACATCTTCCTATCGACTATTTTTGGAGGTGGGAATTGCCAAAATGGGAGGTTGACTAAGGAAAACCTGTATATAGCCACCCAAACACATACATGTTTTCAAATATGCAAGTTTTGAAAGCATAACTAACACATCCAGATACCCATTTTGGAGATTAGAATAGATCCATTTCCTATTTCAATATTTGATAGAACATGATACAAGTTTCCAAGTTTAAACTATACCTAGAAACCAAAATCACACATCCTATTATAGGTTCAAAAAGGTGATCTCAAAGTACCAAAGCACAATTTTCAGTTTTTGATTCCAACCGAAATAAGTACAGGTTTCCAAGTTTAACCTAGATACTAGGTACATATCGCCCCACATTAACTTGTTCCTAAGATAGAAAAAATACATAGTTTATAGGTCCTCTATTTGTCAATTGTGTGATTCAAAAATATGAACATTGAAGGGTTCTTACTATCGAAGAAGCTATCCTCCAAGACATTGTTCTTCTTCCATTTATCAAGCACACACATTCTTATATTCCTTTTTGCATCTACTTTCTCATTTTTTGATCTATATTTATTTTACATTACATTTAGTGATCAACCCTCACCTCCAAAGAGAGAGAAAAGGAATTTTGATTCAATAAAGTTCAAATCGCATGCTTGTACCTTTTTTGTTGTGTTTTTTGGATCTATCCTATCTTGATGAGGGTTTACTATCTTTTACTCATTGATTCCTAATTTATATGGTCGATTTAGTGGTTTGCCATTGATTACCATTTAATCATATTCATTTTGATGAACTCAACCTTTCATGATTTCTAGACCTTTTGTTTTGGCTAGTTAGGTCTTGTGTGCATTTTAAACATGTCAAAAACAACAACAAAAGCCATTTAATAGTTAGATCTCATTGCATTTTATGATTATCTTAGTTAGATCTACCTTTTGTTGCAAAGAGTAAATAATTCAAAAAAAAAATCTTATTTACTTTATTGTATATTGTTTACATTTTGAAAATGTAAAAATAGTTGAATCTTATTTATTATGTAGATTACTTTTCACATGTATGACTTTTTTGTACATGAGCACTTTGATTATTCTAGTAGTACAAATACTTTTAAGGACCCTCATAAGAGGTGTAGTAGTGAAGATTTTGTGACTATGAATAAGGTCTCTTGTAATCCCATTCCTACTCAATATTCATCTACATATCTTCAAACAAGCCTTTATGCAAAAATTATTTTCTTTGCTTCCTCTATGTGCTTTCGTGTAAAATAATGAAATGTCTAGTTGTTCATGCTAAACATGTGATATCTATTAAAGGATGTCCTTCTAATCAACCTCTCAATCAAGCTTTCTTTATTATTAAATGTTTTCCTCAACATATTAATTTTCAAACATTTTCTTCACCTATGATTTTGGTTAAGGGATATAATCCTCGAGATTCTTTTCAAACTCCTAACAAAACATATAATAACAATCAAAGTGAAACCTATAAGTCTTTTTGAGTACTTTCAAGATGACAATGTGGTGCCTCACACCTATCATACACAATAAGCCTCATTTAGTTATTCATACTTCTTTACCACCTTCTCAACTAGTGCTTCCTCCACCACCTGGCTTTTCCCATAGTCTTGAAAAGGAGTGTGATTTGGTTTAACTATTAAGATTTCCTTACGGGAACTTCTACAAACCTCTCCTACATATCATGAAGATTAACAAAAGATTGTAAATTATCTTCCAACTTTTCCTCATAATCAAGATAATATCAATTTCTTCCTTTAATGTATGCATACCATACCTATTCCTTCCCAAATTGTCTTCACTCAAGATGACTTGTCTTTCAAAGAAGTTTAAAATAAATACTATGTCTTGACAGTAGTTTTCCTTATCAATGGAAATATTGTTTTTAGGAGGCTTTTGTCCATGTGATGCTTGGACCCCTTATTTACAATTGTCTTTTGGGTAGACCTTGGTTGAATAACATGCATATTGTTTCTTCCAATCATCATTAAAAAGTCAATTTCATATACAATACTATGATGTATACTCTTATGATTGATGATCGAATGGATAGTTGTTTGTGTAGATACCTAAACCTGATTACACCATTTTAGTAATCTTATTTAGTTATCTTCTAAGTCATTATTGACTAAGTATTTAATATTTAATTAATTTATATCATCCCCTAGTTAATTAATTTAATTAGTTGACTATAGTCCAATTAATAATCAAATGACAACCTATAGTCTGATTTATTAATTAATCCTTTTTCTCCTATTAAATTGAATAACTGCACTAACCTATTTAATTTAATTCCATCAATTAAATAATATCCCCCAACCCTGTACTAAACCCCTAACCCAATCCTATCCCAAGATCTCAAACCAAACCCAACCCATTCACCCATACTAATCCATCTCATTAGCTAATTAACCCCATATATTTAACCCACCCACTTGCATTTCTCTAACCAACCTACTGGGCTCCTAATCCATCCCCTAATCCTCTCCCAAACATCTGGGCAATTTTAATCATGGATTAAGAATTCCTAAGTGAAGCCAAAGTTCACCCTCTTGTCACATCCCTCACATCCTCACCCATATGCATTAAATGCTCTTACAAAAATGTAAGAGCCTCTTACACATCTCTTACAAGTCCACATCCCTCATAACTCCTCTTTGTCCCCTCAGATTCCCCAAAATGGTCATATTCCCTCCAAAATTCTCATCCCCTCTCACTCACTCTCCTTGTGACAAGTTTCATCATCCAATTGGCTCCAAACAAGCACAATCCATGTGCTTCTCCCCCCCCCCCCCTTTTTTTTTTTCACTCCATCTTGCATCTTAGCCCTCCATTTCAGTACCCCTTTGCCTCCCTCTCATATATCATCTACCTTCCATTGCAAAGTTATCATGCTATTTTGAGAGACTAAAAAAAACCAAAACACCATCATAATATTTAAATCCCTCCACATATCCAGGGTTTGAAATGTCTACATCCATCCACCATTGTTGCATCCATTGAATCTTGGGCCATTTGAGCATACATACCATCCATTAGACACATTTAAAACATCAAGGAGATCATCTTGAGAGCTTTCCATACTTGGTTTTATTTCTCTTTTATTTTTTTCCTTTTGTCTTATCATATATGTGAATATTTTCTTGTTTTGTTGAATGCTTAGATTATTTTGTATTCTAAAAATTTCATAGCATACATTTTGGGACACTTGGTGAGATTCCACATTTGGGTCATTCATTCATCTTTTGGTTATTTTTGTCCATTTTAAAATAAATAGATATCTAACGTTTTGTGGTTTTAGATTTTTGTGTTAGGTTTTTTTGACATTACTTGTAGGTTATAGGGTTGAAGGAGATAATCATACTACTAGCCATGAATCAATTTTCACACAATGAACTTTATAATTACCTTTTTTTCGTGATCTTGCAGTTGAGAGACTAAAGGCATACATGAGTGGAAAGGTGATCCCATAGTGGCAAGAATGTTGCCCAAAAATTTCACTCTTGTGAAACGTGGTTATTTCTTTCTCCTATCTTCCACTTTCCCTCTCTCATTCTTGTCCCCACGAGAATGCTCATATGTATCCACGGGAACATTAGTATGGACTACAAGATGTCTCTGTATAGGCCTTTGAGCAATAAAAATTATTCAATTTTTTATTTGTCAAAACCATGACAACTCATACCTGCGAGAACACCTTCAAAAATTGAGAGAACATGACTTGTGTAGGATCAATTTGTGAGGAATTCACTCATTGTTCCCCTGTTGTACTAGTTTCTACTTTTCATCTTTTCTAGTTTGATTGTATTCCCATGAAATTTACCACGATTGTGAGAACACTTGTTGATCTTGCAAGATTGTTGTCTTTGGTTGTCTGACTATAGATTTCAATGTGCATGGATAGGGTCTTAGGAATCTAATTTTTTCATAAGTCTTAAATTTACTCACACTTCTATTTCAATCTCTAAAAGTAATCAAAACTCCATCTTGAATGCCTAAATGAATTGACAATGTCTTCTTGGAATGAATGTTTACTCATCTAAATCAAACACCTCATTTTGGGCACTAAAATAAATAAAAATATAATCTTGAATGCCTAAAGGTTAAAAGGAATGAATGCGATGAACACTTGATTTTGGGCTATCAAAAAAAATTTCAAAATAAAAACTTCAAATTTGGGCTTAAAATGAATTCACAAAATCTAGAATGACTTAAGGTAAAAATGCTCTTACTCCCATCCTTTCTCAAAAAGCTTTCATGAATCATTCTTAAGAAAACATACTTTGTGAAGGCATAAAAAACATATATGTTAAAAATGAGTGTTTTCAATCTTAGCTAGATAATCTAAAAATTGAATTTGGAAATGAACCAAGTTCTTGGTGTATTTTGAAGATGAGTTTTTTAACATGTCTTTGAGCTATCTTTCTTTTCTTGTAAAACTAGATCCATTAATTACGTGACACATTGAAGTTGTTAGCAAGACCATCCACAACAACCTAGGAGTGCTTCTAGAAGGTTCTAACCCTTGGGAAATGTATGTCCCCTTGGGAGACAAGATCAAACTCGTAAATCCCTCTTACTAATATATAAATGTGAAGTAAGGTAAAAAAATTCTTTTCCCTCCAAACTTAGGAAAAGTGTGTATGATGGTAGCCCAAGGTAGGAAAACACTCCTATTATTCAACATGCTCTACTAGGCTCTTAAGTGAAAAACATGTTAGAATATATAATCCACTGATATAACTGAGGGGGAGGGGGAGGGGGTGAATCAATTATCCAACTAATATCACAATTATCAACCTGAAAAAAACTTAACCATATGAGAAATATAAATTGAAACCACAATAAGATACTCATACATAATTAACACCAGATATGTTAACTAGGGAAACTGTTGATCAGAGGGAAAACCTCAGTGGGGATGGTACCCACAAGATGATGTACTACTATAAATATTCTTTGTTAGAGGATGGACCTTATTAGGAGTCTATGAATACATTCAATACATATGATGAGTCCCTATTAGGAGACTTTGAATCCCTTTTAGGAGATTCTAACCCTATTAGGAGTTGTGGAAGACAACTAGATCCACTGCCCAAACAACTTCAAGGTTAAGACCAATGAACCCACTGGCCAAATGATCTCTATATTATTCCTTGCAAAATAATAGAAATGAAATGTACTTCTTTCATCTATCTTTGTCCTATCAACCAAAATTTTGCTCCTTGATCAGATCTTATAACCATATCACACAATTCACATCTAATAATCTCTTGGATCACTTACTCACATTTTGTAAACACTATGTTAGAAATGCTTTAGAATAACTGGGGGGGGGGGGGCGGGGGGGGGGGGGGGTGTGAATCAGTTATTCAAGGTCCAAATGTCCTAATAATACTTTTTCATCAAGTAAAGTGAGCCCATTAAATTGTTCATTCATCCAAGCTTAAACTTTCCTACTTAGCAAGTTACTGAAAACCAACATCCAAAAATTAACACATGAACAATCAACACATAACACAATGATTTACATGGAAACCCAATTTGGAAAAAACCACCAGTAACATGCTACTCAATACTCACTCTTTTGACGTGATGCCCTGTGAAAGGCCTACCCTGTTAAAGGCTACAACACACTGTTAAATGTGACTTGGTTAAAGTATTTAACCACCGTGTTAGAAGTGGGCCTAGTTAGAGGACTTTAGAACATTCACTTGGAATGCCACCCTATTAAAGGATTTACAAATGGCTGTTAAACTAACCTAAGTCCATAGGATTTTACCCTAACTAATACAATTGTTAGAGAGTAACAATAAGGGATTTTGACTTGATACAACTCACAACTTAACTTGTAGATTTCAAATCTCTATTCAACTGACAACATTGCCTAGCTTTTAGTCTCTACAACTCTGATAACTTGTCCTCCTTTCAAGCTTTGTCTCCTTAAGTCTCCATGCTCAATGTACTAGTGCAATCTCCTCTATGGCCACTTATCAAAGTAGAGTCTTTGTGCTCTATTCCTTCCTCTTGATTCCTTTTCCTTGACACCCTTCAATAACTTCAACCCAGCAATTCTTGCTTCTTGGCCTGTGACTCCTTAAATAGAAGTCTAGAATACTTTTCCCGCTCGAATCTTCTTGCTTTTAATTTTAGATTGAGTGGATTAGGTAGGATTCAATGTATCTATCCTATATCTTGTTCCTTCTAGAAACATCATGAAGAATCCTCCTAAATTCACCCAAAAATGGTTTACCTAAAATTCTATGCCTCTAGCTCATCATCCTTATTCTCCATTTGGTTCACAAAATTCAAGGTAACAAACTTGTTGGCTCAGATTTGGCAAATCTTTGACTTTTCAAATAATATAGTAGCTCTCGACACTATTAAAATTCTAGTGCACAACACATACTATGTTACTCGGCACCAACTACGTTTTACTGATGCTCGACATCCACTAAGTTTTTTGATGCTCAACACCTATTACTTCACTCAGCATTTGAACCTTCTTGGATCCTTCTATTTCACTTAGCACACACTAGATTTTTCATTTGCTTAGCACTAATTAAAAATTTGCTCAGCATGAACTAGCTTGCTCGATACTCACTAATGAAATTAGTCAAGCTTTGCAGACAACCTTGTTACAACTTATTCTTCTAGTATTTCTAAGTGTGGCCAACCTCTATATCTTCAAGTGTATTGTCAATACATCATTTTACCAATGTCTTAACTAATCCTTGTAATTCATTACAAAACCATAACTCAACCTTTCCCTTAGGTACTTTTGTTACATCTTATTAATTAAATCCTCTTCATCAATCAACTAAGTGATAATACTTGGATCTTATAAGTAATTGTCATTCTAGCAAATAGTAGGTTTGACATCAATGACAAAACAATGATTGAAAACATTCTTTATCAATAATCTCCCTCTTTGTAAACAATCTCTTTCTTTGATAGTGATTTTTTCAATCAGATTTCCAAAAATCTCTCTCTTTGGCATTGATGGAAACCCAAACTTATCAACTAAGTTATCAAAATGCTAACTAAGTTAAAACAGTAAATAAAATGCCAAAAAGAAAATTTTGTTCAAAACTATTCATTCTATTAGCAACATAAACTAGCTTATGACTAGCTTATGACTCCCTCTGAATTCTTTGTTGATAAACTATCTTCTCCTTTTTGTTCTGCTATTTCTTTGATTGATTTTTGTCTGCACTATTTTCTCCCTCTAAGCTACTATTTCCTTTCTGCTATCTTCTCCTTCTACATTTCTGATCAATTGCTGTATGTCTCCCTCTTTTTTTTTAGCTTACCATTTTGATCAATTCTGCTATTCTGGTATCATCTACTTTTCCCTCTGTCCATTTGATTCTATAGATTTGATCAGTTTATGCTATTTCTCCCTCTTTGACAATAATTCCAAAGATACATTATTTCAGCATCTTACCATGCAAGTATAGTATTTGTAGGAACTCCAATTCGTCCCTTTGTCACCTTGCTTGTGACTTGTTTGGAATTTCAGTACTTTGATTACTTCAGGGAAAAAACCTAAAGTAAGTATCCTTTGCATCAATTTACAACATTTCAACAATTAATTTATTTGATGTAGGGCAATCTTGCTATTGCTCAAATAGCCTTGGATAGGGGTATCACTCCTAACTTACCTCTAAGATACTCAAATGCATCTTTAGGTAGTGCTTTTGTGAAGATGTCAGCAATTTGTTCCTTTGAGCTGACATATTCCATCCTTACTTGCTTGTCTTCCACAAATTCTCTTACATAGTGGTACTTAATTGCAATGTTCTTTGTTGTGGCATGCATCACATGATTCTTTGATATGTTCATGGCACTTGTGTTATCACAATAGAGTATCATAGGTTCAATCATCTCTTCTTTCATACCTTGCAACAAATGTTTGATCCATACAATATTGGTGTAGTTGATAGAAGCAACAACATACTTAGCTTCTATTGTGGACTCCGAGGTACAAATTTGCTTTTTTCTAATCCAAGTGACTAATCTTTTACCTAAGAAAAGTGCTCCTCCATTGGTGCATTTTCTATCATCTATATTACCTCCCTAGTTTGCATTAGTGTAGGCTTTCAACTCAAACTTTTCACTCTTCTTGTAGTATAAACCAAAGTCATCTATTCCTTTTAGGTACCTTAGTATTCTCTTTACTACCATAAGATGATTTTCTCTTGGGTTTGCATCAAATCTTGCCACTATTCCAACAACTAATACAATGTCTAGTCTACTATGTACAACATATTACAACTTTTCAATCATTGATCTATACATTGTCTGATTTACTTCAGCTGATTCATCATTCTTGGATAACTTATGTCCTATTACCATTGGTGTACAGACTGGTTCTGAATCTTCTAGCGCAAATGTCTTGAGTATCTCCTTGATATATTTTGATTGGGTCACAAATATGCCATGCTTCAATTGATGTACTTGCAATCCAACAAAGTATTTGATTTCTCCAAATATTGACATCTCAAACTCATATTTCATTTGATCAGCAAAATCTTTGCATAGACTATCTTTTCCTCCAAATATTATATCATCAACAAAGATTTTAGATATCAAAATGTCTTTACCTTTTTCTGCCTTGATATAAAGGTTGTTGTTGTCATCTATTCTCTCAAATTCAATCTTCACAAGATATTTTTGTAGTCTCTCATACCATGCTCTAGGTGCTTGCTTCAAACCATAGAGTGCTTTATGTAGTTTACAGACCATATCCTTGTTGCTATCATCAACAAATCCCTCTAAGTGTTCTATGTAGACTTCCTCTTCCAGTATACCATTCAGAAAAAAAAACTTTAGATCCATTTGGTAGACTTTAAAACCTTTGTAAGCAACATATGCAAGTAGTTTTCTTACTCCTTCCATCCTTGAAATAGGGGCAAATGTTTCCCCATAGTCCAATCCTTTTTCTTGTGCATAACCTTTGCAGACTAGTCTAGCCTTGTTTCTTTTAATCTCACCATTCTCATCCAGCTTGTTCCTAAATATCCATTTGGTACCAATCACATTCTTATCAGTTGGTCTTGGAACCAAAGTTATGGTTTTGTTCTTTTCTATCTAATCTATTTCTTCTTCCATAGTTTTATGCCAATTATCATCTTGTAATGCATCTTTCACTATTTTGAGTTCAATTTTTCTTAGCAAACACGATTCATTTCTTAGTCTATTTCTTGTCATTGGTCTTACTTCCTTGTCACCAATGATTTTTTCTGTAGGGTGATGTCTTCTCACATACTTGGATAGTCTTCGTTCTGTCCTTCTTTCCATGTTTGATACTTCAGCTTAAGAGTCACTATGCACATCTCTTTTTGGTATTTCATGATCTCTCTCACATGTACTAATTTTAGAACTAGAATGTGCATCATCTTCATTCTACAATTTATCTTCTAAATATAGCTCGACATTCATTGGCTGTGACTCGGCTGATACTAAAATTTGTTGCTGATTCCCAACTTGATTGGCAACTTCTTCTTCAATAGGCATTCCTTCATAAAAATATACAAAGGATCTATAATCTTCTGGTTTCTTGATTTCATCATCTTGGACTTCTGCATGCTCATCAAAATTTACATTTGCACTCTCCACAATCTTGTTAGTGTTAGTATTCAAACATTTATATGCTTTACTTCTAGTGGAGTATCCAACGAATATGCCTTCATTACTTTTTGAATCAAACTTTACATTTCTAGAATCTTTAAGAATATAGCTTTTACAACCAAAAAATTTGAAATTTTTTACATTGGGTGAGTGACCATACCATAATTCAAAAGGTGTTGCATTTGTACCTTTTTAGACTTGAACTCAATTCAGGGTGTAGACAGTAGTACTTACAACTTCTCTCCGGTACTTTAGCGCAACATTCTTCTCCATCATTAATGTCTTGGCATATTCTATCTTTGATCTATTCCTTCTCTCTACAATGCCATTCTGTGGGGGAGTTCTTAGTGTTGATGTTTGTTTTTTGATTCTTTTGTCATTACAAAATATCTCAAACTCTTTTGATGTAAACTCTCCTCCTCTATCTAATCTTAGACACTTCAGACTCTTTCCTATTTCCTTCTCAACCTCGGCCAAATACCACTTAAACATTTGAAATGTATTAGATTTTTTCTTTAAGAACATGGTAGTCATCATCCTAAAGTAGTCATCTATAAACAACGTTATATATCTATCTCCTTTGTAGCTTTTCACTTCTATTGGGCCACATAAATTAGTATGCACTAACTCTAGTACTTGTTTGGAAGTGTAGACTGTGCTTTTGAAACTTGACTTGGTCATCTTTCCTAGCTGACACTATTTGCACATTGTATTTTTAGGCTTCTTCAACTTAGGCAAACCTCTAAATTTCTTCATTTTTTTAATGCTAATCAGATTATCAAAGTTAACATGACATAGCCTTTTATGCCATAGCCACACATCATCAAATTTTACAATAAGACACGTTGCATCTTCCATATCTAGGTAAAATAGATTACTCCTAGTTTGGTCTCCTTTTCCTTTCAGATTTCCATCACTATAATAGATTTTGACAGTTTTGTTCCCAAATTCTATTTTGCAACCTATATTGCCTAACTGTGACACACTCAACAAATTGTAGTCCAATCCTTCAACATAATATGCATTATCACATGAAATTTTCTCTGTAAGTTTAATAGAACCTTTTCCTTTGATTAGGCATGGAGCATCATTTCCAAATCTAATGCTATTTCCATTATATTGAGTAAAGGTAATAAACTTACTTGTGTCTCCTATCATATGATGTGGGCATCCACTGTCTACGATCTACCTATAATTTTTTTTCACACAAGTTACTAGTTCTATTGCTTCATCTTCATTTGACTCATCCTTCATGGCTACATAGACTACTTCATCATCATTTTCATTAGAATCCTCTTCTTCAACAATGTAGCACTTTTTGCCTTTGTCTTTGTAATCACTGCCATCATCTTCTCTTCTATTCTTGTTCTTGTTCTTGTTGCCTTCTTTGTAGTTCTTCTTCTATGTGCATCTTGCAGTAATATGTCCTACCTCATTACAATTAAAAATAATAATAGGAAGCTTATCTTTGAATTTACCTTTGCCTCTATGAAATCTTCTGGCTAGCAATGCTTCCAATTGTTCCAGATATTCTTCATCTATGCTGCTATTACTGGATGTAGATTTTACCTTTTTCTTTTTCTTCTTTGGTTTCACCTCCTTAGTATCTTTCAATGATATCTTGGCCTTGACGTAGATTCAAGATTCCGAGGTCTGTAGTTATCAAAGTTGGACAACTCAAATGCAGCGAGTCTTCCCACTCTACCTTCAAAAGTTAGTGTGTTTCCTTGTACACATCTTAATTCTTGTATGGCTAAAACTCTAATAGCATAAATGGGGAGCAAGGTTCTTAAGAATTTTCTATTAATAGTGTCATCTTCTAAATGACCACCCAAACTTCTTATTGCACTTACTACTTCTTTCATTCTAGAGGCATATTGAACAACATTCTCACCTTCTTCCATTTTCATGTCATCAAACTTTCCTCTGAGGCTTTCTCTTTTTGCTCTTTGAAAATTTTGATCTCATCCATAAATATTAGTAAAGGCTTTCCACATCTTGAATGTAGAGTCACATCCCTTGATATCATCAAATTCAACATAGTTGAGGGTAGAGGCAATCTCCAACATTGTCTGATTATGCTCCTTTTTCTTAAGAGCTTCTACAATGGCTACAGCTGGATCAACATGTTCTACTTCAATTGAGGTTTGTGCATGGTCACTTATTGATCCAAGGTGTAGCTTCATTAACTTTTTCCATGCAGTGAAGTTATCTCTGTTGAGCTAGGGAACTTCTCTCTTGGACATCTTGATCTTCCTGCTTCTAGTACTTTTAAACCAAATCAATAGATGGCTTTGGGCTTTGATATCAATTGTTAGAAATGCTTTAGAATAATTGAGAGGGGGGGGGGGGGTGAATCGGTTATTCAAGGTCCAAATGTCCTAATAATACTTTTTCATCAAGTAAAGTGAGCCCATTAAACTATTCATTCATCCAAGCTTAAACTTTCCTACTTAGCAAGTTACTAAAAACCAACATCCAAAAATTAACACATGAACAATCAACACATAACACGGTGACTTACGTGGAAACCCAATTTGGAAAAATTACCAATAACATGCTACTCAATTCTCACTCTTCTGAAGTGATGCCCTATGAAAGGCCTACCTTGTTAAAGGCTACAACACACTATTAAATGTGACTTGGTTAAAGGATTTAACCACCCTGTTAGAAGTGGGCTTGGTTAGAGGACTTTAGAACATTCACTTGGAATGCCACCCTATTAAAGTATTTACAAATGACTGTTAAACTAACCTAAATCCATAGGATTTTACCCTAACTGATACAATTGTTAGAGAGTAACAACACAAGCTTTTGACTTGATACAACTCACAACTTAACTTGCAAATTTCAAATCTCAGTTCAACTCATAACATTATCTGGATTTCAATTTCTATGGCTCTGATAGCTTGTCCTCCTTTCAAGCTTTGTCTCCTTGAGTCTCCCTGCTTGATGTACCAGTGCAATCTCCTATATGGCCACTTATCAAAGCAAAGTCTCTATGCTCTATTCCTTCCTCTTGATGCCTTCTCCTTAACACCCTTCAATAACTTCAACCCAACAACTCTTGGTTCTTGGCCTGTGACTCCTTAAATAGAAGTCCAGAATATTTTTCCTACTCAAATCTTCCTACTTTTAATTTTAGATTGAATGGATTAGGTAGGATTCAATGAATCTACCCCATATCTTGTTCCTTCTAGAAACATCATGAAGAATCCTCTTGAATTTTCTCAAAAATGGTTTACCTAAAATTTTGTGCCTCTAGCTCATCATCCTTATCCTCCATCTGGTTCACAAAGTTCAAGGTAACAAACTTGTCAGCTCAGATCTGGTGAATCTTTGACTTTCCAAATAATGTAGCAGCTCAACACTATTGAAGTTCTAGTGCTCAGCACATACTATGTTACTTGGCACCAACTATGTTTCACTGATGCTTAGCACCTACTACGGATTCACTTGGCATCCACTAAGTTTTCTAATTCTCAACACCTATTATTTTGCTCAACATTTGAACTTGCTTGATTCCTTCTATTCCACTCAGCACACACTACATTTTGCATTTGCTTAGCACTAACTAAAAATCTGCTCGGCATGAACTAGCTTGCTTGGCACTCACTAATGGACTTAGTCAAGCTTTGTAGATAGCCTTGTTATAACTTATTATTCTAGTGTTTCAAAGTGTGGCCAACCTCTATATCTTCAAGTGTATTATCAATACATCATTTTACCAATGTCTTAACTGATCCTTGTACTTCATTACAAAACTATAATTGAACCTTTCCCTTAGGTACTTTTGTTACATCTTATTGATTAAATCCTCTTCATCAATCAACTAAGTGATAGTAATTGGATCTTATAAGCAATTGTCATTCCAAAAAATAGCAGGTTTGATATCAATGCCAAAACAATAATTGAAAACATTCTTTATCAACAATCTCCCTCTTTGCAAACAATCTCTTTCTTTGATAGTGATCTTTTCAATCAGATTTCCAACACACTCTACTCCTTTTTGCACTTTGCACAGTTGCTTCACAATGATTACACTTGATCAACACTTACAAATAAGGAAAATAACTTTCCTTTATACCATATCTTCATAACAATTTCTTGAGTCGGCCTTGAGTCTTTCCTAATTAATTATAATAAGATAACTAATTAATTACAATTATAATAGAACTATCAGATCATAGCCTATACAAAACTACACATGGGCGATATTAGGGCTTTTGCACTCTCTAACGTCACCATACAACTTGTTGGCTCCTGAATTAACAGAGTTTGAGTAACCAAGTATGCAAGGCAAGAATGCATCTATGGGCAGCTATCTCCAATAATGGACACAATTTACCAAGAACCTAGGCCAACTATAAGGCTACAGTCCTTCTTCACTTCAGGCTCTATAAAACCTAAGCAGGTAAACCTCTTAAGATCTGATCATGTGACTAGTGCAATAGCATAATCAGGATCTAGAATAATAGATGAAACCCCTAATTCTTCTATACTTAACTAAGAAATCACAAGGATGAAATAGCTAAGAACATGACTCATAAAAATGGTAAGTTAAGTATACGTTAAACTTTGAATAGCTTTCAACATAAAAGGGAAAATGATTTAATATGTTGATATCAGCAAGACCCAACTATGAGTAGCAAAACTTAATGATCGTACTCTGATCAGTGCCTTATCTATTGGGCAATTGAATGAATTACAACCATACATCTCAATGAAATCTTCGACATAACTCCTACATCAAGATCCCTAATCTATCTTTCACCTTGTGAATAGACATCTGCTTCAAAAATGAATCTCATACTCATACTATCCCATCATGAAATCTGCAAACCTTGTGATAAATATCAAGCAATTACATGGTTCTTTGTTCCAAAAGCAAGACATTTCAATCACATACATTCCTAAATGAAATGCAACCTAATTCATGCTCTTTGATCACAAACTAGCAAAGATTACAAATCCATGGACAAGAGACAAGATTCACACTGAACTTAAATCCCTTTGCTATGCTCTATTCATTCTCCTTGAAAACAAATACATAAAAGATGTACAAAAAATAACTCACAAATCACCTAACAAATTTGAACTATTTGCATTAAAACTTAAAAATGCTACTCAATACAAGAAGAAATTGCTGAAAAATGGTGCCTTAGTAATGAGTGATTTTCTTCTCAAAACTGGAACCAACAATGGTCTCATAGTGAAAAAAATGGAACCCTTACAATGAAAGAGAGAAAGAATGATATAGGAAAGAAAGAATTCCTGAATCTATTCTGTGTTTGACATCTGTCCACTTGAAATTCCCTCTCTTTTCCATAAAAAGACTCTCTCAAATCTCTCTCCTCCACTGCTAGAATCAAATTCTTTCATTTTACCTCTCAAAGGCATCAAATATCTCATAAACTTGATGATGAAAGAATGTAACTAATTTTGGTTTTAAAATGAATTCATGGTAAAAAGGTGAAAATCAGTTGAAATGGCCTCAAGAATGCAAGAAAATTGACTAAAATTAATTTTATTCACTTTCACATTTTGCCAAGCCTTTATATCTATCTTCTAACCACTTTTGATCATCAATGATGAATTTTGCTCATTCTACTGAGGATGCCCCAAATTTCATGTTTTTGGCTATAACTCAAATCCATGAATTCTTGTGCAAAAATGAACTCCATAATTGGAAAGTTTGACTTCTCACGATTCTGACGATATATAATATTGCTATGTTAGCCTCTCAAAAACTCCTTAAAAGCTAATTTGAAAATCACCCCTCTAGTAGAAGACTCAGGTTTCCAACTTTGATATTTTAAATTTTCAAAAATTTAAAATATTCTAATGTCTAAACTTTAGATTTAATGCCCTTTTGAATTTAAAATACATCACATGTACACCCACTTTTCAAAAAAAATAATTAATTTTTTTTTTTATTGCTTTAGAATTTTCCCCTACCCTCTGAATTCGGGATCAACTAGCTTTGAATGACTTTTTGCCACATGGCAGCCTCTGATTGGTCTGCCCTTGTTCAGTCATCTCATCATCACATCACCATCTGAGTGGGCCCGATGCCATGTGTTGCACGCCCGCTTGCTCGCATATTTTAATTGGTGTGCATCTCTGTAATATGGGCATGTGCTAACTATTGGATCGTGATACATGTCACAATCTGAGCACTTCCCACCTGAGACTACTTTCAATTTCCACATCATCATGTGCGGGACCCACTGCCACATGTCACAATCTCGCATTCTCGCAATATTTATCTCGTGAGCACTTTGGTTTTGCAGGCATGTTCTAGCCACAAGATGTGGACACGTGGCACGATTTGGATGTATTTGGGTCTAAACTCGCCACATCATCCTCTTTGCTTTTTTGTTTAAAATTGTAGTTTGGTGACCTACCAACTGTCTTCACGTCTGACGCACCTAGGGCCCACCTTATAACTCACAGCTTCCAATAGACAACATAGCATTTGCATGGATTCATATTTAAACAACTAAAAGTTCGTCACATCCCCAATGTGGGACTAAATTTTTTATCTTTGTTTTGCCTTTCCCCTGTCATAGCCTACAATTTTCCCTAGCCTGGGATATCGCTGAGCCATTAAAAGCCTTGCTACCTTATTGGGAAAACTCAATGAGGAACATTAATGTGTTATCTGCCCCTATGCTTTCTGAATTTGGGGAGTTCCTTAAGAATGTAATGCAACACATGGTGGTGTTAGCGAGTTACAAAAGCACCATGTGTATGGTTACCAATAATATGTTGTTAAGTGGCATAAGAAGTGTGGTGAGACAAAGCCCCTACACAGCATTTTGCTCTTATATCTTTCTGTCTTGCGCTGGTTTTCTCTGCACTAATAATTACAAAGTTCTTCTTCAGATTTTGTTCTATAGCCTTCAATAACCCAAATGAGTATCACCTGGCATAGCCTTATAGGTGCACGCATGAGCACATTCAATCTAGTTCCACTCTCTAGGACGTGATGAATTCGATGGATGTTGACTCTAAAATGGATTCCAACATGCCCTCTAATTAATTGGTGGCTTGCAACATTGATGCTGGGAGCTCCCTTTTCCTTCATCGCATTTTCCTCTTTGCATCTTACTTGCATGTTGTACAACAAATTCTTTGAGCCTTATGCCTACCACCTACATTGGAGCACTTTAATGAAAAAATTTTGCATGGGCGTCTTTTTACTCATGCATCTCCTCCCTTTGATTAGATTTTGGACTCCTGCGGCTTCTCACTAGCAATTTCTTATTTGGGCGTGAGCTTCCTTTTAGAAGGCGTGGGCAACTAGTTTTAGAAGCATGGGATCCTTCTTTTATGGATGGCTCCAATCATCTTACTTTGGTATTTTCCCTATGACTGGCATCTCATCTTTTATGTGCATGCTGATGCTTTTCTTAGGCCATGGAGTTGCTCCTTTAGATGCGTGGGATTGCTTTGGATTTTAAGCTCTCCTGTTTTCTTGGTGTGAGCTTTCATTCTGACTGGTGCCTTCTTATAAAGTGCATGGGTCTCTCTTTTAAACATGTAGGCTCCTTACTCACACCACTTCTTTTCTGATAGCAAATTCTTTCTTATTAAAATGTTCTATGTTCACTATTAGCCATCGATTGCCTTTTCCATGGCGGCTGGGTCCTTTCCAATTTGACTTGGACTCCCCTGTTCATGCATGGATCCTCTTTTCAAAGCGTTGACTATTTCTTTTTGATGTCTATGACTTTCTTTTGCTTGGCATGTTTTGCTTTTCTTTTTAATCCTCCTTTTTGGCATGTAGCAACTTCTCCTTAATTGCATCCTCCACTCTCTGCGTGTGGAGCTTCTTCCTTTCAACTAAAACCGTGGCTTCCTCTTTTATTTACCTATGTCTTCTTCACATCTAGTCTGCGTAGTATGTTTGATGTGCTAATCCATCATTCTCCTTGGTAGGTCATTCCATAGCATCTACTTGTATTGCATTTTG
Source organism: Cupressus sempervirens (assembly GCA_028749045.1). NCBI lineage: Eukaryota > Viridiplantae > Streptophyta > Pinopsida > Cupressales > Cupressaceae > Cupressus > Cupressus sempervirens. The sequence continues at coordinate 571,942,354 of CM053787.1, forward strand.
TTTCATTGTTCAATAACATATATTGACTCCATTTTAGTTTCAAGTGAATGTTTCCATGAATCATATATTCTCTAAATTCTCTTTTCCAATATAGAAATAAGGTACTTTTCCAATGAATTATTATAGATAGAAAATGGAAAATTCATTGAGAGTTTTGAAGTCTTCTTGCAACTCACTCCAAACACCTCTTAATATTGAATGAAAAGTTCTCAATGCACCATTCCATTTTTCTACTAAAAATAGAGGACTCACAACTCCTGATACCATACTTCCATAAAATTATCAACACTAACAAGTCTTCGATAAATTGGAGGAGCCCATATGTTATTGAAATGGAGGTATGAGACTATGAAGCAACTTTCAAATTGTTGAATAGAGATGCATCACATAGCTAAATTGCAAATAGCTTTCATCTTGGTGGTTGTGATAACTTATAGAAGAGATTGAAGAACAACAAATACAAGGTTCTTAAATTTTTGAAATACTTGTTGTTATTATTAATTTGGGCATTGCAATCCATAATCTTATGATGTGATGAAGCTGCAACATTTCCATCCTCATATGCCTCTATAAGGAGACAATCAAAAATTTCAACAACCTTGCAAATATCACTTAAAACTATTCCACATTTGAAATAATCTGGGTGCCATAATAGCTTGGTGAAATTAGTTGGGCCCCAAGTGGGTTGGACTAAAAAAAATAAAATTCGTTTTCAAACACCTAACTTCTCAAAATAGCCTATTGAACCCATCATATTGATTGGAATAAAATTTGATCACTGACTAATCGTTAAAAACTCATTTTATCACTTTCTGCTAACTATCAAATTTGCGCTAGGAGGTCCGTTGACTGGCCTTAAAAAACTAACCAAAACACCTAATCAAGCTTTGAAAATTGGTACACTGACTCTTTTTTCTGCATACTTTCACCCGATCAAATCTCATCTCATGAAAAATTTGGGGTCAAAAGATATTTGCTATCAAAGTTGACCTCTCAGAACTACTCGCAAGAAAACATGTTAGAAAGCAATAAATTGCGTTTGATTTTGGCTTTAAAAACTTGGCAAATTGACACTTGGGAGAACAAAAATTGGGGCATTAATTCTATGTCATGAGGTGAATATGGATCTGTGATTTGGGCTCATGATGAATAACAAGACACAAATGGTGAGCGGTCAAAGTGGGCTACTCAAAATTTTGCAGATTGAAAGCATTGACAGAAAACTTTTTTGTGAATGAAAAGGACGTGAAAAGGTGTGCAAATAGATTCGTCAAGAATTGAAAACTAACACACTTAAAGTATTTTTAGAGTAGAACATAGTGGTACAATCCATTTGATCTCACCTATCATATATTTCAAGATATAATATCTCGAACAAGGGTGCCAAACAATCTGCAAATGTTGACACTAGTAAAACTTTAGAAATTATGTTTGGAATTGCGTTTGAAAACTGATCAAATGGATTTGTCATGAGCTGAAACTTGAAACATTACAAGTATTTGATGTCTAAAATGCAACGCAAAAGGAAATTAAACATTTTGGTCAATTGGGTCAAAGTTATAACATGTCAAACAAGGCTTCCCAAAATTATGTGCAATTTGCATCAGCATGAAAATAGTAAACTACCAACTTTGAGGGATTCAAAATGACTTGAAATCTAAAACATAGGCTCTTAGGTGTGGACATTAGATACTGCCAAAGTGGTAGGTCATGAAACATTTTTGGGTGTGAGATATTCACTTGCAAATAGGGCCTCCTGTCACTATTTGACACTTGGGTGAAAATGCAGATTTGACACTAGCTCAAAACGAGACTTCACGAAATGGCTCAGAATCTCAATTTAACTTCATGGAATGCGTAGACAGGTTGAATGGAAGGTGCTAGAAGCATTGAAAATCTCTTAGGCCTCAAAGGTACAACAGGGTACAATCTCATCAAAAAGTGCTTATAGGGCTTGAATTCTCCAATGGTGTTCAAAATTGACCATGCAATTTTTAGTCCCAACACAACTGTCCTCTATCATTGTGTGACTATGCACTTCTTTGTTTCATCTTAGATATAAGATAGAAAAAAAACATCAAAATGTTGTTCTCCAATATTATGTTTCTATACCACTCTCAGTAAATTAGGTACAATAGTCGTATGCCTTCGACTTAGACTTTACACACTTAACCACATCATCAGGACATAGTTTGGAACATGTCCTTAACTATGCATCACCATATAATCAAACCATTTTTTGTACCAGTAAGATCTTTGACTACTATGTTGGAAGCATGAATGCTGATGATACTTCTATAAGGGAATATTGTAGAAACATGATTAGATCATTATCATGATGACATGTTACATTCATGACTATGTTTGTCATTGATGTCAACATAATAATTTTTTATGGTATTTGATAGAAGAAAAATGAAAAGATCAAGTTGGTAAGGATAGATTATTGAGCACTTTCACAAGTGAGGTTAAAGGGAGATAATACTAATTGTCTGGTATATGCAGCTAACCTCAGAAGTATAAGATATTAAGTTTGGAAGAAGTTATGCTAGTTTCAGTAAAGATTGTTCTGAGATAGAGTTTACAGAAGCTATTTTGGTAAGCTTGTAATATCTCCTAGCAGAGTTGTTATTCTGAGAAGTCGAAGTTAAAGATGTGAAGAGGACATTTTAGAGATGATGTAGCTAAGCTCACTCATCATAATGTTATACACACAAAAATTTATTTAAGTTATAGGGTGAAAGATTAATGGTATCACTAAATCTAACGCGTTCTTAATGAGGTCTTATAATAATTAGTTGAGAATGTGTAACAATCGACTCAGGGAATTGTTTTATGGATTTAGTATAAAGGAAGGACACTTTCCTTTGTTATGTATGATCATGAATGGATGTATGAATGATTTTAAGAAGCACGAAGTGTGAAATGCAAAGATAAGCAGAGTAGAGAAAAGTTGGAGAAAACTTCATTGCCGAGGTTTTATTGTGTGATCCGAAGTTTGATATTTGGATTTAAGGTTTGTGACCTAATCTACAAGGTCTAATAGTGATTGGTCCTATTGAGAAGATAGAGGAAAGAAATTAAAGTATATTACAAACAATTATTCTACAAGGAATAGTTGAAAGATTAGTTGGACAATGAGTTTAGTGGTCTTGCCTGATAAGCTATTTGGATAGTGGGTCCTTCTACCTTCTACAACTCCTAATAGGGTTGGAATCTCCTAACATGGATTCAAAGTCTCCTAACAGGGACTCATATGTACTAAATGTTGTAATAGACTGCTAATAGGGTCCATCCTCTAAAAAGGAATATTTATATTTGTACATCATCTTATGGGCATCATTCTCATCGGGGTTTTCCCTCTGATCAAGGGTTTCCCTAGTTAACATATCTGGTGTAATTGTGTATGTGCATCTTAGTATGTTTGTTTTTTACTTTGGTTGAATGGTTGAGATTATTTAAGGTTGACAGATGTTTTAATTGGATAACTAATTCACCCCCCCTCTTAGTTATCTTGGTGGACTATTGTTTATAACATACTATTCTCCCAGCCTTTACAAAAATAATACTATGTTGACATCAATGGAAAACACAGTCATGAATGCAACATGTCAATACTCTCCAATGCTTAGGATACTCCCCGAATGTAGTATCATCAAAATTCATTCTAGTAATCTCCCCCTTTGGCCTTGATGACAATATAGATGAAATATATCTAGGTTCCAAGAATACCAAACTAATACTTTGCTGTTGCTGTTGTCTTATGGATTCTAGGATTGACATCAATTGTCCACATATTAAAAACTCTCAACACAACAGGTGCATATTCTTCTTTTGGATCAACATCAATTGTTCACTTCACACTAAACCATTCATAATACATTAGGTTCATATCCCTTGTTCCTTACATGAATCTTTCTAAATCTCCCTAAAGAGATATCTCTCCCTCATTCATACTTAGGAATTCTTCTCCCCCATTGCTTAGGAGATGTTTTCCATGCATATTCTCTCCCCTATTGACATCAATATCAAAGGTCTCAATATCATATACCAATTGTTCTTATACTTGTTCTAACTCTTCAATCAACTCAAGTGTCCAAAGACTTTGTTCAATACCAAATACCAAGAGTCCTCAATGACTTAGTTCTCAAAAAATACTCCCCCATACAGGAAGCATAAACATTCAATCTAGTATAACAATAGTGCTCTATACCACTAGACTAATGCACTCTCTACATCATCTACTCAAAAGTAGCAGAGGCATAACCCTAGGCATATCTCTCATGTAGTCAAATGTATCTTTAGGTAAAGGATTTGTAAAGATGGGTGAATGCACAAAGTTGGGTCGCAATTCTACGAAAGTCAAATCCGCGAAATGAGACCTCTTAGAAACGGGTACCCGATTTTAAAAAATGGGCACCCATTTTTCGGCTCGAGTGCCCGACCCTAAATTTAAAAAACGGGCACTTGTTATTTTTAAAAATCGGGTACCCGTTTTTTATTTTCAAAAAATGGGTACTTGTTTTTCAAAAAATTAAAAATCTGAATTTTTAAGAAATGGGCACCCATTTTTTAAATATAAAAAAAGGGTATCCATTTTTTAAAAGTAAAAAATGGGTACCCGTTTCTTAAAAATTCAATTTTTTAAGTTTTCGGTGGATTTTACATGCCGCTTTTAGCTTTTCAAAATCGGTACCCTTTTTTTGAAATTCAAATAATGGGTGCCCGTTTCTTACAACATGAGGCAGGATTTTTTTTTCCTACCTCGGATTTTGGTTTTGGACAGGCTTGGTGAGACCAAGCCTATGCCTTGGCCTCTCAAGATTTGGCTAAGGCATTGAACTGACAAATTCATGCCTTGCCATAATTTTTAAAGGGTCTTCCCGATCAAATTTTTTTACGAAACAAAAACCCATTAGAGCTCTCACTGTCTTGATTTCAAAAATATAAAATTTATAGAGTTATGATTTTATTTACTATATTATTATTATTTTTTAATCAAAGGTGGTACCTAAATGTAAAATAGCAATGTTCACTAAAACTTTAATAACTTTTTTATTCTATATTTTTTCTTAAATTAATTTATATGTCATCAATCTACATTCAATTCTTTTGAAGTTAATTTTTTTTTTTTTTGAAAAAAGTGAAATTTTCATCAAATTATGGTGTCCGTACACGAGAGGTTTAAAAATTTTCCTTTATAGCTAATTAAAATTTTTTTTTATAAAAAAATTCATTAAAAAATTCAAGAAAAATATTCTCATCAATCTTTGGTGTGTCAGGTAACTCCATTTAAAAGGATTCACAAAAATTCATTCATTTGTGTCAAATTATGGTGTCCGTACACGAGCGTGGTATGGTCCTGAAACAAGCATTTTGAAAAAGTGGTTTTCAAAGATCCATACCAAAAAAATAATCTATCATATGGGTATACAAATAAATTACATATTCAAAAAGAAGATTCCAAGCACTACAATTTTTTTTTCTAAAGTTTTTAAATATTTAATCTCTAAATGGCTCAAATTTTGGCATCAATTGACAAAATATTTCAAAAACAGGAAAAACACTTCCACTTTTTGGCCAAAAGTGAGACCCAACTTCTTGCACTGACCCAGATATCTACAATTTTATCTTTGGTACTCACATACTCTAATCTAATTTCCTTTTTTGCTACATTTTCTCTCAAAACATGATACTCAATAGATATATGCTTTGTCTTAGAATGTAATACATGATTCTTAGACATGCTCATTGTGCTTGTGTTATCATGGTAAATGATAATAGGCTCTGTAAACTCAATCCCAATTTCCTTTAACATCTGATTCATTCACATAACTTTAGTATAGTTATTTTCTATTTCAACATACTCCACCTCAACTGTAATATGTGAAATACAATATTGTTTCTTGCTCAACTGAGAAGCCAATCTTCCTCCCAAAAGAAATGCTTCACCATTGGTGCTCTTCCTGTCATCCATACTGCTTGCCCAATCTGCAGCAATACATGCACACAAAGTGAAATCACTTGATCTGTCATACTAAATTCCATAATTAGATTTCCTTTAAAATATTTGAATATCCTCTTTACTATTGCATAGTGATACTCTTTAGTATTAGCTTGAAATCTAGCTACAATCCCAACTGCATTTGCTATATTTAGTCTAGTGTGAGTCAGATATTGCAATCCTCCAATCATAGATCTGTACTTCTTCTACTCAACTGTAGGTGTCTCATCCTTGTTGGATAATTTGTGACTAGTTATCATAGGTGTACCGATAGGTTTACAACTCTCTAATCCAAATCTCTTCAACAAGTCTTTCAAGTACTTAGCTTGTGAAATGAAAATACCATCACTATTTTGCATAGTCTGCAACCCTAGGAAAAAATTCAAATCTCCTATCATGCTCATTTCAAACTCATTCTTCATCTCTTTAGAAAACCTATTACTTTCTTTGTCATTACCTTTAAATATTATGTCATCAAAAAATATTACAATGATAAACAAACCATTATCAACTTCTCTCAAATACAAATTACCATTTTTCATACCTTTAACAAATCCAAGCTTTGTCAAATACTTATCCAACCTTGCATACTAGGTTCTAGGTGCTTGCTTCAAACCATATAGTGCTTTCTTTAGTCTGCATACCATCTCTTTGTCTTCTATCAAAGGGAATGCATTAGGTTGTCCAATGTAGACTTATTCTTCAAGTTCTCCATTCATAAATGTTGACTTGACATCCATCTGATATACCTTGAACTTCTTACTCACTACATTAGCCAAGAACATTCTTATTTCTTCCATTCTAGCAATAGGGGCATATGTCTCCTCATAATCCATGCCTTATTTATGTGAGTAACCTTTGCAAACAAGTTTGGCCTTGTTTCTCACAACTTCTCCTTGTTCATTCATCTTATTTCTAAATATCCATTTGGTTCCTATAACATTCTTGTCTTTAGGTCTAGGAATTAATTCCCATGTCTCATTCTTCTCAATCTAATCCAATTCTTATTTCATTTGTTAAATCCAATGATCATCCTTACATGCTTCATCTATGCTATTAGGCTCAACTTGAGAAATCAGGCATAATTCCTCATTCACTCTATTCCTTGTCATCACACCTTTATCTTTACTTCTAATTATCTACTTTGTAGGGTGATTCTTTGTCAGATTCCTATTAGAAGTAGAAGTTGACATCTCAACTCTTATCTCATCTCTAAGTTCATATTTCGGTTCTCCTCTATGTTCAACATATAGCATATCATTTTGTAAATCATTGTTAGTCTTAAAGAAAGCTTTTGCATTTTGTCTAACAATTCCAAAATTATCTTCCTCTTGATCTAAATTATAATCTACCATATTTTCCTTAATTTTGAAATTTTCATCAATAATAGTTACCAAAGTTGTCTCTTCTAATACTACCTCTTTAAATTCACTCTCATCATCACAATCATTCAAAAATATTTTCATACTTGCTTTATATTCTTCAGCCTCATCAAAAAGTGAACTCTTTCTAGACTTTCTTACTCTCTTAGGACATTTTGATGAAAAAAGACCTAATTCTTTACATGTCCAACAAATAAAAATTTTCATACCTTTTGGTTCCCTTTTTATAAGCAGATCAATACCTTCCTCAATCTTCTTGTCTTCTTCACATATGGATCCATCTTTGCTTCCATTCTTTTGTATACAATAAAAGGGTTCTAGATAGGAAACTCAATGTCCAAATCTTTAAACATGTCTAATAATTTGCCAAGAACCTTTATCTTTTATGAGATGAAATTTCCTCCATTAGATTCAGGACTAATCTTTCCCACTATGATCTCTTAAATTAGTTAAGCTTATCCTTCAAGGACCTAATGCTTTAATACCAATTGTTAGAATATATAGTCCACTAATATAATTGAGAGGGGGGGAATTAGTTATCCAACTTGTTGCCCCACTTTTCACCTTGTATCCATTTTGCAAAGTGGAAATTTTTTTTCCTAGTAAAGTCCTAGGTATGTCCGAGTCTTTGTTCAAGCCCCTTAGGTGGAAGGAGTCTTCATTAGATTTTTCATCTTCCCCTTCCCCACATTTTGTAGCCAGGTGGTTTTCCTTTACATTGTGAGTTTTGTGGCTAGCTTAGTACCTAATCCAATAAATATTCCTGTAACATGTAAAGATCATTCACAAAAGTTGCATCCACTTGTGGCCTATCATATTCTCCATGAAAAGAAGAAGCTTACTAAAATTTAGACTTCACCTTCTTCTCGGCAGGTTTTCAACCCATGAATGTGATTTCTCGCAAAGAGCACCAAATGATGCATATGAGCCACAATAAGAAGATGATAAAGTACTTTATGATGAATTCCCATTTCTTTTATGATTATCTACATTAGGATGTATTAAAGATTCATCACAGCTCTCCAAATCAATCTTAGGAGAAAAAATTAAAATCTACTTCTCCTCAGTGGGTTTTCAACCCATGAAGCCTATTTTTTGCAAAAGACAATTCTAAAGGAAATGCAATGAGAGGTGGGTCCCTAACTAAGATTCACACTCCTTATGGATATCTCTAAATCCCAAGGAAGCAACAAGTCAAAAGGTAAAGTTAACAGAAGGCCTAGGCTGAGAAATGAAAATTGTCTTCTCCTTGATGGGTTTCCAACCCATAAGGATGATTTTCTGCATTTAAAAGAAAATCAAGTTTATAAGTGAATTGAACTCACATTTCATATGCAAAATACCTTAAGATGATAATGGAAACAATCTAACCATTGTGGGAAAGATCTATTAGGAAAAATTTCATTTGGTGGAGATTTCCTTATGGAGTACTTTGTTCATAACTTCCTGAAACTTAATGGGAAACGAGAAAGTAAGTGTGAAAGGATAGAAAGTTACTGTTGGGCCAATGAAATAGTTAAAAGACACTGAGTTATCAGTTAAGACCCCCACATTTACTATTTCAACAGATTTATCCTTGAATTCATTCATGTGGTGCGAATCCTGAAGATCAACGGGTGAATTGAAACTCCTATAAAGATGGAAACATAAATAGTTATACAAACTACCACTCTTTCTTGAATTGTTATTCTGTTAATTTTCACAACTTTTTCAAATAGCCTATGTTGGTGTGTTTTCTATTCTTTTATTGCTCTAGATTCAAAATTCAATTCATTCTCAAATAGAATTGCAACCAGATTTGCAGGCTTCAACAAGCAAAATGGAATCAAGTTCGCACTGCAAAATTTCATAGACACTTCTCTCCAGTTTTATGATATGAAATACTTTTAGAAGAGAGTAAGATCAGAGCCAATCCATCCCATAACTGAGAAGCTCTAAGGATGTGGGCTAGTTGAAGTAGCCGATTTCCCAGTAGTAGTCCAAGCCCCATAATTAATATACAAAACAATAAATCACTACAACCTGGACACCAGGTAGATTGTAATGCTGGATGATACAATATCAATTTCAATTAATAGATAAATAGTGGTGAATTGTCTATGAATTCTAGGATGAGAGGAGTTTTTAGATTTGAGAATCAGTGAAGCTATCTCTAAGTTTTTTGCAAAGAAAATGGTCTGGAGGAAGGAGATTATGCAATCATGGTTTCAAAAGCCACGAAGCACCAAGAGTAAGATCCCTAAGACCCTTTTGGTACTAATCTCAAACCTGAGATTGTAGACATCTTGGTTCTCCTACACAGATTGAAAGGTGAGGTAGAAGCTTTAAATTTTGTTGAGCAATATTTTCTTTTGGTACAAGTTATCTATTCAGATACCCAATATATTGACTAGGCTCACGAGGTAGGTAAGAATCTATCTAATGCTCTCAGTGTTGTGAAGTTATACAACACCTTCTATATGTCCTCTTTTCTAATTTACATGCTAGCTTCTCTATAGTTATGGTCGAGCCTCCCAAGGGTAGAAAATTTCTGTGATGATGTGAAGTCCTATGAATTCTACCCATGTTTGCAGCTGGAAAATAGTTATGCTAAATATATAAGAGTTAATGATGAGTTTACAATGAGAATTTTCAAGGAGCTCCAAGGATGCCCAGAGAGGAGATTTATTCTAGAAGCAATGGTAGCTATTAGTTAGTTCGAAAGCTATTTTATCCAATTCTTATCATTCTTGTATTTGCATCTTGTAGCCTTCGATGGATTCCCCTTGAAGTTGCTGAGATATCCGAGCAACATGATTGTGTTGATCAAAATTGTGAGGCAAGCAATCCAAGTGAACGTGTTGAGTGGGAGTTTGAAGAAGAAAGGATATGAGTTCCCTATGAAGGCGGGAGATTTTAGCTATGAGTCTCATTCTGATGCAAATAACATACTGAAGGCATTCAAAATAAAATATAGATTGGGAATGTATGAGGTCTTAAGGCCTATGGTTGACCCAAATAGGTATGCAAGGGAAGTGTTACAAATTTGGAGTGTGATCAAGCACATCACCATGGTTGAAGACTACTAGGTGGATTGTAAAGATGAATTTGAGAGTCAGGATCGTGCTTTTTCCAGATTGACAGTGGATCAAGTGAAATTGTACCAAATTAATATTGATGTTGAAGGAGTAGAGGATGATGACATAATTTGTATAGTAATACATATCTGATAAAGTTAAGAGGCACTCCTATCAGCTCTAAGCCTTATGAGGATACTAGAGAAGAGCTAGATGTCATGATGGTTAGAATCATCAAAAGAACTGGGAAGTGGGTCGAATGGACCATAGCGTGAAGAAATCAAAGTAAGAGCACACCCTCTCAAGCTTCTCTAGCATTTTCCCCTACCTCCTCTCAAGGTGGCACATTAGGCATAACCTTGGCCATAACTCAAGGATTGGTTCAACCATCAGATGGAGGTTATCAACCTCCAGACAAAAACATCGCCATGGCTAAGACTTTCCAAGATGGCTCCCTCCCAGTGATCAGTGCCCAATTAGAAATAAAGAAGAAAGTGGATGAACCAAAAGACAATGCTATTACTCTAGTTCCCTCACCTCATAGTAGTCCTATTCCAAATATGAGTACTACACTTCTCTTGCTAAGTAGCCCTCATGTGCGAGTAGTAGATTTAGGAGATGGAGGAAGTAGTGATAGTGAGTCCATTGAGTTAGATGAAGTAGCTAAGAAGACTACAAAAATGGAGAAAATCCAAGAGTCTAAAATCTTGTCTCTCAAGCCCAAAAGAACCCTTCCTCTTTGACCATGAAAATAATTACTCCGATCAAGAGGAAAATGTTTAGCATTGATTCACTTGAGATGGCTTCCAAGGTGATAGGCATTGATTCCTAGTTGGAGGACACTTTGGAGAGAAAGAGAAAGAGAAAGGATGAAGGGGCTCCCAATAAGGATACCTTATCTCTTACAGTTCACTTTGGATATGCATTGAGTAAGGTCAGGAAGTAGAAGACCTTGTCTATTCTTGGAAAAGACCCAAAAACATGACACCTAACAATGGAGATTGCGAAACCCACCAAAGATGGAAGAATTGAAGATATGTCTACCAATGATTTTACTCTTCATTCGATAGATCTTGGGGAAGCTAGACATGATACCAAGGTTGGCTTGTGGAAGTCGATAAATGAGGTAATTGAAGGAAAATTGGAGAACCTCAAATTGTCAAAGGTTAGGATGAAGGTGGAGATACAAGAATTGAATTGGTTTATCAAAGAATTGGTTACTCTATTGGTGAGCATCTCTAGAATGCCCATGACTAGTAATCCTACTACTGTAGATGTTCAAGCACTTATCTCCCAGCTTCAAGAAGATAAGCATTTTGGTCAGATTGGTAAAGAATGGAGTGACAAGCTTAAATCAGAAGGGCTCTCCATTATAGAGCAAATTGGAAATGTTATCTTAAGACTATAAATAGAGAAAGATAACATTTCATCTAATAGAAATATCTTGGCCATGGAGAGAACTAAGAGTGATGATTGTGTATCTCTATTGAAGATGATTATTCACATGAAACCAAAGGAATTTGTCGAAGCTAAGATTTTCCCCAAAGGAGATGAGCTTTTGTTTAAATGGTTACAACACATGGAGTTCAAGTATAAAATGATATTGGAGGTAGAGAAAGGTCTAAAGAAAACCAAGGATAAGGTAAAGAAAGATCAAGATAGAGATTATGAACTCCTAAAAGGACTGCACATAGATTCATAGACTAGTGGGTAATAAAAAGGAATAATTGGAATCACTGTCATGCAGACCAATTGCTCCAATTTTATAGATAGTCTAACAAGCATATGTTCTGGGCACTAGAACAAAGTTTCTGAGTTTCAAAACCTTGGTGGATGCATACATATGGCCATGGAGGAATCGCAAGATAGATTGAATGCCATCAAAGACTTGGCTAGGGAACATTCCAAATGGCTCTTGAGATATACTAATGTGCATGTAGGAAGACATGAAGAGCTAATTTCAATTATTATTGCTGCCAAGGCCTATAGGGGAAAAGCAAGGAAAGGGAAGAAGGAAAAGTTATTCATATTCTGCCCTTTCCATTTTTATTTTTGCAATCATTGTAATAGACAAACTAGCTCTTTGCCATTTTTCAGTTTTGAGAAGATGAATTGGTTAAACCTCCTTTGTAATGGTCATCTCAGAATCCTATATGTATGATAATGAAAGATTAATAAAAGGTCAAAATTTTTTTGGTATGAAAGACTTGATGTTGCAGAGTCAATTGAATGGTATTTTTGTATCAATCATTTTCTGTTCCATTTGCAATAGTTGTTATTAGCTTGTTGTTTCTCTTTATTTGGGATTAAAATGAGGAATAAATAGAGTTTTATTTCCCTTGTTTCAATATAGCAACTTGAATATGATATGAATTTTCACTTAAAACTCAAAGAGATTCTTTAGGTATTTTCATTCAAAATAACTTTTTCCCCAAATTAGTTCCTAGATAGATCCATTAATTTCAGTGCATATTAGCTATGAATTCATAAAATGTGTGAGTTCGCCAAATTTGACTAATCCGTAAAATGTTACTTCTTGCCAAAGTTAATTTTCTTATACTTTTGACTTAGTTTTCCTCAATTCTCTAGTTAAGAACATACCCTGTTTAGATTTAGGAATAAATAAAATTCATTGAAAATTTCATAATTATAGGGTGCTCTACCTAACAATTCCAAGGAAAGTAAATCTTCAAGAATCCACTTTACAAACTATTGTAATTAGATTTTTTCATAAATTAGGGCAGTTGTGAGTCAAAATTGGAAATAACAAATTTGTGTACCAGTAGATTTTTGGTGACTCTACTGGGGAGACAAATAGTTGCTTGACTAATAGATCTTATAACATAAGGGAAAATGGTACCACTTCATGATAATATTTTCCCTATGCTCCAACCTAATCTTGGTTTCCAATATGACCAAGAAGACATAATTTCATCTCTTAATACATTTGTTTGGAGAAATAGGAGGAATGTTGAACACTAGAGGAGTGATAGCCAAGTATTGGAAGAAGAAGAATCTAGAGCTGAAACATTAGAAAGAGCTATTCAGAGGAGAGACATTCAAAGGGTAGAAAGACAATTGAGACATGAAGCTTAAAAATAAAACTAACCTAGCACCTTAGAAAAAACAAGGTTCCTTAGAAGTACCAAAGAATAGGGTGGGCAAGACCCTATTTTTGATAAACTCACAGAGCTTGGTTTTCCCATCCTAAATATTCCTAAGCAAAAAGGTGAAAAGAAAAGCTAGAGTAGACTACCTTCACCCATTAGAAATCAAAGCTCTTCACATACTACCTACTTGGTATTAGCCTTGCATAGAGTTACTACTCCCCTTAGTTGTCAATTTTCTGCCATAACTTTCCAAAACAATTATGGCTGCTCCTTGGGTTGCAACAACAGGTCCATTAGCACTAACAACCTATCACCCACTCCTAATTGGTTTAAGGAAGAATTTTCCTAAATTTTTAGGTGATGGGAAGGTTACCATAGATGAACATATTAAGGCCTTCTTTGTAGCTATTCACATCTTAGGAGTTGCACATGAAGATGTTGCTATAAGATTATTTGTGGAAACCTTGATAGAAAGTGCAATAGACTGGTTCTATCATCTGGATGATCGCTCAATCACTAATTGGGATACAATGAGAATAGCTTTTGAGACAAGATTCAAAACTGCAAAGGATGAACATGTCTCGTTAACATAGTTGACATCCATTAAAAAAAAACCCACCATGAGTATGAGGGATTTCATTGCTACTTTCAATAAGATCACTAGTAGAATCCCCACTACTAGTAATATGAAAACATTCTTCATAATCATGATGCCCCTAGATATTAATTATGACTTAAGAAGGGCACATCCCATAGATTTGGCAAATTCACAAAAGAAGGCAGTGGAACTTGAAGATGACTTGATTTTCATAGGGAAATGGAAGCTGGACCTGGTGATGGGCAAGCTGTCTAAGCTCAAGATCAATGCAGCAGAGATGCTTAGAAACATCATTTGATTTGCCCTAGCCTTTGGTGGGCTGTCCTAGTTTTTGGCATTATCCCCTGGCTTTTTCCTACTTATTTGTTATAGGGAGTAGTTATTTTGCTTTCAGGCACTTGGTGGCCTTTTCCATTTAAACTGTTGACTTTTTTTTTCTTTGTATAGGGTTTTAGGGCCCTTTTAAAGCCTATTTTCCTTAATCAAAATTAAAAACATCTCAAATAGATAAGGAAAAAATCCCCTTTGATTTCATCCAATTCTGTGAAGAGTCAAAAATCTAGATTTCCCCTAAAGATTATTTGAAATCTCATCCCTTTGAGTTGAAAAGATTGGTAGATTGTTGTAAAGGAAATGCTTTAGATTTGAATCACAATTTGACCATTGAAGAGGGGGATGAAACTTTGAAATTTGACCTATTTAATCAAGAGGATTCTACTATCCTAGCAACCTCTTTTGGGCAAAAACCTGATCCATTCTATATTTCATTGTATACCAATGGATACAAATTGAGTAATTGCATAATAGATTCAGGTGCATTAGACAATGTGATGCCTTATTCTGTAGGTAAATCCCTAGGTCTAATCTCACTAAAGTCCATGGAAGGTGTTACTCCATGGATGCCAAACAAGTCCCCGTGCTCGAATAGATTAAAGATGCTCAAGTAGCCTTAGCTTCTCATCCATAATAGAAACTATTATTGACTATCCTAGTGGAAAATATTGCAGCAAGCTATGGGCTTCTCTTAAGTAGGAGTTTTTGTCAAGATTTAGGAGCAAAAATAAAGTTAGACTGGTCCCAAGTGGTCATACCCATAGGGAACAAGAAAGTTAAATTGGAACCTGAAGAAAAGGAAAAATTTACTGTGCTAAAGTTAGGTGATCCTAAAGCTTAGATCCCTGGAGTTTGGTAATTATATGTTATTTATTGAGGAAAATCTAGCTAAACAAAGAAGTGGAGACGTAAGAAAAGAAATCCTCAGTGAGAACAAAGAGTCAACATATTTTTGGGCATTAGATTTTGATGGAAGTTGTTCCTCTTTAGGGTCTGGTGCAGGTGTAGTGGTAATACCTCTCGAAGGAGAACTTGAACCCATGGATTTTAAATAGGAGTTTGTAAATACAAATAACACCATAGAATACGAGGTCTTACTCCTTGGGATAATAGCTGCAAAAGAAAAGAGGGTAAAGATCCTGAGAGCTTGAGGTGATGAGGAACTTATTGTGAGACAAATTAAGGGGCAATATTATCTAAAGGACCATAAGCTAAAAAAATATAGAAACAAAGTTTGGGATGAAATAGAAGGCCTAGATGCCTTTGCTATTGAACCAGTACCAAGGGTGACGAACACCAAGGCTAACTCCTTAGTGGTTTTCACTTTTCTACTGCTACCCCATACTAAATTCAAAGATAAGAAATACCAGATTGAGATTGCGTATCGGGCCTCTATTCTAGATAATATAGAATCTTGGCAAGTTTTTGAAGATGACCAGAGCTTGCAACTATTCTTAGAAAATGGTAAGGCTACTTGCAAACATCAGTCTAATGAAGACAATAATGGAGACTCTAATCATGAGACAAAAGAAAATCAAATGGGTGAAGTCCAATTACGAGGTAATATCATTCCCCCATACTTTATATCTTTGGAGAAATTGTTTAATAGACATGATGCTTAGATAAAGCAAAAGAGGGCTAAAAAGGGGCCTACTTTTGATGAGTATGAAGGAGTGAATATTGGTGACATCTATAATCCTAAAATGATCAATATTGGTAAGTGTTGTTCACTAGAGGAGAAAGAAGCTACTAGACAACTTTTCATAGAATACTAGGATGTATTTACTTGGAGCTATGAAGACTTGAAAAGCTACAGGGATGGGAAAGTGAAACGTCAAATTCCCTTAAAGCTTGACACAATCCCCTTTTGACATAAATAGAGGAATTATAATCCTAAGGTAGCTAATTCCATATTTCGAGAAGTAGACAAGATGTTAAAAGCAAGGATTATCTATCCTAGCCATCATTCCACCTGGGTAGCCAATATAATGCCAGTTAGGAAGAAAAATGGAGAAATAAGAATCTGTGTTGATTTCTAAAATTTGAACCTAGCATCTTTGAAAGACAAATTTTCCCTTCCCAATATGGATCATCTATTGCAAACAATAGCTAGAGCTAAAATGATGTCCATGCTCGATAGTTTCTCAAGGTACAATCAAATAGAAGTAGAGGAGAAGGATCAACATAAAATGACCTTCACCACTCCATGGGGCATTTTCACATACCATAGAATTCCTTTTAGACTCATTAATGCTGGTGCTACATTTTAGAGATGCATGAGCAAAACATTTGTAGATCTTAAAGATCAGATTATAGTCATATACTTGGATGACCATACCATGTTTTCAAAGAAAAGGAAAAATCACATAGAAGATTTGAAGAAAGTTTTACAAAGATGTCAAGAACATGGAATCTCACTCAATCCCAAAAAGTCTATTTTCTATGTTACAGAAGGAAAGCTTCTAGGCCATATAGTTTCTCACGAAGGTATCAAAATTGATCCAGAGTGAGTGGAGGCCATTTGAGGGTTAGGCCTGATAGTAAACAAAACAGGAGTTAAGTCATTCTTCGGACATGTAAATTTCCTCAGAAGATTTGTTCTAGATTTTTTAGAACTACTAAATGTATTGTAGATATGATGAAAGGGAATTTAGGTTTTAAATGGAATGAAGCTGGAAAACAAGCTTTCCAAAACATTAAGACTAACATTACTAACACTCTAGTATTATCTCACCCAAATTATAAAAAAGATTTCATTATTTACTATTATTCCTCTAAAAACACTTTATTAGCAATACTTATGCAAGATAACAAGAAAGAGATACAAGCCCCAATAGCTTTCATGAGCATACCTCTGAAGAATCATGAGTTGAAATACTCACAAATCGAGAAACATGCCTTTGCTATATTTAAAGCACTTAAATTTTTTTGATTCTACATCTTGCACTCACATTCTATGGTCTATGTCCTAGATGTAGTAGTAAAAAGTGTGTTAGCACATTAGGATGTAGGGTGTAACGCCAGAGGGACATGGTTAGAAAAGACACAAGAGTATGATATTGAAATTAAGCCTACTAAGTAAGTGAGAGGCAATGCCTTGTGTAACACAATTGTAGAAAATAGAATTGTTGAAGAAGCAAAGGAATCAGAAGAAAAATAGCTAGTATCAGCAGTAGGCATGCAAGATTCCTGGTTTGAGAACATTGCTTACTTGTTGACCTATGGAGAATTTCCAAAGGGCTTGACGACCAAAAAAAAAAGAGATCTTAAATTGAAAGCAGTTAGATATGTAATTTGGGATAACCAATTATTTAAAAGGGCTATAGATGAAACTTTCCTCATGTGTGTAGACAAACAATAGCAAGAAAAGCTATTGAGAACATTTCATGACAAAGCCTATGTAGGACATTTCTCATCCTCAATCACGGCTTTCAAGATATTAAGATAGTGTTACTATGGTCGAGAATGTTTAAGGATGCCTATTCCTTGGTGGCAAAATGTGAGAAATGTAAGATGTTCGCTTGGCATCCCCAGTTAGCTGCTTTGCCTCTCAGGCCTACCATCATTGAAGAACCATTTCAACAATGGGGTCTCGATTTCATTGGGCCTATCAACCTAGCATCCAGTGTTGGTCACCAATATATGATAACTGCTACTGATTATTTCACTAAGTGGGTGGAAGCAAAGGCAACCAAGAAAAATACTTCTAAAGTAGTATGTGAATTCATTAAAGAAAACATATTAGTTAGATTTAGTGTCTGCATCAAATTGGTGATGGACAATGCAACAAATTTCTCTTCAATAGAGATCACCAATTTTTGCTTCAAGCATGGAATCATAGTCAGTCATTCATTTGACTATTTCCAAGGAAATGGTCAAGCAGAGTCCAATAACAAAAAATTGATGAATATTGTCAAGAAATTGGTATTAGACAATCATAAGACTTGGCACAAGAAAATTAACGAGGCACTATGGGTGGACAGGGTGACACATAAAGGGCAATTGGTATATCTCCTTTTAAATTGGTCTATGGGACCAAAGCCAATCTCCCATTACCCTTCAAATTAGCTACAAACAAATTGAGGATAGTAATTGAAGATGATATCTATAGAGATGGTTTGAAAAAGAGAATTCTCTACTTGAGCAAACTTGAAGAGGAAAGAGAAGAAATTGTGGATCATATAACACAACACCAAATGCACGTGAAGAACCTATTCGATAAAAGGGTGAGACCACAAAAATTCATGGTAGGTGATAGTGTGTTACTGTGGGATAAATGAAGAGCTCCAAAGGGTATGCATAAGAAATTTGATACCTTGTGGAAAGGCCCATTCACTATTCATCAGGTGTTCAAGAACAATTCATTTACATTGGAATATTCAAATGGTAAGGTGCTACTTATGACCTACAATGTTCAGGATTTGAAGTTTTATCAAATTTCAAATTGAGAATAGGTAACCGTTGTGCTATACAATAGTTAAGGTTACTTCCTATTCTTTTGTTTTCCTAGTTAGGTTTCCCTTGTTTTCCTCTTTTCCTCATTTTTCCTCACTTTAGTTTTGTCATGTGACCCTTTTATTTTTGAAAAACTAGAGATTTTGGATTACCCAAGTGCCTAATCAGAGCTAGATGTTGCCCCACTTCTCACCTCGTAACCATTTTGTAAAGTGGAAAATTTTGTCTCCTATTAAAGTCCTAGGTATGTCTAAGTCTAAGTTCAATCCCCTTAGGTGGAAGGAGTCTTCATTGGATTTTTCATATTCCCCTTACCCACATTTCATAGTCAGGTGGTTTTCCTTTATGTTGTGAGTTTTGTGGGTGGCTTAGTACCTAATCCACTAGAGATTCTTGTAACATACAAAGATCATTCACAAAAGTTGCATTTGCTTGCAGCCTATCATATTCTCCTTGAAAAGAAGAAGCTTGCACAAATATGGAGTTCACCTTCTCCTCGATAGCATTTCAACCCATGAAGGTGATTTCCTATGAAGAACACTAAATGATGCATATGAGCCACAATAAAAAGATGATAAAGTACCTCATGATAAATTCCTATTTCTTTATGAATATCTACCTCGAGAGGTATTAAAGATTCATCACAACTCTCAAAATCATCCTAGGTGAAAAAATGAAAATCAACTTCTCAGCGAGTTTTTAACCCATGAAGTTCATTTTTCACAAAAGGAAATTCTAAAGGAAATGAAACAAGAGGTGGGTCCCTAACTAAGATTTTCACTCCTTATGGATATCTCTGAACCCCAAGGAAGAAAAAAGTCAAAAGGTAAAGTTAAAAGAAGGCCTAGGTGGAGAAATGAAAATTTTCTTCTCCTCGATGGGTTTCAAACCCATTAGGATGATTTTTTGCATTTAAAATAAAATCAAGTTTATAAGTGAATTGAACTCACATTTCACATGCAAAATACCTTAAATGATAATGGAAACAATATAACCATTGTGGGAAAGATCTATTAGGAAGAATTTGATTTGGCAGATATTTCCTTATGGAGTACTCTATTCATAACTTTCCAAAACTTAATGGGAAATGGGAAAGTAAGTGTGAAAGGATAGAAAGTTACCACTGGTCCAATAGAATAGTGGAAAGAAACTAAGTTATCTATTAAAACCCCCACATTTATTGTTTCAACAAATTCATCCTTCAATTCATTCGTGTGGTGTGAATCCTAAAGATCAATAGGTGAATTGAAACTCCTATATAGATGGAGACATAAATAGTTATACAACTACCACTCTTTCTTGAATTGTTATTTCATTAATTTGCACAACTTTTTCATATAGCCTGTGTTGGAGCATTTGTTGTTCTTTTTTTCTTCTAGCTTCAAAATTCAATTCATTCTTAGATAGAATGGCAACTAGATTTGCAAGCTTCAATGGGCTGAATGGAATCAAGTCTGCACTATAGAATTTCACAGACACTTCTCTCCATTTTTATGATATGCAAGACTTTCAGAATAGAGTAAGATCAAAGCCAATCCATCCCATAACTAAGAAGCTCTGAGGATGTGGGCTAGTTGAAGTAGTTGGTTTCTCAGTAGTAGTCCAAGCCCCAAAATTAATATACGAATGAATAAATCACTACAACCTAGACAACAGGTAGATTGTATTGTTGGATGATACAATATTGATTTCCATTGATAGAAAAATAGTGGTAAATTATCTATAAATTCTAGAATGAGAGGAGTTTTTAGATTTGAGAATTGGTGGAGCTATCTCTGAGTTTTCTACAAAGAAAATGGTCTAGAGGAAGGAGATTATGCAGTCATGGTTTCAAAAGCCATGGAGCGCCAAGAGTAAGGTCCGTAAGACCCTTTTTGGTACTAATCTCAAACTTGAGATTGTAGACATCCTGGTTCTCTTGCACAGATTGAAAGGTGAGGTATAAGCTTTAAATTTTGTTGAGAATATTTCTTTTTGGTACAAGTTATCTATTTAGATACCCAATATATTGACTAGGCTCACAAGGTAAGTGAGAATCTATCCAATGCTCTTAGTGCTATGAAGTTCTACAACACCTTCTATATGTCCTCTTTTTTGATTTACATGCTAGCTTCTCTACAGTTATGGCTTGGCCTCCCAAGGGTAGAAAATTTCCCTAGTGATGTGAAGTCCTATGAATTCTACCCATGTTTGCAGCTAGAAAATAGTTATGCTGAATATATAAGAGTTAATGATGCATTTACAATGAGAAATTGTATTGAGCTCCAAGGATGCCTAGAGAGGAGATTTAGTCCAGAAGCAATGGTGGCTATTAGTCAGCTTGAAAGCTATTTTATCTAGTTCTCATCTTTCTCATATTTATGTCTTGTAGCCTTCGATGGATTCCCCTTAAAGCTGCCAAGATATTCGAGCAACATGATTGTGCTGATTGAAATTGTGAGGCAAGCAATCCAAGTGAACATGCTGAGCAGGAGTTTGAGAAGAAAGGATATGAGTTCCCTATGAAGGTGGGAGCTTTTAGTTGTGAGTCTCATTCTTATGCAAAGAACATGTTGAAGGTGTTCGAGATGAAATACAGATTGGAAATGTACGAGGTCTTAAGGCCTATGTTTGACTCGAGTGGGTATACAAGGGAAGTGTTGTAGATTGGGAGTGTGATCAAGCACATCACTATGGTCAAAGACTACTTGGAAAATTGTAAAAATGAATTTGAGAGTTAAGACCATTCTTTTGCGAGATTCATAGTGGATCAAGTGAAATTGTACCAAATTAACATTGATGTTGAAGGAGTAGAGGATTACAAGTAGAATATGTACAATAATACATATTTGATAAAGTTAAGAGGCACTCTTATCAACTTTGACCCTTATGAGGATACTAGAGAAGAGTTAGATGTCATGATGGCTAGAATAATTAGAAGAATAGGGAAGTAGGTCGAATGGACCACAGTGAGAAGAAGCCACAGTAAGAGCACACCATCTCAAGCTTCTTTGGAATCTACCCCTACATCCTCTCAAGGTATCACATTAGGTGTAACCTTGGCCATAACTCAAGGACCAACTCAACCATTAGATGGAGGTGATCAACCTCTAGAAAAAAAACATCCCCATGGTTAAGACTTGCCAAGATGGCTCCCTCCCAGTGATTGGTGCCCAATAAAAAATAGAGAAGAAAGTGGATGAACCAAAAGACAATGTTACTCAAGTTTCCTCACCTCATAGTAGTCCTATTCCAACTACAAGTGCTACACTTATCCTACAAAGCAGCCCTAAAGTGCAAGTAGTATATTTAGGATATGGAGGAAGTAGTGATAGTGAGTTCACCAAGTCAGATGAAACAACTAGAAGACTGTAGAAATAAAGAAAGGCCAAGAGTCCTCAAAGCTTGTCTCTCAAGCCCAAAAGAACCATTTCTCTTTGATCATGAAAATAATTACTCTGATCAAGAGGAAAATGTTTAGCATAAATTCAATTTGAATAGCTTCCAAGGTAATAGGCACTGATTCCTTGTTGGAGGACAAACTGGAGAGAAAGAGAAAGAGAAGGAATGAAGGGGTTCCCAATAAGGATACCTTATCTCTTGCTATTCACTCTAGATCTACATTGAGTAAGGTCAAGAAGCAGAAGACCTTTTCTATTCTTGCACAAGACCTTGAAATAGGACACCTAATAATGGAGATTGTGAAACCCACCAAAGATGAAAGAATTGAAGATATGTCTCCCAATGATTTTACTCTACATTTGGTAGATCTTGGGGAAACCATAAATGATACCAAGGTTGGTTATGGAAGTCAAAAAATGAGGTATTTGAATGATAATTGGAGAACCTCAAATTGTCAAAGGTTAGGATGAAGGCAGAGATACAAGAGTTGAACAAGTTTATCGAATAATTAGTCACTCCGTTGGTGAGCATCTCTGGAATGCCCATGACTAGTAATCCTACTACTACAAATTTTCAAGCACTTATCTCCTAGCTTCAAGAAGATAAGCATTTTGGTTAGATTGGTAAAGAATGGAGTGACAAGCTTAAATCAGAAGGGCTCTCCATTATAGAGAAAATAGGAAATGTTATCTTAAGACTATAAATAGAGAAAGATAACATTTCATCTAATAGAAATACCTTGGCCATAGAGAGAACTAAGAGTGATGATTGTGTATCTCTATTGAAGATGATTATTCACATGAAAACAAAGGAATCTGTCAAAGCTAAGATTTTGCCCAAATGAGATGAGCCTTTGTTCGAATGGTTACAAAGCATGCAGTTCAAGTTAGAAATGATCTTGGAGGCAGAGAAAGGTCTAAAGGAGACTAAGGATATGGTAAAGAAAGATCAACATAGAGATTATGAAATCTTAAAAGGACTGTACATAGATTCATAGACTAGTGGGCAAGGAAAAGGAATAATTGGAATCACTGTCGTGTAGACCAATTTCTCCAATTTTATAGATAGCCTAAAAAGCATATCTTTAGGGCACCGGAACAGAGTTTTTGAGCTTGAGAAGCTTAGTGGATGCATACATGTGGCCATGGTGGAATTGTAAGATAGATTGAATGCCATCAAAGATTTGGCTAGGTAACATTCCAAATGGCTATTGCGATATACTAATGTGCATGTACAAAGACATGAACAGCTGATTTCGATTATTGTTGCCACCAAAGGCCTATAGGGAAAAAGCAGAGAAAGGGAAGAAGGTGAAGTGATTCATATTCCACCGTTGTCGTTTTTATTTTTGTAATCATTATAATAGACAAACTGGCTCTTTTCCATTTGTAACTTTTGAGAAGATGAACTGGTTAAACTTCCTTTGTAACGGTCATCTTGGAATCCTATATGTATGATAATGAAAGATTAATAAAAGGTTGGAAATTTTTTCTTATGAAGGACTTGATGTTGTAGAGTCAATTGAATGCTATTTTTGTATCAATCATTTTTTGTTCCATTTGCAATAGTTGTTTCTCTTTATTTGAGATTGAAGTGAGGAATCAACAGAGTTTTATTTCCCCTGTTTTAATACAGTGAGTTGAATATGATATGAATTGTCACTTAAAACTCAAATAGATTCTTTAGGTATTTTCAATCAATGTAACTTTTTCCACAAATTATTTCCTAGATAGATCCATGAATTTTAATGCATATTGGCTATGAATTCATAAGATGTGCGAGTTTGTTAGATTTGACTAATTTGCAAATCGTTACTTCTTGCCTAAGTTGATTTCCTTATAGGCTTGACTTAGTTTTCCTCTCCTATTCTTTGGTTAAGAATATAACCTATTTAAATTTAAGAATAAATAAAATTCATTTAAAATTTCATAATAGGGAGCTGTACCTAACAATTTAGAGGAAAGTAAATCTTCAAGAAGCCACTTTCCAAACTGTTGTAATCAAAATTTGTTCATAAATTAGGGCACTTGTGAGTCAGAACTAGAAAGAACAAATCTATTAACCAACACAACTAATATCACAATTATAAAACTTAAAGTAACTTAACCATATAAGAAATATAAAATAAAACCAAAACAAGATACTCATACACAATTAACACCAAACATGTTAACTAGGGAAACTCTTGATTAGAGGGAAAACCCTACTGGGGATGGTACCCATAAGATGATGTACTAATATAAATATTCCTTGTTAGAGGATGGACCTTGTTAGGAGTCTATGAATACATTTAGAACATATGATTCCTTGTTAGGAGACTTTGAATCCCTGTTAGGAGTTGTGGAAGACAATTGGACCCACTACCCAAACAACTTCAAGTTTAAGACCAATGAACCCACTGTCCAAATGATCTCTTTATTATTCATTATAGAATAATAGAAATGAAATGGGCTTCCTTCCTCTATCTCTATTATATAAACCAGACTTCTTCTCCTTCAAATCTTGTAACCAAATCACACAATTTGCATCCAATAATCCCTTGGATCACTTACTCACATTTAGTAAGCACTTTGATCCTTTTTGCACTTTGTACTTCTTCATAATGATTACACTTGATCAAAACTTACAAACAAGGAAAAAAATTTCTTTTATACCATATCTTCATAATAAATTCTTGAGTTAGCCTTGAGGCTTTCCCAATTAATTATAATAAGATAATTAGTTAATTACAATTACAATAGCATTGTCGGCTCACAACCTATACAAAACTTCACACATGTAATACTAGGGCTTGCCCACTCTCTGATGTCACCATATGAATATCCTCTATCACTGTGTGACTATGCACTTCTTCATTGCATCTCAAATGTAAGATAACAAACAAACATCAAAATGTTGTTCTCTAATACTCTATTTTTGTACTGCTCTTAGTAAATTAGGTACAGCTACCATATGCCTTCAACTTAGACTCTACAGACTTAATCACATCATTAAGACATAGTCTGGAATATTTCCTTAACTGTGCATCACCAGATATTCAAACCATTTTTTGTACCAGTAAGATCTCTGACTGCTATTCTCCCAACCTTTACAAAAATAATACTATGTTGACATCAATGACAAACACAATCATGAATACAACATGTCAATACTCTCCAATGTTTAGGATACTCCCCTAATTTAGTATCATCAACATTCATGCTAACAAAACAAATGTACAAATTGATTGGAGAGCCATCATATATCTTATTAAAAACCAAGCTAGTAGCCATTCTTTTATCCTTGGTATGTTAGTCATGGTGTAAGAGAATATAGGGCTTATCTGAAGTTACCTGACAATTATGTTTTCCCTGGTAGAGGCATAAGGCTACTTGGACTTCACCTCTAAGAGTCATTATCCCCATAGAAGGGGGACTTATATTTGTCATACCTTGAAGGATTACTGAAGTCTAGGTTTTTTGATCGACTCTTGTATCAACTCACCTCTTAGATTGAGAGGGAAATGTCGTACTAGATCTAGAAAACATCAAGACAGGCTCCTCTTGATAGCCCTAATGAGTAACATATTATAGCCAAATTCACCTTAACCTTAAGGATAATGTGTTCTTGAACTATCTTTATTGTTAATAGATCATGTGAAAAATATTTGTTGAACATACACATTAATACTATCAAATCCTTTTGCCAAAGAGATCACTTGTTTGTCTCTCTCAAAGTTGCTTTGACCTTTGAGAGATTGTTTGTTCACTTGTTCTACTCATTTTTATAATTTCTTACCATTACATACCAAAAGCTTGTTAGCAAGTCCATTCAAAAAACCCTAGGACTATTTTTTTTCTATTGACCATTTACTTTAGACAAAGTTATTACTTCATGCTTTGAGAGAATCATTTTCTCACTTGAAATTTTTTTTTGACCAAGTTACATGATGTCCAACTTAGATTAAAAGTATACTTAGCTTAGTTACTAGCCCAAGATGAAAGTTGTGAGTTATCTAAAAAATCAAATTGAGCCTCTATGTTAGATAAAAAAAAACCCAAGTTTAAGAAATTCAAACTCAAACCATCACCAGTTTATAGAGAAATAAAAGTTGAATGTAAGAAAGCAACACCCAATCCAAGAATTGCTAGACTAGACCAAATTGAGAAGGAAGGCATTGAAAATGTACTACAAGCTGAGTGGGAGTGTAAAATTGACAACCTAAGGTCTAAACATGGTGTTAACTACATCCTTATCAAAACCACAACTTATGAGTACTATGATAGATCCATATTCTTCCTTACACACTTTACACTTATTCCACCATAGAGTTATCCTTAAGGAATGATCATATAGGTCTTTATCACTCATAGGAATCTATAGATCCATCATCTTCATAGAATATTTTAGAAATTCCTTAGGCAAATCAAGCATCATCTAATTAAATCTTAGATTTAAATCCTCCATCATCCCCAAAACACTTGGTGCCATTATTTGTTAGAGTTGTCTATCCTACATCCTACATCCATTACACTATCATGACTACCCTTTGACCACACATTGTCTAAGGTAGTATATATTTGTCACTTGTGTCCCTCACCACCTTGGTCTATAGGTTGGGCTACACATTTGATTATCACACATCTTCTTAAGGGTCATTAGTCTATCCTAGGTTGACACAATTACCACATCTTGACCTTACATCTTAGGATAGCACCTGTCATATATTAACATCACATTGTTGATCCTTTAGTTCCTTTAAGCATCACATCCTTAGAGCACTATCCCCTATCACTATCTTTTGTATCACCATGTATTGTCCCTTTGCATTGATCATACATCTTTAGATATCCTTTTTGTATGATAGGGTAGATGTCGTCTCATATAGTCCTAGAACTCATCTTGCACTTTGCATATCATCATGCATCCCATTCTTAGGAGCTCATTTCATGCCACATACCACATGTTTTAAAAAAATAAAAAGAAGAATAAAGATATGGATCCAAATCCTAGTGGTGGTGCTATTGGCACACAACCTGATGTAGAGGTCGTCATTGTCACATTTAAACTAGCTCCCCAAAATCTAGAAGATTTGAGACCCACACCATCAGCCTTAGAGGCATTTATGAATCAAATTGGAAATTCAATCCTTGCCAATGCCATTAGTGATAGAAATGAGGACACCATCATGGCCAACTTAAAGAGAGATAATGTCAGTGCTTTTGGCTTCATAAGAACACCACCACCAAGAGGGAGGGAAGACCCCTTGCATCCCCTATATGGCATGTTCCCACCACCTATAGATCCCAATGATGCTTTCACTGATCCAAAAAAAGGTTATCAAATTGTGACACAATAGGTCATAAACCCAAATGTAGGAAGTACCTAGATTTGTATCCCCATCCCACAATCCTTGGTTCACACCACATCTCAACAACCTACCACCACACAATTTGCAACTACTAGTATTCTTATCACTACTACTCCTACCAACCAACCCACATTCATTCCACCTAACATTGAAGGACCCTCCACCTCTCAAGTAGGTACTTCCACTTCATAAATGCCTGTTAGCAGTGAGTCTAATCCATTTTAGCAACACACACAATTTGTGCTATAATTCACCATGTAAATATCACCAACATGGCCTAATAATCAACCCCTCATTCCAAAAATTCTATCATCAACCCATTTTATCCTATTTCAGGTGTTTCCACTTCATTCCCACTTGGCCCATGGGGATTTCTACAACTGTAAGGGAAGGCCACTACTCTTCCAACCAACAATCCCTTCATGCCAATTTTCCAAGCACAACCACAATAACTTCCACCTTCGCCACCTCCAAATCCATCTCTACCCATCACCAACTATTTTTCCATGCTTCCTTTGGGGAGTAGCCAACCAACACTACCACAAAAATAGCCAAAAATAGGGGGAGCCACTTATACAATTTACCTAGTGTCATTTAACACCTAAGTACCTTCTTACAAGGTAGACATCCATTATATGTTGGGAAGAATATGGCTTCCAAAACCATTGCACCAACATAGCAACCACCATCATTGCAACAATGACCATTACAAAAATAATATGTGCAAATGATCACACAAGCCATCCCATCTATACATTAATCACACAACTATCCCCCATAGCAACATCTATAATACCAATAGCAATTCACCCCACATGCACAATAGTATGTTCAACCGCCACTGCAAAAACCATTGACCCCAATCCAAGTAGCATGATAATTGACATTCCAACCACCACCATGAACCCATCAAAATGATCCATATTCACCCACTCCATCTGATACATACCCTACACCAGGGGCATCAAAATGGGGGCACCTCCTATGGTACTTATACACCCAAAGTGGGAAGAGATGAAGAATGCCATGAAAACACTCTAAAGCAACATTGAATCGAAGATATTCAAATTTGATTTTTTTCCCATATCCATTTCACAAGGCTATAAGAAAAACACCCTTCCCTAAGCATTTTGAAATCCCCAAGTTTGAAAAATTGAGGGAGAAAGGAAATCTAGTCCCCCATGAAAGGGAATTTTACATACATTGTCAAGAGGTGGCCTACAATGATGTATTTCTCATGTGTCTCTTTCCCAAAAGTGTAGGGGAGCCTAAGCTTGAATGGTTCTATCAGATACCCTATGGTACTATGAATGCATTCACTGATATTTTAGAGGCCTTTGTAGCACAATATGCTCACCTTGTCAAAACTAAGTTATTAGTATTTCATCTAGTCCACACTAAATAAAAAGGATGCCTAAGCCTAGTTGGTTACTATGAAGGTGGAAGACCCTCGCAACCCAAATATCCTACAACTTACCAGAGTGAAACCTTAATGTTCATCAACAATGTGCATCCTAAACTCATGCACTGCATGGTCATGAATTGCCTACAAATCTACAAGGACATCAAGGAGAAAGGCATGGGCCTCGAGAAAGGACTTATTAATGATGCAATCATAAAGCTCTAAAAAAAAAAACCCAAGAGCAAGAACCCTCAAACAATAAACTATAGTATTGGAACAAGAACAAGAACAAGAACACAATAATAGATGGTGCCATAGATACATGACAAATCCATGTGGTTGGCACAATGCCTAATATGTCAAACATCCCTTAGTCATAACCATTCCAAGAACAAAGACCATACCAAAAAAAAAAGCATTCTATCAATAATTGTTTTAGCAAACACAACAACAATATTTGTAAAGGACACAAACACCACCCCAACAATCACCAAAAAATCAAATGAATACTATTAATATTGCAACTGGACCAAAATGATAGGTTAATAACAAACCCAACAGAGTTTACACTCCCCTAGGGGAACCACTCAACATCATCTTTGACAAATTGGTAAGGAACAACCTTGTGATCTATCCATAGGCACAACCACTAGATTTGAGCTAGCCTAAGGCCCCATGGTACAAATAAAATGAGTTCTATAGTTTTCACCACATCAAGGGATACACCACTATCAAATGAATGAAGCTTAACAACTATGTACAAAATCTCATAGATCACAAGGACATCATGGTGGGCACACAAAATTTCCCCAATGTACGGGTGCTAATCTACCAAAATGTGTTCCCACCACATGACAACAAAAATGTGGGTAGAACATCTGCCGAAAACAACAATACCAACAACAACAATAACATCAAAAAAAATCAAACCAACAACACTCAACCCAAGAAAGGTGATGGTTGTGACAAAAAACAAGATTATACCTCAACATACGTTGACTACAAGGTATTTTTTAGTGGCTAATATTCACAAATTGGCTAATTTTAGAATTTCTAGGCTAGTAATTTGGCTAATAATTGAAGATTTGATGCAACCCAAATCACCCTAGTTTTATAAAATTTAGTTCTAAAATATTTAAAACCACTCAATAATTTATTTTATTGAAAAATTTAAACTAAAATAATCACCACAATATTCATTACATGATTAGATTTGAGTCACCTAGATATAATATATTAATGGAAAAATAAAATTGAACTAACCAATAATTATTATAATTATTAGTTACTTTAGGGACATATCACCAATACTTAGTTTTTAGTATTGATATAAAGTATATGTAACGATCCTTATAATATTCCATGAGGTAAAGAAAAATTCAATTTTGATTTGTAATATTCCATGGTGATTAATGAACTTCCTATTATTATTGAGATTCATCAATATTATATACAAAAAAATTATGATTTGAAAACAATCGCCCATATTAACCATATTTAGAATTAAAAATTGAGAGATTTGCCACTTAAAATAATTTTGGTGTTTCAAAATAATGAAAGATTCAACAATATTTTATATCTTTTTTTGGGAGGTGGATTTCTTAAAGTTTTCCCTGGTTGACTATAGCAATGTGATCATATGTATATGCCAAGTTGACCTCTTTGTTAATGTTTTAAATTCTAAGGGAACAGATAACCAATGTGTTCTTACAACTTGATGAATCCAAATCAACATCATAGGCCGATCTACCACTCCTCTCTCGGGGTATAGTATAACATTCTAGAACACCTTTGGAATACACCACTAAATCTCCATTTTGTATCTCCTCTGTACTAGCCCACTTCATAAGGAGATCCTTAATAATGCCCTCCATGAATCGTGTGTCCCCACAAACATCGATGCCACCGAGTTCTAAAATCTAGTGGGAAACCTATCCACTCCATGTGCATTATCTTTCAAACCTTCTCACATCACCAAACTCAAGACAAATAATAGCCACCCACTTTGTATCATTGTTATGGTTTTTAGTGAAAAGGGTCATGATAGATGATGGGTCAACCCTAAGCTTATGTACATCAAAGTTCATCAAACAAGCAGGGTATACTGAGGCAGATATCATAGATGAGACCATTGCAATCAAAGCCTATGAAAACCTAGAAATAAGATTAGAGGGAACTATTTTGATGCCAATTATAATTTTCTGTACCACTCAAATAATAGTTTTCCATGTGGTTGATCTTAACCTACCATTTAACATCCTCCTTGGTCATCCTTGGGTTCATACAATGAAGGTTGTTCCATCCACATATCATTAGTGCATCAAATTTTCAAATCTAGGAACTGAGATAATCATTTGTGCTGATCTTGAACCTTTTGCATATTGCCATGCATTAGAATTGTCCTATCCTTATCATAATCATTGTCCTAGAATTGAGATCAGTACTTCCATTGCTATTTCTTCTAGCACCTATTGTGATGCCCACATCATCCTTGCTTCCACACTCTCCACTATTAAGATCAACCACCAAGGATGTGGTGAATATAGTGTATCAAATACATTCATTTTTGGATCCCTACCCCTTAATTGAAACACTTAGGGGTGCCCATCACATCAAGGCCTAAAGAAAGATCCAACACCTCAGCTCAAGATTGGGTCATCCATGTTTGTCACTAATAGAATCCTAAATGGACAAGAGATGGTCCCATATATCAGTACCTAGTTATACAAAGAACCACCTCCTTCATTACTTCAAAGAATAATATCCTAACTCACCCTGACTTGCAACTTAACAATGGGATTATCAAGGAAGCAATTGGGCTGAAAAGAGTGAAGCATTACAATTCTTGTAGAGGCATATAAAGAAGAAAAATAGAAAAGCCTTTGTTTTGTACTCCCCGTAACTGGGGGTACCAATAAGGATAACCATTCATTCTTGAACATTCAAGGAAAACTCATAGAGGTTGAAGAAATCCATGAAGAGGTTGAAAATAAAACCTACAATGATATCCCTAATGATGAAATCTTCCTAGGAGATTCTATTCTTTTTGAGCTATCCATTAACCTCATTGACCTTCCCCTTGCACATCTTGAACTCATTGGTTGGGCCAACCAATAATACTCTATGCTGATGAGTTCCCTACTAAGGATATGCTCCTAAGACTCATGGAAGCCAAAACACCACATAAAAAGGCAAAGTCACCATTAGTCTATGTCTACAAACTAGACCCCAAAGGATACTTCAAGGAGAAGAAATCTTTAGTCACAAAAGTGAAAAGAAAAAGAAAAGAAAAAAGAAAACACATCCCCTTGTGAAAACTCCTTTGGAGCGCCATTAGATCAAAGTAAAAAAGAAATGAAAATAAAGGACATATTTGATAGTGCAAATCTCTTTGAGGTGGCTGATGATGGAGATTTTTTCCTTTCCCTATAGGATTACAGACCAGAGGTGTCATCTATTCTAATTGAAGAAACAAGGCTAATCAATATCAGTCTAACAAAGACTCCTAAGATCACATACATTGCAATATCCCTACCACAAGACCAAGTAGATGATCTCATAGAAGTGCTTTGGGAAAACATTGGCCAATTTGCATGGTGATATTAGGACATGCTAGTACTAGACCCTAAGTTGGTTGTGCATCATTTAGTAGTGGATGCAAAGGCTAAACTAGTTAAGAAAAAACTATGAAAAATGAAACCTAAGGTGGTCTTACTAGTCAAAGAAGAACTAGAGAAGATATTGGAAGCCAAGGTCATCCGCATGATCGATTACTTAGAATGGATCTCCAACATGGTACTAGTCACCAAACCTTCAGGAGACATCATGATCACCATAGACTTTAGGGATTTCAATAAGGCTTGCCCTAAGGATGATTTACCCTTGTTGAACATATACATGATTTTCAATCTCATGGTTGGACACAAAAATTCATCTCTTTTAGATGGATTCTCAAGATATGATTAGATTCGAATAGAAAAAGAAGATTAACCTAAAATGACATTTGAAACCTCATGGGGTACCTTCTGCTACAATATAATGCCTTTTGGACTAAACAACATCGGAGTGACATATCAAAGAGCCATGACGATCATCTTGTTAGCATGAATGGTGATGGTATTCTGTTGGGGGAGTATCCTAAGTATTTCTAGAACACTTGGAGAGATTTTTTATTATTGACATGTTATATTCATGACTATGTTTGTCATTGATGTCAACATAGCATTATTTTTGTGAAGATTGGTAGAGTAGCAGATAGAGAATAAGGTCATATAGAATGAGTATTGATGATCAATTCAAGTATAGTTAAGGACATGTTCTACATCATGTCCTAACAAAGTGGTTAAGTTCACATATAGAGAATTAATGACATGTACAAGATATGATTGATTTATAGAGTAAAGTTTACAAACATAGTACCTAAGAAGCAGTTTCTAATGTTTGATTTGTAAATCCTAATAGAAATAGAATCTTGATATGTGAAGTTATATAGTGAAAGTAGACAACTTGCTGATAACATTAGTGAATGCACGAGGTTAGAGGTCACACATGTTAGAAGTTGTAAAGACTAT
Organism: Cupressus sempervirens; assembly: GCA_028749045.1. Taxonomy (NCBI): domain Eukaryota; kingdom Viridiplantae; phylum Streptophyta; class Pinopsida; order Cupressales; family Cupressaceae; genus Cupressus; species Cupressus sempervirens. Next base: position 571,975,996 of record CM053787.1, read on the forward strand.
AAGCTGACAGTGTTGTGTAAATTGTAAAATAATTAATTATCTTATAGAGGTCCTATTATAATTAATTAGGAAAAGCCTTAGGCTGACTGAAGGAATTATTTTGAGGATATGATATAAAGGAAGGTTATTTCTCTTTTTATGAAGTGTGATAAATGCATGAAGTGTGGATTGTATGAACAAGAGAGGAGTATTTGGTAAATGCAAGTAAGCATTCCAAGGGATTATTGGATGTAAAGTTTGTGATCTTGTTTTAAGATTAGGATAGATGTTTGGTCCAATTAATAGGGTAGAGAAAGAGGACTTGTACAAGTATAGTTTATTCTATTATGTTGCAAGGAATAATATAGAGATTAGTTGGACAATGAGTTCAATGGTCTTGCCCCTGAAACTGTTGGATAATGGGTCCATCTTTCTTCTACAACTCCTAATAGGTTTGGCAAAACTCCTAATAGGGATTGTAAGTCTCCTAATAGGGACTAATATGTACTAAATGTACTTTATTGGCTCCAAGAACTTTTATATTAGTACATCATTTTATGGGTACCGTCCCCACTAGGGTTTTCCCTCTGATCAAGGGTTTCCCTAGTTAACATATTTGGTGTTATTGTGTATAAGTATCTTGTTATGGTTGCTAATTATTTTTCTCACATGGTTAAGAATGAATAAGGTTGATAAATGTTTTAATACTTGGATAAATGATTCACCCCCACTCTCAATTATCTTGGTGGACTTTACTTTCTAACACATCTTCCATGACCTTATCCATAAGACCCTTGAAGTCTATGTGGACAATAAATTGGTCAAAATTAATGACACCTTGGTTCATCTATCTAACCTAGAAGAAGTGCTTGACTGTCTAGCAAAGTAATACCTCATGCTGAATCTAAAAAAGTGCATCTTTAATGTCATGTCAGGAAAGCTCCTAGGATTCATAGTATCACAACACAAAATTGAGATTGATCCCCAAAAGGTCAAAGCCATCATGGACATACATCCTTCAAGGGAACTAATATAGATCTATGGTCTCCAAGGTAAACTTCAATTAGTCATGAGATTTATTTCGCATCTTGTAGATAAGTGTCAACCATTTCCACATCTACTGAAAAAGGACCAATCCTTCAAATAGGATAAGATAGATCTATGGTCTCCAAGGTAAACTTCAATTAGTCATGAGGTTCATTTTTCATCTTGCAGATAAGTGTCAACCATTTACACATCTACTGAAAAAGGACCAATCCTTCAAATAGGATCCCATATATCAATGCAATCTTTAGAAAATCAAGCAATGTTTGGTCAATCCACCCATTTTTGTCCCACCAGTTACTAGAAGACTATTAATTTGGTACATATAAGCTACATTGATAACACTAGGGATGCTCTTAGCCTAGCTTGATGATGATAGAAAAGAAAGGGCCATTTACTACATAAGTCGTACCCTTGTTGGCTATGAACTCAATTACACACCAATGGAAAAAGCTTGTCTAATAGTAGTTTTGTCACTTAAAATCTTCACAACTACATGCTTAGTCATAAAATTAAGCTCATATCAAACATTGATCATTTGAAGTACATGCTCTCACATACAACACTCATAAGACATCTAGCTAAATGGGTCATGTTTCTCAGTGAATGCAACATCTAGTATGTTGATAGAAAGGCACTAAAAAGACAAGTTATCATAGATCTATTAGTTGATGAACCCCTTGTTGATGCTTATCTACTAGTTATGTTGTTTCTAACTGAATACCTTTGTATGATAGAGGAGAAACCTTCATAGAAACTATACATTTATGGGTCCTATACATCTCATGGGTCTGGAGTTTGGATATTGTTGGTCACCCCTCAAGGTGACTACATCCCCAAATATTTCAAACTACAATTCCAATACATGAATAATATATTAAAATAGGAGATTGTCATTGCTAGAATATAAAAAATGATTAAATGGAATCTATTAGAGTTATAAGTATTTGGTGACTTATAATTAATCATCAAATAGGTCCTCAAAGAGTATTGATCAAAGGACAAAATTTTTCTACGCTATAAAGAACTAGTTGATCAAATGAAAGAAAAATTTACCAAGATTAAGTTCACACAAGTGCCATGACTATAGAAAAAAGATATAAATGCAATGAAATTTATCAACTCACTCTTGAAAATGCCTTGTGAAGGTTCTCAATACAAGTTTTTGTGAAGAAGTTACATGAACCTGCATATGACAACAATGAATCAACATGAGTGTACATCCTACTTGGTCCCCAATCCCCATGGTACCATGAGATTCATGCCTACCTAAAAGATGAAATTGTATCCCCCATCTCATACAAACCTAGTGCTTGAACCTTATTCACAAATAATCTCGCTACACTGTGATAACTAATACCCTATATTGTTGAGGTTATCATAATACTTTCTCAAGTTGTTTAGAGAAAAGTGAGGCTACAATGAAACTAAAAGAGGTACATGCCAGACTTTGTGGTGCTCATATGAGCGATATAATATTAGCAAGGAAAATCCTAACAGTCAGGTACTACTGGACTACTATTGAACATGATGTATGCAAATTTTTCAAAAGTTTTGTATCTTGCCAACAACATACAAACTTGATATGGGCTCCAACATAAAATCTTCAATCTATTGCCCCACCATGGTCATTTTTATGCTAGGTATTTGAGCTTGTTAATGTTATTGCACCCCTATCTTTAGAAGGCCATAAGTAGATCATCATAGTAATAAATTTTTTAACCAAGTGGGTTGAGGTAGTTCCTCTTCTCAATGCCACTAGAGTTTAAGTATCCAAATTCATCCTCTACCACATTGTGTGCCACTTCAGTATCCCTATCACCATCTTCATAGAATACAAAGGCAACTTTGAGAACATGATTATAGAAGAGTTGTGGACCTCCCTCTACATCCACCATTATTTTTCTAGCACACACTTTCTAGAAGGTAATGACCAGGTTGAGGCAAACAATAAAACTTTACTGAAAATCCTCAAAAAGGTTGTTAATGATTTTAGTTGTGATTGGAATTTATAGATCAACTCTACCATATGGGCTTATCATACTTCATTTAATACATCCATAAGAACAACCCCATAGTCCTTGGTCTATGGTGCTGAAGTGGTCATACCTATTGAGGTTGAACTCCCCTCCTTACACATATCATTACAAGTTCAAATATTAGATGACTACTATAGACTTGCTAGACTCACCTAGTTGGATTTACTTGATGAAAAAATGTAACATGCCTATGGAAACCTAATGGTCTATAAAAAATGACTAAAAAGGAACTTAAAAAAAAAGGTCCATCTCGAACACTTTTAGGTGAGTGACATGGTACTAAAAGAGAACATGGAATCCCAAGCACACCAAGAGAAGAAGGGAAAATTTGAGCCCACTGATGAGTCTAAAAAATGCCTTTATTTTGTTATGTTTAAGATACTTTGTGATACTCCGTTTATCCTTGTTTTAACACTTATAAGCCTATGTTTGATAAATCTTTGATGATTTATGGGGTAGAAAAACTATGTCATCTTTTGCCTAAATTATATCTAATATGCAGTATTTCATATAAATATCCAAATGTGCATTCTTATGCTTGAATTTAGTTTGATGGATGTTTATTTACAAATATGTCTTATATCATAACTAACCTGATGATAAGGATTAGAGGATGAGCAGAAGAATCCAGAAGTTGGTTGCTGACAGCATTCAAGGAGAAACAAGCATCAAGGAACAACCACGAAAAGCAAGTTATAACCACTCCAAGAAACATGGCAGTGAATAAGGAGGAGCTTTTACGATCCATTACCTTCTCTGCATTTACATTGTAACAAGTGGATGCTGAGACTTCATTACTCCCTCCTTAATTCCGTTATCCTTCCTTTTCGCTTTCAGTTGTTCTCCTATATTCTCTCCTGCAAACTTAACTTAGGATAGTTACTTTTCTGTTATGTAATAAAGAGTAGATTCCCTATATATGTCGGAATCGACTCTTGTGTGTGAAGTTTTTAGTTTTTGATAAGTTTTATCGAGTAAGAGAGAACACCGATTCGCAGTTTGTTGTAGTTGTGTTTTACAATTCTGAATCATGTAATGACTGATTAATGAAATGAATTAGTTCTCTTTAGCTTCTGTCTTGTGTTGGTAGATTAGAGAAGCCAACCAAGGGGGCCCACTTGGAAGGTGGATTAGATTAGGATAGAATAGATTCATTTTACTAGCATTAGTAGTATTTTAAGTAAGACGCAGCTAGTTAATTCCTTCCTGTAGCATCACGCTTCATAAACGTTCCTACAACATCTGTGAGAATAGTCTAGTGGATGAGTCAAGATGGAATCTCTGTTATCTTGTCATTGTGTTTTCAACATTCATAGATTTAGTATTTTCCTTTCCACAGTAGTAGTGTAGTTTCCTTCCTTTGCATTTTTACTTTCCTACAGCACAAGCATAATGACTCATCAAGGTACCTAGTGCACATACTGTGCTGACCATTTCAAGTATACGTCCTTGTGTTGACAATCTAATTGCACCTCATGGTAGGGGAAAAGTAGTCCTTATCTTGAATAGATTATTCCTAAACCAAGCCTAGCACATGACTATGGAACACCTATTGTGAGGCGGTTCATTTTTGGCGCCGTTGCTGGGGATGGTGTCAAGCTAGGAGCATTTTTGAGTCATAGTTTTTAGATTAAGTTCTTTTTACCAGTGTGAAAATTTTAGTTGCATGCATCGAAGAGGAAGACGACGAGATGAATATGGCAGATTTCTTCCACAAGGATCTATTAATTTGAATGAAGAAGTTGAAGAAGAAGTTGAGTTGCCCTTTGAAGATGCAAGTCCTATTTTCCCCACAGTATCATCATCAAGAGCTGAATCCCTAGATATATCTGGTCTCCAACCTTTCACTAAAATAGTGACCAATCTTCTTGATAAAACTACCTTGAATCCACTAGTTGTTAATCATCCAGTGCCTAACATTCCTTTTTAGCAGCAACCTCATAATCCAGTCCCACCAGTCATGGCACAACCCACTTTTTCATTTCCACTTCCAAGTCTCATAACCAATGCCAATCTCAAGAATATACCTCCCACTACTCTTCCAAAGTTCTATGGCCTTGCAACTGAAGACCCTGATACCTTCTTGTTTGAGTTTGACATCCTTTGTCGTAGTTTTGACTACAACACTGATGCCCATAAGCTTAAATTATTTCTAGCCACATTGAAAGAATCAACTTTATGATGGTTCATGGGCTTAGGAGCCAATGTAGCTGCGAATTGGGATGAAATGCAAGCCTTGTTTTTGGAAAAATATAAAGAATATTACAAAGCATCTGGCACAAGAGGAGATGATATCTTTAACATATCATAGAAGGAGGAAGAGACATTAGAAGACTATGTTTCTCAATTTTTATATACACTACAAAAGAATCCTCAGCACACATTGTTTGAAGATTCCCAAAAACTAGTCTTTCTGAGAGGAGTGAATGAAGACTGTTTGGAAGCATTGGACCTGATGGCCGGTGGAGATGTATATCAAGCTCCATGGGATGACCTCAAAAAGATATGTCAGAACTACTCAAGGTCAACTATGAAGAAAGGTCAAGGACCCCATTCTACGGTTACAAAAGGAATTAGTCAAGGCATTTCAAAACTTGAAATATCCAATTTGTTGTCAGATTTCAAACAAGACATCATTAATGATGTCGCTACATAGTTGGATACAATGACTGCAAAGAAGAAGCAAGCAAAGGCTGAGTTACAACTAGCTGAGTACTGTCCTCATTGTCAGAAGCAAAAGAAGGATTGCCACTATAAATTGGTTGCAAGCATGGAGAACTAGCATCTTCCAACTGGATATGTAAAGATAGATGGGGATGATGAGCAAGTATTCTTTGTTGCTCAATACCGACCATGGGCTCAACATCAAGGTATGCCTCAAGACCCTTTGCAAAATTAAAATTCATATGGTAATCAATGACAAAACCACAAGACCCAAGGTCCTCTACAAAACCAACCCAATTGGAATAATGCTGGGTAAAATAACCGACAACAGTCTCAATGGTCTCAAAATTTCCAACAACCTTGGCCTAACCAGCAGAATAACCAATGGCCCCAGAACCAGCAGAACCAATGGCAACCACCCCAAGGGAATTAGCAGTCACCAAACCAATGGAATTGGCAATCTCCAAACCAATGGAAGGGATCTCAACAATGGCCTAACCAAAATACTGGTGCTCCACAATTACCCCTTCCAGCTCAACAACCTACTTTAATGCCACCACCTGCAAATAGTGGACCTCAAAAGCAAACACAGCTACCTGTACAGCCTTAGCCAAATCCAAATAGCCAACCACAACAGCCCATGTATAGTGCTGATACCCAGCAGTACCCTGCTTATGCCCTAGATGTCGCAGATATACATTTGAGATCTGGAATGACCTTACCAGCACCAAAGCCACCTCTTATAACTAAAGTATCAGATTCTCCTACAGCATCAAAACCTTTGGTTGATGAACCTGTTGACCCAACTAATGTTACCATACCAATACCAGTTCAACCAATAGTAGAGCCTCTTTTTCCAGACCAACTAATACAAAAGGAACCTGAACAAAGCAAGGAACAACCCTTTGACATTGTTAATTAGTTGAAGAATATGCATGTCCAAATACTTTTGTTTCAAGCTATTAAGGACATTCCTACTTATGGAAAAGCTATAAGGGAAGCTTGTCTAAAGAAACTTGGAAGGAAGAAGAAGGATCCTACCAAAGTTCATGTTGTTGGACACTTAGTTGATATCATGTTAGGAAGAGTGATTTCACCAAAATATTCTGACCCAGGGAGTCCAGTAGTAAGTGTTAGCATAAATGGTCAATTTGTTAAAAATACCTTAATAGATTTGGGAGTTGCTATAAATGTAATGACCAAAGAAACCATGAAGAAGTTACAAATAGAAGGATTAAGGCCCACACCAACTATTTTGTAGCTTGCAGATAGTTCTACTATCATTCCTGATGGAATGATAGAAAATATTGTTGTGACCTTAGATTCCTTAGAATATCCTGTGGACTTCATGATTTTGTCCCCTAAAGTAAACCTGTCTGGCTATCTTGTCATTCTAGGTAGACCATGGTTGGCCATAACTGATGCAAACATAAATTGTAGATCAAGAAATATGACCATATCAAATGGCCAAGCAACCAAGCAATTTGATCTATATCCTCCTACACAACCATTACTAGATTTGAGTACATCTTTTTGGCCAAATTTAGGAGATGAAGAAGAAGAGATAAATTCCATAGTACAACTTATGATGTTACATAGGCAATCTTTTCTAAAGTTGCAAGAAGAAGATTCAGTAATCCAGAGCATCCTTACCACCACTTGTGTGGTAGGAAAAGATGTGTCTGAAAGCTCTGTATTAGAATTGATTACATATGAGGAGTGTGATACAAGTTGTACTTTATTTAAGGAACCTAAAAATCTTTGTTCACTACTTCCCTGTGAATTAGAAGGAAGCCCAATCTTTGAAATTGCTATGGTAGAATCCACTATTCCTGTTGAATTGAGTAAAGGCCATAAACTGCATGTTAACCCCAAATTGATATCTATACAGATGGAACAATTAAAAGAATTGCTTCGAAAGCATGAGAAGACTTTTGCTTGGGATTATGGTGATATGAAAAGATTAAGCCCTACACTGTGTACCCATAGGATATACATTAATGAAGGTTTTCTACCACTTCGTCAACCTTAGAGGAGGATAAATCCAAGCCTCAGAGAAATAGTCAAAACAGAATTGCAGAAACTGCTTGATGCTGGCTTTATCTATCCTATATCTGATAGTAAATGGGTATCACCGCTGGTTATAGTACCTAAGAAAGGAGGAAAATGGAGAATTTTTGTAGATTATAGGGAGTTGAATAAGGCTACTAAAAAGGATCATTTTCCTTTACACTTCATAGATCAAGTTTTGGATACACTAGCTGGAAAAAAGTACTTCTCCTTTTTAGATGGATACAGTGGCTATAATCAAATCAGTATTGCTCCTGAAGACCAAGACAAAACTACATTTACCTATCCATGGGGTACTTTTGCATACTTTGTTTTACCATTTAGTCTTTGTAATGCTCCTGCAATGTTTCAACGGGCTGTAATTAGTATTTTTGCTGATATATCACATGATTGTATGGAAATCTATATGGATGACTTTACAACATTTGGAGTTACTTTTGAAGAAGCAATGATAAATCTTGAAAAAGTTTTGGTAAGATGTCAAGAACATAATTTGGCACTAAATAGTGAAAAGTGTTTCATGCTCATGCAAGAGGATGTGGTACTCGGTCATTTCATATCTACTGCAGGTATACAAGTAGACCCAGCTAAAATTGAGGTAATTCAAACATTACCCATACCTACTAAATTAAAAGATATCAGATCTTTTCTAGGACATGCTAGATATTACAGGCATTTTATAAAAGACTTCAGGAAAATAGCCAGTCCCTTGTACAAGTTGCTCACCAAAGAAGCTGAATTTGATTGGACATTTGAGTGTGATAAAGCTTTCCTGCAACTTAAGAAAATTTTGACCACAGCCCCAATTTTATAAGGCCCTGATTGGAACCTACCTTTTCACATATATATAGATGCTTTTGATTATGCCATAGGTGCAGTTTTAGCACAAAAACACTCAAATCTTGAGAATGCCATTTATTATATCAATAAGAGTCTTCATGGCCCATAACTGAATTACAAAGTGACTATAAAAGAATTGTTAGCAGTAATCTATGCTCTAAATAAATTTTAGAATTACATCACAGGTTATCCTATCTATGTTCATACTGATCATGCAACAATCAAATATCTCATGAACAAACCTGCTATAATTAGTAGGTTAGCAAGATGGTTACTATTGCTACAAGAATTTGACATAACCATAGTGGATAAGCTTGGAAAAACAAATGTTGTAGCTGATTATTTGTCAAGAATTAATCATCATGATACTGATACTACTCTGGTAGATGATGCATTTCCAGATGAACATTTGTTTCATATTGCTGTTAAAGTTCCATGATATGCAGATATTGCTAACTATATTGTAGCTAATAAGACACCAGCGCATTTTTCTTATAAGGAGAGAAAGCTACTCATACAGAAAAGTTTCCATTTCTCATGGATAGACAATTTTCTATTCTATACTAGACCTGATCAAGTTATGCGCAGATGTGTAAGAGAAGATGAGACATATGATATTTTGCACGCATGTCATAATGGGCCCTGTGGAGGACATTTTGCAACCAAAAGAACAGCTTTCAAAATCTTAGCCATTGGTTACTATTGGCCTACCCATCATAAAGATGCAATCAATTATACAGATGAAATGCCTTTGAATCCTCAAGTGGTGTTAATAGTATTTGACAAATGGAGAATGGACTTCATCGGTCCTATTGATCCTCCATCCAATGGGAAGTCTTATATTCTAATTTTTACTGACTACCTAACCAAATGGGTTAAGGTTAAGGCTATGAAACATGCCCGTGATGAAAAAGTTGTTGAATTCCTATATGAAGAGATTTTTACATGCTATGGAGTTTCTAAAGAATTGGTTCCTGATCAAGGCACGCAGTTTACTTCCAACCTAATTTCAGAGTTGATGAAATAGTATAACATCAGGCATCGTAGATCCAGTCCTTATCATCCACAAGCCAATGGACAAGCAAAAGTTACCAATCGTGAGCTGGAAAATATTCTAACTAAAATAGTCCATTTGCATCGTCGGGATTAGACCAGCTGGTTACAAGAAGCTATTTGGGTTTATAGAACAACTTGGAAAACCATTATCGGATTCACACCATTTGAGCTTTTGTATGGGAAAGTGGTAATGCTTCCAATTGAATTTGAACACAAGACTTTAAGAACAGCCTTGACCTTAGATATTGATCTTTCTACAGCACAAAGAGAATGCCTCCTGCATCTTAATTCCTTGGATGAAATGCACAAGACCGCTTTAGAACACACTGAACTGTTGCAAAAATAGAGAAAACACTGGCATGATTCTCATATCCTCAACAAAAAGTTCAAAGCTGGTGACTGGGCATTATTGTATGATTCCCGCTTTAAGGATATGCCAGGGAAGCTGCAGACGCGATGGTTAGGACCATATCAAATCATCCATGTCTTTGACAATGGAACAGTTCAACTAACCACAATTGATGATGTTCCTTTCAAAATGCTGATCAACGGTCATCGACTTAATCTTTACAAACAACCTCAAACAAAAGCCGAATTCATGCAATAGTTTGAACAACCGAATCTAACAACAACTCAAGTATCTCTTCCTATAGCAGAAGGTGAAAACCTTCCACCTGCTCCTCTTCAATATTAATTCTAATTTGCATATCCATACTAATAACTTTATGTTCACATAAAGTCCATTTTCTTTTCATGATATTTCTTTCCATTCATATCTTAATCTTCCATCCACCCACCCCACTCCATTTCTTAATCTTCTATCCACTCACTTTCTACATAATTAAGTTTTTGTGTTTTCAATCAAATCTACACATGCTGATGGATGCTACCGTTTACATTATTTTTGCCACCTTTTTTTTGGAGCATGTGACAATCCACTTAGCAGGTATAAATGTTTTCAAACTATTATTCATTTATAAGTTTGCAAATTTTGTTAATTATATATAATACTGCATAGTCTCTATAATTACGACATATTCCAGTCCCTCACCCATACTAGTCTGACAAGTGAAGACACTTGTCATAAAATTAGCAGGGGGCAGGGGAGTGTCATACTATCCAATGACATGCCTGATTAACTGTGATGATTTTCTAAAATATTGGCATTACCCTTTATTAATGAGAACTTTTTTCCATAACTATGCCAATGTCAAGTGTTGTACTCCCACTTTCTGAATGAAATTTTTTTTCCTTGTTCATGCCAAATTTTTTGTGCTAAGCCATGATGTGACCTATTTTAAAAATTATGGCATTTGAACCATGTTTTCGGACGATTTCCATGCAAATTCATTATTTACTTTTACCTAAATTTTAATTATGGCACATAAGAATTGGTTATGGCAATTAATGTTCCCAAAAAGAAGTGGTGAAGCATTTGAGAAATAACACAGAGTCTTGAAGTTTGCATTCAGAAAGGGAGAGAGAAATGGAGTAGCAGAAGAAGTATCAAAAAATGGGAGGAGGTTTATAGAGAAAAGAGCTAGTTGAACACATTTTGTTTCTCTCTGACGTAGAAGTAGTAAGAAGATTCAATGCATGCAGGTGGTTAGGTTATTGTTTGAATTTAACAGCATATGATGAAGAAGCAGCTGCAGAATTCACCAGGACATTTGATGAAGGTGAAGCTTCTGTGTGGGGTTTGATAGTAATTGCAATAGAAGAATGAATTGCAGAAGTAATAGGGTTACCTTCTGTTGGAGAGCATTATCCAAGCTCGCATGACACTAGGTCAGCAAGGGCCCAGTTCACTACCCCACATGACCCTCCATTGGATGTTACAAAGAAGGGGTGCAAGAATTGTCTTTGCCACCTCCATACCCTGAGCTAGCAATGCATGTCATCAGGTATTTTACTTGTGAAGACAGATTTTCTCACTTACATGCACACCATTTTAAGTTGCTTAGTTGTATAAGGCACAATATTGCTGTGAATCTTCCAAAATTTTTGTATAATATGCTTTGTATTAGTGCGGAAGAGACTCAAAAAGGGAAAGATAATTCTGTCACTCACCATGCTTTGATTAAGTTGTTAATAGAAAGGTCTCTTAGGGATGTATCCCCTTTGACATGGGATGACTTTGTGAAATTTAAAACCCTACAACCCCAAGTTGACCCTAGTGAACGACAGGGTGAGGAAAATGTAGTTCCCAGTAGTGAGCCTGCATAACAAAATATTGGGGGAGCTGAAATAGAAAATGCACAAGGGATTGAACCAAAATTTTCTTCCATTCAAGAGAATGTGCTTCCACCTGAGCAGGACATCCCTAAACCCACTACTAGTAAAGCTAAAAGGAAATGGAAGTCACCAGAAGAAACTACTGCTCAACAAAAACCTAGTCCTGCAATTAAGCAATAGAAGAAAACAACGAAGATTCTTGTAGCAACTAATCCTGTAGTAGTGACTCTAAAATAGAAAAGTAGGCAAAAGATAGTAGTACAAGAAGAGACTCCTTTGCTGAGAAGCCCTAGAATGAGAGGGAATATTTTTAAAGATCCTATATTGTCTAAAGCACCTGCTCCAGAGTTTCCTGTGCATATAATTTCTGACCATTCTCCCCTTCACACTGAGATGACAAAAGCTTCTGGTAATCCTCCTGCAGCATGTGAGCAAGAAATTAACGAAACCTTAATGGATTTACCAGGTGTTTCAAGCCATGAGAATGAAGTAGTTCCTGAATATCATGATTCGAATATTGCCTTAGTCCCATATAAGTCAACATGGATCAATAGTTTGGCAGAACATCTATGGCGGGAACAAAAAAAGAAAAAAGATTATGAAGAGGATAACAGTGCTGTCACTTTACAAAAACTCCTTTTCCAATTATATGGACAACATTTATTGTCTGAAGCACTATGGAAAGAGGAGAAGAAAAGAATGAGCAAGATCATAACATCACAAAATGAGGAGATTGAAGAATTGAAAGAATAGCTAGAAAGACAGAAACAGTGCATGGAACATGCACTTAAATTAGCTGATCAAGCTCTTGCTTGTAGACCACCTCCTCAAGTATATGCTTTTTTTTTGGAAGAACAATATCTTTTGTTTCAGTTGATGTTAACCCTCAGAAATGTAAATGCAGAATTCAAAACCGCACAAGAGTTTTATGGGTTGTATCAAACCTTACCACCATGGCAGCAAAATCTATTGTGTGAGTTGTATATTCATAATTTTGTCATTCCTGCAAAAACTGAGTGGAATCCTTTGCTCTATATAGGAGATGTGCATTTGAAAGCTTTAATGTCATGGATGTCTAATGAGGCAAATTATGACAGACAACTGGTTAATTACAGAGATGAGGAGAGAACAAAACCTTTACCCTTGAGGGCAGAAAGTAAACAACCAGAAGAAATGCTTCGAGACTGGTTTACATTAACCTATGGGAAGAGTAATCTAGAAGTTAGAAAGAAGGTATTTTCTGCTAGAGCCAAAGTGTATGCCGAATATGAAAACTTTCCCTACTTTGCATTCCAGAGAGCTATGATCGGAGTAAGAAGTAGACAGGCACGGTTACCCGATTCTCTCAAGAAATCAGAGCTGCACATTCCTATTAATTTGGAAGCAACACTATATAGAGTTCCAAAATATTTAGAACTGGGAAAGCAACTAAGGCTAGAGCTATGGTGTCCTTTGACCATGCAAGCTCTAATGCTTTTATGGCCCCTGTATGATATTGATGTTGAAAAACTTGATAAGTTGCAGGAAGACCACAGGCGAGAAGTATGGGAAAGGACCAGAGGATTCTATTACACCTTCAAGAGTAGCAAAAAGGGAAAGACAGAAGTTGGGGAGCTTAGATCTTTGACAAAGAAGTGTAATGCTTGAGGACAAGCATTAGTTTATCAGGGGGTAGATGATGAGTCTAAAAAATGCCTTTATTTTTTTATGTTTAAGATACTTTGTGATACTTCATTTATCCTTGTTTTAACACTTATAAGCCTATGTTTGATAAATCTTTGATGATTTATGGGGTAGAAAAACTATGTCATCTTTTGCCTAAATTATATCTAATATGCAGTATTTCATATAATTATCCAAATGTGCTTTCTTATGCTTGAATTTAGTTTGATGGATGTTTATTTGCAAATATGTTTTATATCATAACTAACCTGATGATAAGGATTAGAGGATGAGCAGAAGAATCCAGAAGTTGGTTGCTGACAGCATTCAAGGAGAAATGAGCATCAAGGAACAACCACGGAAAGGAAGTTATAACCACTCAAGGAAACATGGCAGTGAATAAGGAGGAGCTTTTACGAGCCATTACCTTCTCTGCATTTACGTTGTAACAAGCGGATGCTGAGACTTCATTGCTCCCTCCTCAATTCTGTTATCCTTCCTTTTCGCTTTTAGTTGTTCTCCTATATTCTCTCTTGCAGACTTAACTTAGGATAGTTACTTTTATGTTATGTAATAAAGAGTAGATTCCCTATATATGTTGGGATCAACTTCTGTGTGTGAAGTTTTTAGTTTTTGATAAGTTTTATCGAGTAAGAGAGAACACTGATTCATAGTTTGTTGTAGTTGTGTTTTACAATTCTGAATCATGTAATGACTGATTAATGAAATGAATTAGTTCTCTTTAGCTTTTGTCCTGTGTTGGTAGATTAGAGAAGCCAACCAAGGGGGCCCACTTGGAAGGTCAATTAGATTAGGATAGAATAGATTCATTTTACTAGCATTAGCAATATTTTAAGTAAGACGTAGCTAGTTAATTCCTTCCTGTAGCATCACACTTCATAAACGTTCTTGCAGCATCTGCGAGAACAGTCTAGTGGATGAGTCAAGATGGAATCTCTGTTATCTTGTCATTGTGTTTTCAAAATTCATAGATTTAGTATTTTCCTTTCCATAGCAGTAGTGTAGTTTCCTTCCTTTGCATTTTTACTTTCCTACAGCACAAGCATAATGACTCATCAAGGTACCTAGTGCACATACTATGATGTCCATTTCAAGTATACGTCCTTGGGTTGACAATCTAAATGCACCTCATGGTAGGGGAAAAGTAGTCCTTAGCTTGAATAGATTATTCCTAAGGTAGGCATAGCGCATGACTATGGGACACCTATTGTGTGGCGGTTCAACCACCTAGCTAGGCAACTATGTGTTACAAGCTAGACTTGCTATTGCACCAAAAGATCGACTTGTTAATCCCTGATACAACCACTAGACTTATAAAACATAGGATGAAGTTAAGCCATGTCACAAATCCTGAAGGGGAGTGTTGGAGGTTATTCCAACAATCCCACCCTTAGTGTTACTTGAGGAGATTAAAACCTATGACCAAGCTCTGACACCACTTGTTACAAGCTAGAGTTGCTATTGCACCAAAAGATCAACTTGTTACTACTTGATATAACCACTACACTTATAGAACATAGGAGGCAGTTAAGCCATGTCATGAATCTTGAAGCGGAACATTGGCAGTTAGTCCAACACTATGTTGTTACAATATCTTTCATCTTAGGATCATAGAAGCTATCAAACCTAGAAGGTGAACCTTTGAATGATCTCACAAATATCATTCACCTTAAGAAGTTCTATGCATGAGCCACTCAGTATACCCTACTAGTCTTAAAAAAACACAAAAATATCTCAAAATGTCCTAAAAAAATCATCATTAATAGAAAAACCTGGCAATTCAGGTATATGGTGATAACCAAAAAATCAAAAAAGAAAAGAAAAAATAAGTATCCAAAGGAAAACACTTGGAAATTCAGGTGCCTTGGATAGGTACCTTGGTGGAAACCTTGCAATAAGCACCATGTGTACTTGGACCCACTCATTATCTATTAGCATTCCATTCCCCCAAATTCCCACAATAATTTACTGATCCATTACCCCATTTTCCCATGGTGCTCCAACATCATGCAACAAGAAAAAGTCATCCTACTATCCCAACTCTTGAGCTTGGAAACAAAAAATCAACACAATGTACAATATCATGATAGTTTCATGTTGTATCATAATCAACTTCACATGTATTATATCTACTATACTATATCACTCACTTTTCCTATCACCTTATCTTGAGATTTTATAGTTATATCATATTAGATCGATTCACACTATCATATTATATTGAGCTTTTGTACAAAAGATTCTTTTGTAAATATCATGGTTTGTTAGTTTTATATCCACTCATAGTTAGTTTTTAGTTTGTTTCCACTATATATATCTTAGACTTCATGTCAGTTCACATCTAATCATAATTTGCAGTTCTCCCAGGTAAGTGCTTCGAGAATTCCTCATGCAAGATCCTTTGTCATCAATGTGTTGGGGTAAAGGTCTCAATTTCCCAATCCAGTCATGGTTCTAGATGCTACTAATAGGTCCTTATAGGATGCATCCTTCCTCATATCACACCTTAGCCCACTTCTAAGCAATTCTACCAATCTCTTTGGCAAAATATTACTTTTTCATGAATTTACTCTTTCTTTTAGATTTCTTTTTTCTTTTAGGATTTCAAATTTGGTTGTTGATTATCTTTTCTGATCAATTTGGTTGTTCTCTCCTCAAGGTCACTATGATCATTTATATCATGGTGCACTTCAGATGGGACAATCTATAAGCAATATTTTGATAAGTTGTTTGTCTATTTTCCACTTGTGAGTCAATCGGATTTGACTCTTGAATATTCAAAATATGTGACCACTTGTGGCTACATGGGGCACTTGGAAAATATCATTTACCTATGAGTTTCCTAGGATCAATTTCCACTTTGATTCTTCTGAGATTCATGTGTGATGATGGACAATCCTTGCGTGTCTCTTTTGAGTAAGTCCTATACAATATTGGAAATAAGGCCTTGATGTTTGCAGTAACCTTGGAAGGTCCCTAACATTTCTATATCAAACTAAGTGCTCAACTACATGGTAGTACTCCTCCACTAGGGTACCCCATGCTCAAGCTTCAAAGATTCACTCCCCTCATCATCCTAGAGAGGAAATAAAAAAACCATTCTTTTAGAAAATACAAAAAATGACCTTAAAGAGAATTAGTCCTACCTATCTTAAAATATTAGTCTTACAATCCAATATCCCCTACAATAATATAGCCCCCAAGAATCTAAAGTTTTCCATCATCTCCCCCATACCTCATTGAATATCCTAAGGGTCTAATTTGGTAAGCCAATATTTCCCCATCATCCCCTATCATACCCTTGGTCCCTTAACCTCTATTTCAAGTTGTGCAAATATCCACCCCCCATCTCAACAAGGACACCATCGATTATTGATATATTATATTTTCTCCATTGCATTCCCATTGCATCCTTCCATCATTTTCATTTTCATTTTTCTTTTTATGACACTATCATTTGCATGTTCACTTTAGTTCCTCATTTGCATCCTCATTTTAATATAGTTGTGTTATCATTTGCATGTTCATTTTAGTTATACATTTACATTATCATTTTTATTGCATTCTCATAATATGTTCATTTAAAGCTATTAATCTACATTTATCATTTTTGTTGCATTCTCATTTGTATTATCATTGCATTGTGCTTTTAGTTGTTCAATTTACCTCATAGTTGCATCATCCTTTTAGTTGCATTATCATTATGTACTCATTTAGTGGTTCATTATCAGCTTGCTTAGTTCAATTATCTCATTCGTTCATTTTTACAGTTATATTATCATCTCTTTTATTTATCTTGTATCTTAAGTAAACATCTCTGTTCATTTATTATTTAGGTTCATTATTTACCTTGGCATCATTTAGTTCATCTTTAAAGCATGTTGCATACACCATTACAACATCCATATAAAATCTCATCCCATCATGTAAATGCATATGTATCTCATCATAGAAATAAAACACATCCTTAACAACATCATAATCATATAGATATAATCTTGAGATAGAAATAAAATCATACATATCACATTTCGTATCACATAGAGATAAATCATAAAAGAGGTATCACATCACATTAGCCTACATATACACTTCACACACAAATACATAAAGCACATAAATCTAGCATACATCACACCCTACAAAGACACATGGGAAATATGATACATCTTATCTACCCAAACATCTCATAAAATATCACATCGTGCATGCACATATGTTAGTGCCATCACATAAACATCATATGCATTGTATAAAAAAAATAAAGGTACAAGATGCACAACACATTCATACCACCAAACAATGCTCATCATCATATATATATATATATATATATCCTACAAAAAATATAAAGTTCATCAGTGTCCACAAGTCTATTATAAGTATAAAACTCCATATCATACATCATGGTGTATGCCCTCAAAAATAAAAAGATACACATTGATACATCATAAAATACATCATATCATTGCTCATCCATCCCCTCTTTCACAAGATCATCACCATGCACTACATATGGATTATCACCTAAGGAAACTTTTGGCGGTCCTAGCATTCATGTTGGCATTTTTGTGACTCTAAACTTATGGCTACTCTTATCTCATCCCCTAGCTCCATCTCCTCCAATCCCTAATCTCTCTCCCTCATCCCTCCTCATTGTTATCCTTGAGATCTACCTATGACTTTTTCCAAACCTGTAACTCTATCCAAACTTTTGGCTCTATTTGGACCTATGGCTCTATCCTATCCTATGAGAACTCTTAGTCCTCTGTGATCCCCTAGTGCTCCAGCTACTCCATCCACCTATATACATCCCTGTGTGTGTACCTATCATGCCAGACTATGACAACCACCCATAATTCTTTACTTGATCTTCTTGCATAGTTTCATGGTACCTACCTTACTAGAAACCTTCTCTCTCTCTCTCTCTCTCACACACACACACACACACACACACACACACACACAGATCCTTGATCTCTCTCTGCAATCTCTTAATCTCATTCATCCCTTTGCCAACTACCACCTGGGCCCTCAAGGTTGCTATCTCAACCAACAGGTTGTCTCACTCTACCTGTAGTTCATTTGCCTTCACTTGGTGGAGTAGAGAACCTTATATTATATAAAAATATGTTACTTTATATTACACAAGCCACTCTATAATAATACAATCTAGGGCTCTGCAATATGGTTCCCAATACCCACACTAACTAGATTAGATCAATTTCAAAGTCTAGAACACCTCCTTGAGGCATAACAAGAAAAAAACTTAGAAAAAATTTCTTAGGGATGAGATATGGCCTTCTTCAGTACTAGATTAGTTCCCAAATGTTTTAAAACACAAACTCCATAATACTTGCTTAGGAAAACCAAACTATACACCTAATACTCCAAATAGGGCTTCAAGGAGAAAATTAGGATTTGTAAAGGAAAAATTCTTGGAACTCCATCACAAAAAGTCTTAAACACCTTTAGACACTCCAATCCATTAACCAACAACCCTCACCAAGTTAGGACCCTTGACCAATCTCCTAACTCAAGTTGTTTGCAAATCTTTCCTAGGCCTAATAGGGCTAATTAGGTCACTTTTACAAAGAAATTACAATGAATTCAACACTTCTTCCAAAAAAACCAATTGGAATACCTTAGGGACATGTCAAAACATCTAAATCCAAGTTCTTATGTTTTCTATTCCACACCTGGGCCAAGTTGTGCCTCAAAAACCCAAAATTGGATAGTCACATTTAGATGCCTATCAAGAGGGTTTAGTTATTATTCCCCACATCTCCTACCTCTTGATCTAAGACCCAAAAATTCTTAAAGTACATCCTCCCCCCTTTATTAATACCAAGGCTTAGATTTTTCCCATGGTGGAATCTTTGGGAAAGATAGATTTTCTCTTGAAACCCTAGTTAAGGCCTTCTTACGACCAACAAGCACACACAAATCAATTTCTATTAACCAGTATGACTTGAAGACCTCAAACCACTTGGAAAACCTTCATATGAATTTTTTTTCAACTATTCCAATCCTTCAAAGTTTCATGTGAATCTGTACAGTTTTGTACAAATAGTTTTTAAGGCAGAATTGAAAGGAAAACAACATATTTTATTGATTTCAATGCAAAGATTACATTAGATTCTTCTCTTCTATGTTGAGAAAGGTTTCTCAAACTTATTTATGAAATTACCAATTATTTCTAATTGATAGAGGTGGTTTTGAATGTTGGGATTCAAAATCTTGCATTTTTGCACAAAAGTTGCATTATGCAACATTGACAACCTTTTGCAAAAGTTTTCAAATGTCTTCAAACTCTACCAAATTTTATTGCTAGACTCTACCTAGGAACTTAGGAAGGTTGTGATCATAAAATAACCATTTTCAACCTTCTAAACTACTTTATCCCATTTCTACCTAGAAAGTACCCATAAAATGACTAAGGTAGACAATTAGGTTTATAATATGTTCATACAAGAGAAACATGGGGCACAAGGAGTGGGAATAGGAGAAATTGGAAATTTAAATTCAAAAATGGGGGGATTTGTCCAAGATGGAGCAGAGAAGATGTTTGGGGATTTCTAGGAGAAGGAAGGCTAGGGGAATATTGTTCCCTCAGGAAATGAAGGCCCACAGGAATCACGTCAGGCCCCAAGAAAGGTAGTTTTGGACTCAGGAAGGAGTTTTTTGGGCTATAGAATGCGATGAGGGTCCTTGACTCAGGCTCAAAGGGAAATGGTCTTCTCTCTTTGGGATTAGGCCTATAGGTAAGTCCTCTTTCCCAGAGATCAAAGAAATCTTAGACAAAGAAAAGGGTAGGTTCACTATTGAAATCCTTGATGAATTGGTAGACCATAACATAATGTCAATGGCATCCTCATTAGTTGGGAAGTTCATAGGCCCAAGGCCAAATATTGATGTTGTGAGGACCCATGTGAGAAATAAATAGGAGCTAAAAGGACACGTGGAGATTGCGGCTATGGCTAAGGGTTTCCTCTCTTCTAAGTTCTCTTGTATGGAGGATCTTATGAGGATTTTATGTGCTGGATCCGGGTCCTTTGGATGTTCAATGATAGCCCTATAGAAATGGTCTTCAAAGATGGATCTTAATGATTCTTTCTTTGTTCAAGCATCTATTTAGGTCCAGTTACCAAAACTTCCAATGGAATTTTGGTAAGAGGATGTTTTCAATGACATAGCTAAATCCTTTGGTTAGATCTTATCCATTGACCTTGTAACAATGGAAAGGAGTAGGTTAACTTACACAAGAATATGTATTGGAGTTAGTGAGGACAAAGATATGTCAGAAGTGGTGTACCTACACTCAAAGCTAGGCACCCATATTCAAAAGCTAGATTTTGAAAGTGTCCCATTTGCCTATTTCCACTATAAAAAGGAGGACCATGTGGCTAAGAATTGCCCAAGGGTCTTGGGGGAGAAAACTAGAAAACATAATCAAAATAAGATCAGGGCAAAGGGATTAACAAAGGAAAAAATTGATAGTTCAAAAGAGCTAGAGAGAGAGTGGAAATGAAAGAAAATTTCTAGTAAAGAAATAGGTCTAGAGGTGCAGGAGTAGGAATCAGTGGTTTCTTCTACTTTGGTGGAAGAGGAAGTCCTAGGGACAAAACTAGCATGTACTAAACTTTTTGGTAAGGAATCACAAAGGCCAGTATTTGACAAGTAGAGGAGAGAGGCTAGGCTAGAGGATCTAGAAAATTTGAATTAGTCATCCCCTAAGGGAGAAGTAATCCAAAAGGTTTAGCCTAGAAAGGTGAGTCATAAACTAGTAGTAGGAAAGGAAATATCTCAAACTCCTAAGGTCAGGGAGGAAAAAGAGGAGGAAGCTATCTCAAGCAAATCTATACTCAATGGAGGCGATAATGCCAGTATGGGGATTGCCTCTCTAGGGAAGATTTCTAGAGTGGTGGAGATGGTTATATCCTCATCTCCAGGGAAACTTACTCAAATGGAAGCCCTTTTTGTGATATGTATTGATGAAAGCCAAGGGAAATGGACAACAGTAACCAAGAAAAAAAAGAAGCTAGGACCCTTCTCTTGTGTCCCCAGCCACAACAAGAAGTAGAGTGAAGGCTGATGTAGGAGCAAGACCTAAGACTCTTAGAAGGAATTGTAATAGTCAGAATAGGAAAGAGGAGACTAGAAGGAACATAACAGATGGGAGCCAAAGGACTATCCCAGAGATCTACTTTGAAAATAAGAAATGAAGGTCCTATCTTTTAACATAAGGGGGCTAAATGGAGCCCACAAACAAGAGTTTAATAGAAATATGATTAGAGATCATAGGCCTAACTTTTTCCTCATTTAGGAAACTAAAATGAGAAAGGAGGTAGTGGAAAGAATATCTTTTAGTAGTAATATGGAGGGTTTCATAATGAATTCAAAAGGAGCTTTGGGAGGTCTATTTACCCTTCATATCTCTTACCTCTTTAAGTCTCAAGTTGTTTACAGTGAAGGTAATATTCTCCTCATTCTTGTTGAAAATATTAAAAACAAAGAATCCTAGTTTTTGTTGAATGTATATGCTCCTAACACTAAGAATGGTAGGAAGAAATATTGGGGTAAAATTAAGAATTTTTAATCTAGATTCCAAGTGGGAAGGTGTATTATTATGGGGGACTTCAACACCCCCTTAAGGGAGGATGAAAAGAAGGGAGGTTTGCCTCCAAACCTGGACAATCAGATGGACCTCTCAGATTTTATCAATGACTTGGGCTATAGTGATGTTGATCTTCAGGGAGGTCTCTTCACTTGGTGTGATAGAAGAGTGGGAAGAGATTGTATTTAGGGGGCTCTTATCTCTTTAGATTAGTTCACATCTTATAATTGCAATCTCTTGTTAATGGCCAAGGCTAGATCGGATCACTCACCCATTTCTCTCACTTTAGATCCTATTGATATAAATTGTAACTTCCCTTTTAGATTTGAGAAAATGTGGACTTCTCACCCAAATATTTTTCTACATATATTGGAGTGGTGGAATATCCATATTGAGGGATCTATTATGTTCAAGGTGGCTAAGAAATTGAGTACTATGAAGTTGACCATTAGAAAGTGGAGCAAGTCTAATTTTGGTAATATCTTTCACTCCAAAGCTCAGATCTCAGAGGACTTAGGAATTAGTTAGGAAGCTATTCAGAAGGAGGGATATAATGATGAAAGGATGGAGGTGGAGAATTCTATCTTGTTTGAGCTTCACAATGTTACTAGTCAAGAAGAGACCTATTGGAAACTGAGGTCGAGAGCTATTTGGTTGAAAGAGGGGGATAGGAATACTAGGTTCTTCGACACCTCTTCATTGAAACATATAGGTCATAACAAAATTAGCAACATCAAGAAGGGGGAAGAGGTTTTTGAAGAAGAATATGAAATAGTGGGTGAGGCTATTTCCTTCTTTTCGTATTTACTTGCAAAAGACCATAATCTAGTGGAACAAGATTAGATGGAAATCTTATCTCACCTCTTGACTTTGATCCAACCCAAGGAGAATGATATGATTGGGGCTATTCTTTCTCCTCTGGAAGTGGAACAGGATTTTTTCTCCCTAGCTGTGAAAAAATCCCTAGGTTTGGATGGGTTTCCATCCTTCTTCTAGATGTTCTAGAATGTGGTTCAACAAGTTGTAACTAAAGTGGTGCAAGAATTCTTTGGTGCTAGAATTCTTCTCAAGGAGATTAATGCCACTTTCTTGATGCTCATCTCGAAGGTGGTAGGGGTAGACTCTATCGACCAATTCAGACCTATTAACCTATGTAACTCTTTTTATGAGATTATTTCCAAAGTGTTAGCTTCAACGATCATCAAGATTTTCCCCTCAATTATAGCTCCCCAATAATCTAGTTTTGTCCCTGGAAAAAAAATACTAGACTCTATTATATCTATTTATGAAGTGATCCACTCTTTGGAGGAGGGTAAGAGAGAAGGGTTTCTCCTTAAGCTTGACTTGTCTAAAACATATGATCATGTTGATTGGACCTTTCTCTTCAATGTTCTTAGGACCTTTGGGTTTAACTCAAGGGTTATCAAACTTATTGGCCAGTTGGTTACTACTAAATCCTTGGTTGTGCTGGTTAATGGATTCCCCTTAGCATTTTTTACAAGGGGATCTAATATCCCATATTCTCTTTATTATTTTGGCTAGCTATCTTGGAAGGCTGATTTTTGCTAATAGAATTTTGGGTACTCTAACTGGTATAAAACCTTCTTCAGGCCCCCCTATTTTTTTCCCGTCAACAATTTGTTGATGACACTATTATGGGTGGGAAAGCTACAGTTTGTGAAGATAGGGTGGTGAAAAATATTTTGAGCTCTTACTCAAGGGGATTGGGGCAACTTATCAATTAGAATAAGAGTTTTGTATTCTTCATTAATACTCTAGTTCTGTGTCAGAGGAAGATTGCTGCTATTCTAGGATGTGATATAGGTTGTCTTCCTTCAAGCTATTTGGGCTTCCCCTTGGGTTTGAGGCCCCTAGATTCTTTTTGGAATAATATTTTAGATAGATTTAACAAAAAATTGGCTGGTTGGAAGGGTGTCACTCTTAGCTAAGCTGGCAAGATTCAGTTGGTCAAAGCTACTCTCTAGAACCTTCCAACCTATTCTTTGAGTCCTT
This sequence comes from Cupressus sempervirens, assembly GCA_028749045.1. Lineage (NCBI taxonomy): Eukaryota > Viridiplantae > Streptophyta > Pinopsida > Cupressales > Cupressaceae > Cupressus > Cupressus sempervirens. The sequence continues at coordinate 572,000,236 of CM053787.1, forward strand.
TTTAGATTCCTAGTAAGTTTGCAAGTTACATGGAGAAGATCCAAAGGGACTTTCTTTGGTCAAGGTTTAAAGACAACAAGTGTTTACACTTGGTGGCTTGCGATAATGTGTGTCTCCCAAAAAAAAATGGTAGTTTGGGGATAAGGAAACTGTGTCCTTTCAATAAAGCCCTCCAAGCTAAATAGGTATGGTGAATATTTTCTAGTAAAGGGGAGTGGAGGGACATCATGGAAGATAAATATTTTCATAGACCTTCTATTAGAAACTTTCTTTTTAGTGAATCAATTCTAAGAGGATCTTATAGTTGTAATGAACTTCTAAGTGCAAGAGATGTAGCAACCAGTAGGGCAAAATGGTGTGTTGGGAGTGGAGAGGAAAATATTTTTTGGTAGGATAATTGGATAATTCAAGGGCCTATTATTTCCATCCTTGGATTTGAGAGATGGGCCTATATTTGCATCCTGAGGTTAGGGAAATTTGTATCAAAGTATAGACAAGATCAAGGCTCGAGGGATCTAACTTCCATTTCTATGGAGCTTAAAATCCTTATGAATATTCTGTTCTCGATAGTTGTAAATGAGGATTGTGATAAGATTGTTTGGGAGAATACTTCAGATGGAACTTGTTCAGTGCCCTTGGGGTACTAAGCTATTATGAAGTAAGATTTGAGGCCAGAATTGGCTAAAGGTTGGTACCCTGGTCTTACCCCAAAAATAAATATTTTTTTTCTGGCTTTTAATTCAGAATAGGATTTTGACTATTGACAACTTATGCAAGATGGGACATCCTATTCCTAATAGGTGTTTCCTTTGCAAAAACTAGGCAGAGACGATGGATTATCTATTTATACATTGCTCTTTTTCTAGAGAGGTCAGGTCTTTATTTTGTCAAGCTTTTGGGATGAGTTGGTGTATTCCCAACTCAACTATAGATTTCTTGAGGTAGTGGAAAAGTTCTTGGAAGGGATCTAGACTCCATATTATAAGAAAATGGGCCTTTCCTCATTTTGGTTGGGGTACCTAGAAGGAACACAATAATAAGATTTGTAGGGATGCTAACCTTATAGATAGAATTGTGTTTGATAAAATTCAAAATGCCTTGTTGGAAAGCTATATGTATATAAAAGGAACTAACCCTTTTGTAGGTGACAATGAAAGAACTATAGATTCTTAGACTAAAAGAAAGGAGTGTTTTTGGTCCTTACTTTGGAAGGTTGACACAAAGCCAACTTTGATGGTGCAGCTAAAGGAAACTCAGGAGAGGCAGAATGTGGAGGTGTGATAAGAAATAGTCAAGGGTAGGAGATTGCGGTAGTTACTTTCCCCCTAAGTTTTCAAACAAATCATTATGCTAAGGCTAGTGCTGCCCTTCAAACTACGAAATTGGCTAAAGATGTTGGGGTCAAATGCCTATGGTTAGTGGGGGACTCTAACAACATTATCAAATGGCTAAGGGGTGATCACCATCCAACTTGGAGTATAAAGAATATAATTAAGGAAACAAAAAATATATTTCTTTCCTTTGAAAAGGTCTTTGTGTCACATGTGTACCATGAAGGTAACATGGTTACTGACTAGATGGAAAATGAGGTAGTAAGGAGGGACACATCACAAAGATGGTCAAGTGGAGAGGTTTTTATGGTGGATGCAAAAAGTACTATGGAACTAGAAAGGATTTAGGGGAAAATGAGAAACATTAAGGATAATAATGGTAGTTAATGTTGTTAATATGTCATATAAATTACTGAGAGGATGTCACAAGCCAATCCAAAAGCTTCATACTTGGAGAATTTATTAGCACATTTTATGGGTGATCTTAAGGGTTTTTCATAATTACTATATCTTTTTCTTTTTTGAGGGTAGAGTCAAGTACAAGTTTGGGGAGAAAAATAGGTCTCGACTCAAGGAGACCAAAAAACACAAAGGCTCTACTATTCTATTTGCAACAGCATGGTAGGGGAGAGGCATAGAAGGGAGCCAGAGGAGGAAGCTAAGAAGTGGAAGAGGTGATCGAAGGTGTGGGAGAAATTGAGGGAAGGAGGTATCTCATCCTTCATTGAAAAAATTCATGGCTGAGACTTGAAGATTACTAACCTAGTTTTGAAGACATGGAGAGAGGGGAAGGTTAAGATAGATGGGTGGACTTTTAGATCAATGAAGAGGTTAGTGTTGAAGTGATAAACTCCCCAAACTAGGACATTAAATTCTATAGGGACAAGAAAATTTCCCTAAATGCAGTAAAGCATTTTGATAGGGATTCAAAGGAAATGAAGGATATTGTGAAGATGGGTGCCTATTAGGAACTTTCATCTATAAAGAATTTGTGGAGGTTTATCTCTTATATTACACTTGACACCAAGTTTGATGGGATTTGAACCCACCATTTCATAATCCTTAATCATTTCAGGTATGACACCAAGATTTCCATTTCCTACTATCTATTTTTCTTTGCTAATAAGAGTATAATGGACTATAAGAAGAAAGTATACTCTAACCCTACCTTCCACAAGGGTTTGTTACTACTCTTATATGAGCATTTTAAAGCTCAAACTCATGGATGGGATGTTTCCTAGAAGGCAGTTTCTTCTGAGGAAACAAAGAGCTCCTACCTCCTGTCAGACACATAGGATAGTGTAGGTATGCACTCAAAAGAAGAAGGGAGGTGGTGAAAATCACTTGGAAGAAGAAGAGGAGGTGGTGAAAATCATGAAGGATATGAGTAAGAAGAATAAAAAGAAGCCAGGCAGAGGCTCAAAGAAAAGGATAAAATAGGAGGAGGAATCAGAGGAAGAGTATAATGATGAGGAAGAGAGGATGGACACAAATAGTGTAATGCCCCATCTGGAGATCCTTGGAACAAGGATTCAATTCAAGCCAAGATATTTTTTTTGAAAAATTATGAGTGCACATGAGAACATCATACATAGATCACATAGATTACAATGGAAGACTTGACCATAATCTTGGCAACCAAAAAATTTCCAAACGCCACTACCAAACTGACACACACAAACTCAAGAATGAAAACCAAAGATGACATTAGAACACAAAAACTCTAATCTATCAAAACATGGAACCATAAGAAATCCTAAAGGGTACTCAAAAGTCCAAGTTGCATTCCCCAAAGAACAACAAAGAGGCCCCCTATTTTTCATGTGAGAGAATAACAATTGAGTCTTGCATGAGGAAGCACCTCTTTATACAAGAAACTACACTAAGAGACATGAGGAAACACCATCTCATGCGAGGAGATGCTAGGATTAGTAGTCACAAGAACTACACTGGTGTGGGGTTTCACACAACAAAGTGCCAAAGGTCACATGAGAAAGCCCAACACACCACATGAGATCTTGTGTTCTCGCAAAAGAAAGCAATATTTCACACAAGGATACACATTAGAATCCCAAAAAATTAAAGGGAAAAAGATAGGAAATAAATTTCCTCCACATCAAGGAGTACTAGTTCCACAACTTGAGGCAAGGACATTCAAACATAAACAACAAGATGCCATGAACAAGAAAGAGAAACATCTATCCATCTAAACCCACAATAGTAAAAAGGACATACTAAAAGCAACATCACAATGTATAGAAGCAACATCATAATGTACAAAAATAACAAACTAAGTACGCAATTCCTCCCAACCACCAATAGCATCACAAGACCATCATGGATCCTAGCCATCCCCTGCATGTAACATCCCAAACTACTGACCATATCATCGATGTTATCTTATGAAGATGTCACTACTAAAATGTGCTACAACATAAGAATAAGGAAATCTAACATGCTAAAATTAAAGCATTAGATAATCAAACAAATCAACCACATCATCTATCATATGCTAAACATCATACAAATAGGAAATCTAACATGCTAAACCAATAAGCAATAGATGCACCAACAAACTAATTCACATCATCTAATCATATGCTAAACATCATAATATAGGAATGCATCTAATAAACTAGCATCATTGAAATATGATATCTAAGCATTCCAATGAAAGCATAAATCACAAGAAATGGAACCTGAAGTACCAAGTGAAAACATCCAACAATAGTCGCACTAGGAAAAAAGATTGTCTTTGTACAATGGTCCCTAACAGTGGTGAAGGTAGCTATGCCTCCCAACCATGTGGAACCCATAGGTCCACACCCACTGTGTTGATGGAGATAATGATCCAACCAAAAACACACACAAAGCACAACATCCATGGCTAACACTCACGCTAGATAGTATGATGACTGAAAGAAAAAGATAATTCAAAAACTATAGTCTTGGTCAGACATTCAATAGGCTACTAAGTAGGGGCTGACATCATGGAGATTCACTTGGCATCCAAAATTCCAAGATCAGACTATGTAGATTAAACTCCTCAATGGAAGGCTCTAACACCCCACGTTTTTATTATCTTAAGTTATTTATCATTCACTCATTTTATTTAGTTATCACTTACTTAAAACTTCCTTTGCCAACCCTCTGTGCACAATGATCACCAGGCTATGAGATAGAAGCCCCCTCCATATGCTACCCTACCCTATCCATGATCATCCAATGATGAGTGCCCATAGGCATGCAAATTCCCAACCCAACCTCAATGATCATAACTTTTGGAAGTACCACAGAAGATCGAACCTCGCAAGTCACTTGATAAATGTACGTGCACGTACTCATATGTGGTGCACCATTATCACAAAGATCATAACACAAGGATTGGATGAGAACATAAGCAAAATATCACTCAACTGAAAACAAAATCGAGAGGATGGATTCAACATGAATGTCGAAAATAATAAAATTGTACATCATGTAATCACTCAACTGGCCTCAATTTGGGAGTATGGATTCTACACAAATCCAAATGATGCAACAAGACCAAACATTATGAAATCACTCAACCGGCCTCAATCTCAAATCCTAGCGTCCACAAAACAATAACAAAGGTCCAAAGAAACCATAACACTAGGTATAAAATCACTCAACTGAACATGATGTTGAAAGTATAGATGTGACACACATACAACTACAAATGTAAAACATAAAAAATGGTTTGATTAACATCCTATGGATAATCCAAGTCCACAGCCAACATCATGCTAGGAAAACTTGAGAAAACTAGGTGACACACAAACTAAGGCAAGAGACCTCAAAACTCAAAAACTTCAAAACTAAAACCCATTTGGTATTAGGACATAAAAGCCACAAATATCAAATAAAATTTGAGTTTGGGGTTCATATGCAAAAAAAACTAGCATAGTAGTGTAGAACCCCAAATCCTAATCTAATAAAATAGGGAAATGCTCATACTCGCCTAATTGGGTAGAGCCAGCATATAAAAATAGAGGGGAACACTAGTTCTTAGCCTCCTAACAAATGACTACCAAAAAAAGAAGCTAAAATGGAGCATAAAAAATAAAATGGGAGAGGTCTACCTCATAGCCAAAAGAGAAAAATAGGAATTTGAACCATAAAATAAAAATCCCACAGAAGTAGCCAAAAATCATGGTAATTAAAGGTCTCCCTGAGCTAGATCCAACAAGCTCAACCTCGTAATGATCCCAAGCTCCCACAATGAACAAAATAGTAAATCCTTATGAAGAGGATTTTAGGTTTTACTCTCAAAAATTTCTAACTAAAAAGTGGTAAGTGAGGAATTAAATTCCTTTTTGGATATTTATTCACTTTTTGAGTGAATAATCGATTAGGGCAAATAAACAGCCAATCTAGTTAAACCCCAAACAAAAATAAGCTATTACTAGAAATAAAAATTCATCTATGGAAAAGCTGCCAAAAATTAAAAATCAATTAAATAAATCCTAAAAACCCAAAAACACAAAAATTTCCTTAACAACTTTCACGACAATGTAAACCTCTAAATGCACAGACACACTCACTGGTCAAATCAAATAATGCAAATGAGTTTAGATTTAATAATCACCAAAAGGATTAATTTAACAATTAAAATAAGGATATGTTGACCATACAGGGATGAAATTGGTAAAATATGAATGGTTGAATCACTAACTCCATGTGCCATTGCTAGGGATATAAATCTTGCACACTAAACAACACGATCAAGTGCAATTGCATATAATAACATAGCTGAAGAAATAAATGTATTAAATGACTAATTTAACCATTTATTTAATTATACTAAAATAATACACTTACATCACTCACGTTGGTATAAAGAATAACAACACAAGAATGAAGTAAATAACCATAGCATTAAATTCACCACATAACATAATCAAAGATATGTCCAAATACTAGATGACTAGATATCATCATAAAACACACTGTCATCCCAAAATGACATCATCATGCAATATGATCATCTAAAAAACATAGTAGTCTAACATCTATGATACTGAAATCAAGGTATAACATTTGATCTTCAAGTTATCTCAAATGTACAACATAACATGAGCTACAAGTATCTCTCAGATCAAAATATAGCAAGGTAAATGTTTGTAGCACATAACCAAAGGATCCAACATGGGAAATCTATTTCTAATTAATTAAGCATTTAATAATGGTTGTTTAAAAAACATAAAAAGACACTTAAAACACATAAGTGAACACTATCATAAACATGACTAACCACTGCTACAAGAACCTAGTCTAATGTAGCTTGGTAATAGTACACAGTGCAATCTCTACACACATCTTTGGGTAATCACAAAATAACATCATGATACCACATTGATCCTAGTAACCACTAGTAAAAACCTCAGTGAACCATAAATCAAATCATAATCTTTGAAATCAGCCAATGCACAATCAAAACAATTGATAGAGAACATAAATCTAATCACCTCAATGGTGTAGACCACTCATGGTCACAATTATGATCCCTTCTCAAGGAGAGATCAAGAAGGTTGCATCCATCGAGATGACTTACAGAAGTCAAATGGGAGAGGTACTATAGATAGGGAAGTCAATGTGAGAGAGGAAGGACCTAGTAAGGCATAGGCAGGCAGGAAGGTGGCAAGCTCAGTCAAAAGGAAAAGAGGAAGGGATAAGGAAGATGAGAGGGCTCATGGCAAGGGAAAGGAGAGTATTTCAAAAGCTTGGGGAGAAAGGAAGGAGGAAGAGGGCTTGGTAAAAACTACAGTTTCTCTAGATGAAAAGGGATGAAAAATTGTATGGAGGAATTTCCATGCAAGTACAATGAAGATGGGGCTTGCTAGAGAAAATATTAACCTAGAGGTGCTCAAGGGAAGGGATAGAAAAATTTAGTTGGAAGAGCTTATTGATCCAGACTTGTTGATTCTTAGTGACAATGCATCGGAGATGGGTATGAACTTCCTCGCAATGCCAAAAACAACATCATGGACTATTTTTGGTCCATAAAATGGATATTTCATGAAATTGAGGAAATAATGTTCAAATTACAGGGATAGGATAGGCTAGAAAGAGTGGGAGAGAATGTCAAAATTGGAAAATTAGAGGCTAGGGTTTTAGAGATTGAAAAAAAGGTGGAAAGGATGGAGACCACGCTTCATAGCTCAACTAATCAAAGCCTTAACATTATTAAAGGTTTAAATGATAACATCATTCAGTTGCATGTGATTATGGAGGAAAATAAAAAGGGTAAGGAGGATAAGGACATAGAGGGAACTAGAGTGATTGAGGAGGAGGAGTCTTTGTAGGAGGAGAGCTTGAGTAGAAAGAGTAGGGTGGAAAAGAGAAAGAGGGATGAGTTGGATTCTCAAGATGAAAGTCACTCGAAGACTGATAAGGCTGAGGCCAAGGAAGAGATGGAATTAAAGAAATAGGAGCTGGCTAAAGATCTTGTTCCCTGATCGCACTTCCTAGTTTTTGCTTGTCCCTTGGCTTTTGGCCTTTTGGATTTTGCTTTCATTTGTTGGCTAAGTTATGCCTGTTGTTTTATTTGTTGCTTAGTAGCTTGACTTGAACTGTTAGTTTTTTTATGTTGTTAACTAGTTGGTTTCAAGACCCCTTGTACAAAACCTATTTTACTTAATAAAAAACACACCTAATGTCTCCTTGCCTCACAACTTGGACATTATTTCTAGCATTAGATTCTAGATTCAACTACTAACCTAACCCTTTTCCTTTGATCCTCTAGATGTTCTTACAAGTGATGGAATTGAAGGTGCTCCTACACCATACTCTTGGGGTGCATTGATCTCAAGTCCTTTGGAGATAAGCTCTTGCAAACTTAGGCCATGTTTGTGGATCTCTTTTTCATCCGTCCATATAGACTTTTCTTTAGGACATCCCTTCCATTGAACCAAACACTTCTTGTATGCATTCTTGTTAGTTTGTTTGATGACCTTGGTATCCAAGATCTTGTCAAGTATCCTTGGTTCATGGGCTAGTATCCCTACAACATCTTCTTCAAGCTCTTCAAGCCATGATTTTGAACTTGCATTCATATCACCTTTATATGGAGTTAGATCAAAAATATTAAATATGGGAGATATAACAAGGTGTGAGGGAAACTCTATCTCATAAGCATTCATTTCATGTTTTTTCAATATTTGAGAAGGTCCTACTTTCTTCCTGAATAGTTTGGCATGCTTGCCCTTTGGTAACCTCTCCTTTCTCAAGTATGCCCAAACCAAGTCTCCAACCTATAACTAAACATCTATTCTATATTTTTCTTTAGCTTGCTTATACTTCTCATCACTCTTCTCAAGTGCCAACCTCACTGAGTTATGAATCTATTTCATGCTTTTTGTAAACTCCTCTCCATGAGCACTGACTGGAGTGTTGGAAGGTACTTCCCTAAGTTCTAAGATACCTCATGGATTTTTCCCTTAAACTATTTGAAAAGGGCTCTTGTACTCCTATTGATTGAGTCATTAAAAGAAAATTCTACTTGTGGTAGGATTGATTCCCACTTGTCTCCATATTGCTTTATCAAGCATCTAAGTAGATTACTAAGAGACTTGTTGACCACCTCTTTTTGACCATCTATTTGTGGATGGTAGGAAGAGCTAAAACTTATATTAGTTCCCAATTTCTTCTACTAGGTCCTCTAAAAGTGATCAATAAACTTCACATCTCTATTTAATAGTATGGTTAGAGGAAAATGATGTATCCTAATAATCTCCTTGAAGAATAAACTTGCAATTACCAATGCATCACTGGTGCTTTTACAAGGGATGAAGTGAGCCATTTTAATAAATATTTCCACTACAATATATATGCTATCATTTCCCTTCTATGATCTAGGAAATCCCATCACAAAGTCCATCCTGCAACTCCTGCAAGGCCTTGTAGGAATAGGCAAAGGTTGGTATAGTCCTGCATTAGTGGATGTACCCTTGGCCCTCTAATAGATTGTACATATCTCCACAATCTTCCTCACTTTAGTTTGAAGTCTTGGCCAATAGTAGAACCTTCTCACCTATTCCAAGGTTTTTCCAAGCCAAAATGTCCTCCCATGATGCCTACATGCTTCTCCCTAATGATGTTCTTCCTCATTGAACATGGTGGAATGCATAGTTGATGCCCCTTGAATAATAGCCCATTTTGAATCAAGTAGTTAGCATATTCAGTGTGATATGTTTTAGAGAAGTCAGAGAACACCTTATAGATGTCTTTGAAATCATTATCATCTTTATACATGCCTTTTAAAGCATTAATCCCTAAACTTTGGAGTTAGATTTCTTGCACAACTAGGTTCCTCCTGCTTAGTGCATCTGCCACTTTATTGGGAACTCCCTTCTTGTATTTTATTGAAAATGTGTAGGCTTAAATTGATCCTATCCATTTCATGTGTTTTTGGCTTAGTTTCTCTTGGTTATTCAAAAAACTTAAGGCTTTGTTGTCCGTGAAAACAAAAAATTCTTTTGGAAGGAGGTAGTGCCTCCACTTCTTCAATGATTGGACTAAGGCATATAGTTCCAAGTTAAAAGAGGAGTAATTCCTCTTGGCTTCATTTAGTTTTTGAATGAAAAAGGCTAATTTCCTCCCTTATTGACTCAAGATAGCCCCTATAGCCAGGTTAGAAGCATCACATTTAATAGTAAAAATCTTCAAAAAATCAAGGAACACTAGGATAGGTTTTTTCATTACCTTCTTCTTCAACATTTAGAAGGCCTCCTTGTTAGCTTGTGGTGACTGATTAGGAAAGTACTGTACATACTTCATAAATAGTGGGGTTCGGAAAATTTTTTTTTGGAAGTAGCCAACATCGACATGGTAGCCGACATATTATGGCCGACATATGGCCGACATGTTATAACCCTAAAGTGGTTTAATACTTGTATAAAAAGGGCTTAGGGTTGGGTATTTTTGATATGTGGTGATACGAAATTAGTTCTTGCAGCGGTATTGAGCTGTAAGGGATTACGGATTGTAATCAGGTTGTAATCACTGGATTGTAATAAGATCGGACTTGCTATTTGGTGGACGTAGCCCAGGGATTGGGTGAACCACGTTAAATCTTGGTGCCTTGTGTTCATTTCTGTGTGTTCTATTATCTTTTGTTATTGGTTATATTTGCATGTAGTTTTTATTTCTGTCCGTGGTTTATCCTAACAAGTGGTATCAGAGCCTAGTTGTTTCTCAGTTATCCTCTGCAGGAAAGTCTCACGGTTAAGTGGGAGTCTCACGGTTGAGTGGGAGCAATGGCAGATGATGGTAAGCTGAGGGTTGATAGGTTTAATGGGCAGAACTTCCAGTTATGGAAGATGCAAATGGAAGACTATTTATATCAGAAGGATTTGTGGAAGCCGTTGGAAGGAAAAGCCAAGAATCAGGGAACTATGTCAGAGGCTGAATGGGATCTTTTGGACAGAAAGGCACTTGGAAGCATTCGGTTATGCTTGGTACCATCGGTGGCATTTAATATTACAAAAGCAAAGACGACAGAAGATTTGATGAAAACCCTAGCGACACTGTATGAAAAGCCCTCCGCTTCAAATAAGGTATTTCTCATGAAGCGTTTATTTAATATGAAAATGGCAGAAGGTGGATCTGTTGCAGATCATTTAAATGAGTTTAATACTATTACTAGTCAATTATCTTCCGTGGGTATCAATTTTGATGAAGAAATTAGGGCTCTCTTGATTTTGTGTTCTTTGCCTGAAAGCTGGAATGGCTTGGTAATGGCGGTGAGTAATTCTGTTCCTGGATCTAGTACCCTAAAATATGATGATGTGATCAGTGTTATTTTAAGTGAGGAAACTCGTAGAAAATCCTCAGGTGGATCTACATCAGGAAGTGCTTTAAATGCACAAAGCAGGGGCAGAACGACTGAAAGGGGAAGTAACTCTGGAAATCGTGGGAAATCAAGAGGAAAGTCAAAGGGGAGGAGGTCTCAATCGAGAGGACCAAATGATTGCTGGTACTGTGGGAAACCAGGGCACAAAAAGAAAGATTTCTGGACTCGAAAAAAAAATGAAGGAGATAAATCAGATGGAGACAAAGAGGCAAATGTGGTAAGTAACAAATCCGAAGAGGATGCTTTGCTTCTATCTTTAGAGAGTGTTGATGATTCATGGGTTTTAGATTCTGGTGCTTCTTTTCATGCTACACCTCATAGAGGTTATTTCATTGATTATGTCCAAGGGGATTTTGGGCTTGTTTATTTGGGGGATAATGAACCCTGTCAAATTGTTGGAAAGGGAAAAATTAAGATTAAGTTGCAGAATGGGAATCATTGGCTACTACATGAGGTAAGACATGTTCCAAAACTAAGTAGAAATTTAATTTCAGTAGGGCAACTCGGTGATGAGGGTTGTGTAGTTACTTTTAATGATAAAAATTGGAAGGTTTCAAAAGGTTCCCTTGTAGTAGCAAAAGGTGTGAAAGTAGGCACCTTATATCTTTGTACAGGTCATATTGTTCCTTCTACTTTGATTGTTTTAGAGAACAATGAATATTCAGGAACAATTACTGCAGATGAGCAGGGAGAACAAATAGCTACTGTGGATTCTGATACAGCGCTGTGGCACAATAGACTTGGGCACATGAGTGAGAAAGGTATGAAAGTACTTCATTCAAGGAAAGTTTTACTAGGTCTAAAATGTGTGAATATGGATTTCTGTGAAAGTTGTGTGTATGGAAAACAAAAGAGAGTGAGTTTTGTAAAGACAGGGAAGGAAAACAAAAAGGAGAAATTAGAACTTGTGCATACAGATGTATGGGGACCGGCTCAGGTATCTTCCCTTGGTGGCTCTCATTATTATGTTACATTTATTGATGACGCAACTAGAAAAGTATGGGTTTATTTCCTTAAACAAAAATCTGATGTATTTCAAACTTTTAAGAAATGGAAATGCTTGGTTGAAAATGAGACTGGTAAGAAATTAAAATGTCTCAGATCTGATAATGGTGGTGAGTATTGCAGTCATGAATTTGAAGATTATTGCTCCACTAATGGTATTCGTAGACAAAAAATTGTTCCAAGGACTCCACAGGAAAATGGAGTGGCTGAACGCATGAACAGGACTATAATGGAGCGCGCAAGGAGCATGAGGTTGCATGCTGGGTTGCCCTTACACATGTGGGCGGAGGCTGTCAATACTGCAGTATATTTGATTAATAGAGGTCCCTCTACTCCTTTGGGCTGTGGTATTCCAGAGGAAGCATGGACTGGTAAGAAGGTGAGTTATTCTTTTCTCAAGACCTTCGGTTGTGAAGCTTTTGCTCATATAGACTCTGAAAATAGAACCAAGCTAGAAGCTAAATCAAAGAAATGTGTCTTTGTTGGATATGGCATTAATGAATTTGGTTATAGGCTTTGGGATTTTGAAAATCATAAAATTATAAGAAGCCGGGATGTCATATTCAATGAAAAAGTGTTGTACAAAGATCTGTTGCAGCAACATGAGAAGAAAGAAGATGATTATGTAGTGTTGGATGATACTCCAAAAGCTGATGTTCCAGCCATTCCTCATGATGTGCAACAACCGCAACAACAAATACCACATACACCAGTGAATGTTAGACGGTCAATAAGGCCAATTAGACCTCCACAAAGGTTTTCTCCCTCTTTGTATTCTATTTTACTTACTGATGCTGGTGAACCTGAAAGTTATGATGAAGCTGTGCAGGTGGATACTAAGATTCAGTGGGAGTCTGCAATGAAAGATGAAATGGACTCTTTGCTGAAAAATAAGACATGGGATTTGTGCAAGTTGCCTGCAGGTAAAAAGGTTTTACAGAATAAATGGGTTTACAGGTTGAAAGAAGAGGAAGAAGGTAAGAAAAGATTTAAGGCCAGGTTAGTTGTAAAAGGATTTGCACAGAAAAAAGGAATTGATTTTGATGAAATATTTTCTCCTGTTGTTAAAATGACTTCTATTCGTACTATTTTAAGTCTTGTGGCTACTGAAGATTTGCATTTAGAGCAGATGGATGTTAAAACAGCCATTCTTCATGGTGATTTGGATGAAGAAATATATATGGCTCAGCCACAGGGTTTTGAGGTCAAAGGTAAGGAGAACTTAGTGTGCAAATTGAAGAAAAGTTTATATGGCCTGAAGCAAGCACCTCGGCAATGGTATCTGAAATTTGACAGTTTTATGCATGAGCATGGATATAATAGGTGTCATTCAGATTACTGTGTTTATTTTAAGAGGTTGGATGATGATAGCTACATTATTTTATGTTTATATGTTGATGATATGCTTATAGCTGGGTCTAACATGGATCATATTAAGGGGCTGAAACGCCAATTATCACATGCATTTGCTATGAAGGATTTGGGGGTAGCAAAACAAATCCTTGGTATGAAGATTTGCAGAGATAGGAAGAACAGAACATTGACGCTATCTCAAGCTGATTATGTTGAGAAGGTGTTGCAACGTTTCTCTATGGAGAATGCTAAAGCTGTCAGCACACCTTTACCTGGTCATTTGAAATTGACTAAGGAGATGTGTCCCAAGACACAGGAAGAGGAGGATAAGATGTCCAAGGTACCCTATGCTTTAGCTGTAGGAAGTTTGATGTATGCTATGGTATGCACTAGGCCAGATATTGCACATGCAGTGGGATTCGTTAGCAGGTATATGAGTCATCCAGGTTTTGAGCATTGGAATGCTGTCAAGTGGATTCTCAGATATTTGAGAGGAACATCCAATAAGTGTTTACACTTTGGGGGCTCTACTACTGATTTACAGGGCTATGTTGACTCAGATTTGGCTGGGGATATTGATACCAGGCAGAGTACTACAGGTTATGTCTTTACTGTTGGTGGGGCAGTCGTGAGCTGGGTTTCTAGGCTACAGAAGATTAATGCTCTCTCCACTACAGAGGCAGAGTATGTTGCTGCTACAGAGGCTGCCAAAGAGATGATATGGCTTCAGTTCTTCTTGGAAGAATTGGGACATCCTCAGAAGGATAATTTTTTGTTCACAGATAGTCAGAGTGCCATTCATCTTGCTAAGAATTCAGCTCTGCATTCTAAGACCAAACACATACAGTTGCGGTACCATTTCATTCGGTCAGTTTTGGAGGATGGACAGTTAAAGCTGGAGAAGATACATACCAATGAAAATCCAGTAGATATGTTGACAAAGGTTGTCACAAGGGAGAAGCTGAACTCCTCTTCAACTTCAGTTGGTCTTTTAGACTAAATGTGAATAAAAGAACAGCAGAGTCCAGGGTGGTTTGATCCAGTGGGAGCCCCATGCGGTAGTTGTATTGCTACAGGATCAGTCTCCAAGTGGGAGATTGTTGTTTAGTGTGGAGCCTGATCAGTCCCCAAGTGGGAGATTGTTAGCTTGTGGTGACTGATTTGGAAGTAGCCGACATCGACATGGTAGCCGACATATTATGGCCGACATATGGCCGACATGTTATAACCCTAAAGCGGTTTAATACTTGTATAAAAAGGGCTTAGGGTTGGGTATTTTTGATATGTGGTGATACGAAATTAGTTCTTGCAGCGGTATTGAGCTGTAAGGGATTACAGATTGTAATCAGGTTGTAATCACTGGATTGTAATAAGATCGGACTTGCTGTTTGGTGGACGTAGCCCAGGGATTGGGTGAACCACGTTAAATCTTGGTGCCTTGTGTTCATTTCTGTGTGTTCTATTATTTTTTGTTATTGGTTATATTTGCATGTAGTTTTTATTTCTGTCCGTGGTTTATCCTAACACTCCTCTGCATCCTTGTTCCACACAAATTTACATTTCTACCCACCCTTGATGGTTTCAAGGATAGGAGCACACAACTAATTGAAGCCCTTGATGAACCTTCTATAGAATGAAGCAAGCCCATAATAGCTTCTGACTTCAGTCATGGTCCTAGGAGAAGGCCAACTCAAGGTGGCTTCCACCTTCTCAGGATTCTTTTTTATGTTATCTTTAGAGATAAAAAATCCCAAATAAACAAGTTCTCCCTACATAAAAACACACTTTTCCATGTTTATGAATTTTTTTTCTTCATGCAATCTTTTTAACACCAAGTTAAGATGTTCTAAATGTTCCTCCTTACTCCTACTAAAGTTAAGGATGTAATCAAGGTATACTATGAAATTGTTTCCAAGGAATGGCTTGAAAACTTCATTCATGAGTCTCATGAATGTGCTTGGAGCATTTGACAAGCCAAAAGCATCACTCTCCATTCATACGAACCCTAATTGGTTTTAAATACAGTCTTCCACTCAACACCATCACTAATCCTTATTTGGTGATAGCCACTTTTCAAGTCTATCTTGCAATAGTAACTTGCCCCCCTAGTTGATCTAGTAGGTCTTCTATCCTAGTCATAGAGAACCTATACCTAATTGTGATTCTACTTATTGCTCTAGAATCAGTGCACAATCTCCATGTGCCTTCCTTCGTAGGGGCCAATAGGGAAGGTACTACACAATGATCAAGGCTTTTTCAAATCAATCCTTTATCTAGGCATTCTTGAATTTTTCTTTCCATTTCTTGATTCTAATCTAAGGTTAGTTTATATTCTACCTTATTAGGCAATGTTTCTCCTAGGATCAGATCTATGCTATGGCTTATGTCTCTAATTGGGGGAAACTCACTTGGAAATTCCTTGGTGTCAATGTTCTTATATTGGTCCAACAGGTCTGTAACCTCCTTAGGACCTACATGTCTCAAGGGCTTCACCTCATTCATAGCCTTCTTAGGTCTTACATCCTTAGGGAAAATGACTAGGGTATAGCATGGAGCCTTTTCCTACTTCACAACTTTTAGAAATTCTTTTCCATCTAAAAACATAAGTTTAGGATCCTTTTGTTCTTCTACAAAATTTGGTAAGAGTAAGAGAGTTACCTTTTCACCTTTGTGGTTGATGGTATATGTGTTCAAATTTACATCATGGTGTGCCTCCAAATCATATTTCCATGGTCTCCCTAATAGAAAATGATAGGCATCCATCAACACAATATAATAGAGAACTCTATCCTTGTACTTTCTAATCTATAATTCTAGCTAAGCTTGCTCGTCTATGATAGTTTGCTCTTATTTGTGAGCCAAGACACATTATAAGGGTTTGAATGTGGTACCCTCCTCAATTTAAACTTCTTTACTACCTCCTTATATACCAAGTTGTTAGTAGGTCCACTTTCAATTAGGATCTTATAGACTTTGTCTCCACACTTACATGTGGTTTTGAACAAATTCTTCCTTTGAGGTAGTTCATGAGTGCTTGGGGAATTCAATAGTGTCCTTCTCATCATAAAGGTTTCTCCCTTCTTAGGTGCTACATAAGATCCTTGGGTTTCCTCTTCTTGACTGTCCTCTTCCCTAACTAGGTTTTCTCTCCTATCATCCTGATTCTTTTCCTTTTCAGGACACTTAGATGCCATGTGCCCTGGTTGGTTACACTTGTAACACCTTGGAGGTCTTAATGATCTCCCTCGAAATCTCCCTCTTAATTCTCCTCTTCTTCCCCTATAGGATCCTCTAGAGTTTCTCTCACTAAAGGAATTGTCCTAACTAGTCTCCCCATAGTCTTTAGGACTTTTTCATCTGCCACCATTTGTTCCTCTTCCTCTATTGCTAATATCTCTCTAGCTTCTTCCTTTTCCTCCTTGGTTTTGTTTCCTCTTAAGCTTCTCTTCCACTTTCAATGCAAATTGAAATAATTTTTGGATTATTTAGGAGAACATAGACTTAGTTCATGTTAGATATTCATCCTCAACCCTTGCATATACCTAGCAAGTTTGACACACTCTGGCTCCACTGATTTGGACTTCATAGTGAGTTTGTGGAGCTCCTCAATGTAACTAGAGACATCCATCTCCTTTTTCCTTAGACTCTACCACTTTTTATGAAGTAGAATATCATAGTCCTCATATACATAGGCTTCTTTTATCAAGGTCACCATCTTCTTCCATGTACTTATCTAATTTTTTTCCATCTTCACCCTCTTTTCTTGAGTGAAATTCCACCAAGTTAAGGAAGATCCCTTCAGTTTGGATTTTTCTATCTTCACCTTTTGTTGCTCTAGTATCTCCTAATAGTCAAAGAAACTTGTGAGTGCATCAATCCAATCCATCACTTCTTCTAGATCCATCTTCCCACTATAAATAGGAAGATCAAGTTTGGTGTCCATGGTACTTCTCTCCATGGATTTCAAAGTCTTTAGGAAATAACATTTTTCTATAGGGATCTCTTCTTCTTCCCCCTACCAAGGGGTTTCCTCATCACTCCCCTCATTATTAGAGTTACAACTGAATCCTTTCCTAACTTTTTCTTTTATTTTTTCCATCTCTCTCTTCATTTTCTTCCTCTTAGCATCATGCTCTTTCACCACCCTCAATAGTTCAACATTTGTCATTCTGTTAGGAAGTTCATTTTCATTTTCTTCTCCACCATGTGACATCATTGCAACTTGTCTTTCTCCAATAATCTACTTAGTTTCTCTAATACCACTTGGAGTAGAGACCCTTATATTATATCAAAATATGTTACTTGTGAGTACACAAGCCACTGTCAACAATACAATTTAGGGCTCCCCAATGGTTCCCAATACCCACCCTAACTAGACTAGATCAATTTCAAAGTCTAGAACACAAACTTAGGGATTAAATATGGCCTTATTCAATACTATATGTAGTTCCTAAATGTTTTAAAGCACAAACTCTGCAATACTTTCTTAGGAAAACCAAGCTACACACCTAAAACTCCAAATAGGGCTACACGGAGAAAGTCAAGATTTATGAAGGAACCCTTCTTAGAACTCCACTATAGAAAGTATTAAACACTTTTAGACACTTCAATCCATCAACCAACAATCCTCACCAAGTTAGGACCCTTGACCAATCCCCTAACTCAAGTTGTTTGCAAATCTCTCCTAGGCCTAATAGGGCTAATTAGGTCACTTTTACAAAGAAAGTACAATGAATTCAACAATTATTCCAACAAAACCTATTGGAATACCTTAGAGACATGCCAAAAACATCTAAATCCAAGTTCTTATGTTTTCTATTCCACCCCTGGGCCAAGTTGTGCCTGAAAAACCCAAAACTAGACAATCACATTTAGATGCCTACCTAGAGGGTTTTGTTATTATTCCCCACATCTCCTACCTCCTAACTTGAGACCCACATATTATTGAAGTAAATCCTCCCCCCTTTATTTCCACCAAGGCTCAGATTTTTCCCATGGTGGAATCTCTAGGAAAGAGATATTTTCTCTCAAAAGCCTAGTTAGGGCCTTCCTATGACCAATAAGCACACAAAAATTGATTTCTCTTAATCAGTATGACTTGAAGACGTCAAACCACGTGAAAAAATTTCATATGAAATTTATTCAACTTTTCTAATCCTTTAAAGTTTAATGTGAATCCATACAATTCCACACAAATAGTTTTTTAGGTAGAATTGATAGGAAAACAACATATTTTATTGATTTCAATGCAGAGATTACAATATATTGTTATCTTCTATGTTGAGAAATGTTTCTCAACCTTAGGTATGAAATTCCAAATTAGTTGCAACCATTAAAGGTTGTTGTAAATGTTGTGATTGAAAATCTTGCATTTTTGTACAAAAGTTGCATTATGCAACATTGACAACTTTGACAACTTTTTATAGAAGTTGTCAAATGTCTTCAAACTCTACCAAACTTTAATCCTAAACTCTACATAGGAACTTAGGAAGGTTGTGATCATAAAATAACCATTTTAAAACCTTCTAAACTACTTTATCCCTTTTATACCTAGAAATTTCACATAAAATGACTAAGGTAGACAATTAGGTTTATAACACATCTAATTTCTCCTTTCCTTACAACTTGGGCATCATTTCTAGCATTGCATTCTAGATCCAACTATTACCCTAACCTTTTTCCTTTGATCCTCTAGATGTGCTTGCAATGGATGGAATTGAAGGTGCTCCTACACTACTTGGAGCCTATCATTTTCTACCTCAAAGCATCCATCCTCCCCTCTTACCTACCATATTCTATCTATAACCCATCAAATTAAACCCACAACTTATCAAACTACCATTGCATAGTTTCATGCTTTCTTCAAAATAAATCTCTCTCAACTCTGAGTTGATCTTACTCTACCTCTATAACTTGTAACAACCATCTCATTCCATCATGTGTCTTAACTTGGAGTGATGCCAACTGGGCTGCTAGTCCCCTATCCTCCCTTCAAATTGATAATCCACTGAATCCCCTTATTGATGCCTATGCATCTGGTGTGGCCTATGGTCCCTATCTT
The DNA here is from genome assembly GCA_028749045.1 of Cupressus sempervirens. Taxonomy (NCBI): domain Eukaryota; kingdom Viridiplantae; phylum Streptophyta; class Pinopsida; order Cupressales; family Cupressaceae; genus Cupressus; species Cupressus sempervirens. The sequence goes on from CM053787.1 coordinate 572,019,860, forward strand.
CCATCCTCATTTATCTACTAATTTACATCCTCCTCCTCTCCCTCCCATCATCTCCTCCTCCTTAATGTCTCTTTGTATACCTTTGCCCACTATCTCAACCCCCTTGCCACATACTTCACTTGCCACCATAGATTCCCTTGACACCCAGAACTAATATGTGCACTTCTATATGCCACATTGCAAAAAACCCCTTCCTCTGTAGTGGGTATCTAAACTATGTCACTAACTCCCTGGTAACTTTCTCATACTAGATAACCTCTCATACCACCCTTGGATCTATTCAAATCCCTACATCACCTTGTCAAAGTGACACTACTCCAAAATATAATCCCATTAACTAAAGACAAAACACAGTGAGATAATATAGGGTAGCTACTCTATCTCCTCTGACCATGGCCTGAGACCCATATATGGTCTCCATGTAATGACACTAATCTTTGTATGATGATATATTAGAGGAAAACCTTGACTGTACACTACAAGCTAATGCATCTATCCATCGTAGTTCCCAACTGGCCAAAGCACTATAATGTACTCACATCCACATACCTAGAGTAAGGTAAAAAACACTATACTCCTCCCTTGATATCCTTGATAGGCTTCTAAAAGGCCATTGTTTTAAGATTTTTTATCTTGTTCTTAAGTAGTTATCTTGTAGAAATAGTCATGACTTTATGGTTTTAAGCTCATGAACTTATGTTTTTATGTATATGTTATATATATGTTAAGACATTAAGTATAAGCATGGATAGTTAAAATATGCTATAATTACTTGAATCTATGGACACAAATGGTATAATGAAGTAATATTACATGTTGATAAATGTTTCCCCATTTATGCTATGTCTTGGGTAGTTTTCCTCCTGTAGCCATTGGATTTGCAAGAGTAGTAATTTGAACTTTACACCTTTTATAATATTGATGATGAAATAAATATATGTATGTGGAAGTGGTGTGCATATTGAATGATTTTCAAGTACATGCCATGGATATTCAAGGGTCAACACCTTAGCATTAAAGTCAGAGCCAACCAGATTGCTGAATCATCATGAGTGGAGCAAGTCATCATATGCTTTCTGTTGAAACAACACATGAATGTAGCTTCCACAACCTGATATATTCCTAGAGGATTTATTCATGGTTAATGGTGATTTTTTTTCAAACTTTATGAGTCAGTAATTGATCTTGAAGTGATTGTAGAGTTAGGAAGTAGTTGTAGTTTCCTTTAAATAACGTCTTCTATAGTTTTAAGTGTAGTTTTTGGGAAGAAGAAGATATTTTGATTTTCATAGCAGCCAAGTGTGATTCTATTTTTAAGTACATTTTTTTCACCATGAATGAATAGAATGAGCAGTTAAAGTATATATCTCTTATCTTGATTGTCTTTTCTATTCACTCATCTAAGGGGGGGCACTTGGTGAGTGAATTGTTCCATTAAAATAGATTGCATTTCCTTGTTTATTTCCTTGCAAGATAGAATTTTTCTGCTCCTACAACCATTGATAATAGAATCAATGAACTATTCCTGTAGTATAGATGAATAGATAGATATACTATTGTAAAATTATTATTTTTAAAGCTTTGGGTTAAGTTGTTTGTCATAACCTAATTCACATAATCTAGAATTATAAGCCCTTATGGTGCCATGTGGGATTTCATTAAATCATTTTAATATTTTTTGTTCAAATTAATGAGTAACATAAAGTTAACAATTGTGAAGAAGATACGTAATTTCTAACAAATTAGTTACGTTTTGGCATGATAACAGTTATCAAGAATCATTAGTTGGAGCTTACTAGAAAATCTATGAGTGAATGGGGGTAGTTATTGTGCAGTTAGGGAAATGGCTTGAGGAAATGTCATGATTCAACATAAGGGTTGAGGATAACACTACTAGCTCTATTGCAATTAGAACCCTCTAATGTGGACTGTGGGCAATGCCATGCATTGGATGTCAAGCAAGACATTTTAGACAAGAATGAGGTCACTGAAAAGTACTACCCATCTTCAACCACTTCCCTAAGATTGGTCCTTCAAAGATTGGACTAGAAGAGGCATTAAACTAAAGGCTTTAATAGTTGAGTGCAAACAGGTCAAATCCATACTTTTAATTTGAAGTTCTTGAAGGTGAGTATCATGCTTTATGTTTTGGGATTTGTTGTTTATGATTGATTTGGATTCTCATGATCACATTCTCAAAATGTTTCAAATTTTCATAGCTGCAATCAGTTAAAATTGTGAATAAAAAGTATTCTCTTGCATGCAAGCCATTATGATCCTAATCACTAATGAATGTGATATTATCTCTTAGCCTCTTATATCTATATTGTTGTCTATTATGAGACAAGAACATAATTTCAAGCAATATGTGAAGCTAATTTTTTTTTAATCAATGAAGAGGTGAATGCATCACATAATGATAGAGATTATAGAGGAGCATAAGGAACTTAGAGAGAATTCTTTGTTTGAAAGAACAAATATTAAAGATGTGGATTGAAATAATGAAATTGATAAATCAACTACTTTTGGCACACATTTAGAACAGTTGAATAAAGTCAACTTTATTAATGTAAATTTAATATCTCTATCTTATATTATTTTGTGACTGGTAAATTGACATGTGTCATAGCAAAGAATGTGAGCCGCTATCATAACTTTGTCTTTTCTAGTGCGTAAATGGCAACGTGAACCATTTGGCTAGGAAGAAAATTAGTTTAAGATATGGTGATGCATTTGAGTTCTTTTTTTTTAACTAACCATAGAAAACTCTCTAGCAAACATGGTTTTGAATCTATGGTTTAGTCTATGAACAATTATAGATGCATGCCATGCATTTTCCTAGAGAACCTAGAGGAAAATAAATTTAGAATAGTCCACAACAAATACCTCATTGTAGGGTGGCTCATTGAAACAAATAAAAATCTTCCTTAATTAGCACAATATTTGAAGTTGTGTGGAATGCAACTGAGGCCTTTGAATAGAGAAATTTTGACCTTAAAAATCATCACTCAACATCTCACATTCTATTGTGGAGATAGAAATTTCTATGGGTGTGCGCCCCTACCTCAAAAACTTGTAGTTTGTCTACTTCTTGTCTTGTACTATCTATTTAACATGTGTGATTATGTCATGGTATGTTTTCCATGGAAATGTTAAATGTGGATGGTTGTTATTGTAAATTGTAGTGCATTGTTGATATTTAACCAATTCCTCCTTCAAGTTTAATTGCCTTTATCTATTGAATCTTGATAAGTTTCCTATAAGGGATGTTGTGAGTATGCATTCAGGTTTCTTTACCCTTGAGTACTCAAAATGGCTTTATAAGACATATTAATTAATCTATGGTTAAGGTACATTTGATGGAATCACCTACAACCCCATTATGTCCAAGGTGATATACCCCAACCACAATAATAGAAAGTGTTATGAGTTATTGTCGAATTAGCATGTGTTGTAGGGTGTGGTAAAACTTATTATGTTGATCATCAACTAAATATAGTGTGTTGAATATACATTGTGTCAAATATCATAAATTAAAATTTTAAAGAACCTAACAACAAGTTAGTAATTGGTTGTATTGCTAGTTTGAGGGACAAGAAAGATTAATGGCACATTTGAAATGGACACCTAGCTTAATGACATAGTCTGTAATAAGTACATTTATTAAAAGATTTGAGTTATGTTTGAAGCTTGCCTATGTGTAGATAGTGCATTAGGATTCATTCTCAAATTTTTATATTTATGAAGAATATTGTTATATTGAATGTTGTTGAGTACATTCATAAATTTTTATTGTTATGTGAACTGTTCGAGTTGTACTGCATCATTGTGTACATGATGATCCTCTAAGTGCAATGCATGTTAAATCAAAGACCTATATATAGTGGTAGTGCATAGTGGAAATTAAATGTGATAGGAAATAGATTTGTACATGTAGATTTAGGAATGTTGATGACTTTCTTCCTATGTATCTTTTGCATTGTCTTGAGAGGTGTTAAGTGTAGAATACCTTTCAAGGATATAACTATTGATGTCTGATTTTTGAATTGATATCTATGTATAATGAAGGGACATGCGTAGGGGATACTATGTACTTCAAGGTTGTTTTTCGTTCTTGCTGAACTATGTTATCTGACACTTGAATATTTATGAAACTATTTTGCTACACAATTCCAATACTACTCATAGTTTTGCTTGTTTAGTCTTCCTCGATGCCGGGCTAGGTATCTTTCATGTTAGAAAAGATTCTAGGGAAGCTTAAAAGCTTCATGGTAGGGTGATAAAATAATCCTAAAATATTCTCACCCTTGTGTTCTTAGACAGGTTTTGGAGCTCATTTCAACTTGGTCATCATGGTTAGACTACCTAGCATTTGGTATCTAGCATTGGTAATCTAGTAACGAATTTACAGTTTTCTTTTAAATTTGAGCATATATGTATATGTATCATTTTTGTTAATGATAATGATAGTTAATCGACTAATGTTGACTGGTCAATGTTTAAAAAAATTTGACTCATGTTGAACTTTTTGCATTTTATGGAGATGGTTGATGTGGCATTCATTTTGCAGGGACAATCTTTACATATGGTATCAGAGCTCTTGGTTCCACACTTGGGCCTTGAGTTCACTATGCTAGACATACAATTGTAAGTCAATTTTTTTCCTTTATGTTTTATGAATTGATGAGATGGGTTGCATGTTGTGTCTCTTAGTTATGATTATTTTTGACATAGAAGGATATGAAGTTCCTTATGCATGTCATGATTTTGATGTTAAAATTGCATTCCTTAAAAGATTGTCCAAATGGAAATTTTATGGAATGATTGGTAAATTGTGCACCTCATATGTTTATGATTATATTTACTTTAAACCATGTGATGGTATAATATGTGTATTGGAGTATTAAAATTGAATTTTTGAGATAGTCAAAGGTTTGGTTTGTGATAGCAATGAAAAATGTCTTTTTATTATGTAAATGACATGTGGTGCAAGAATATATCTCTATTTTATGCCAAATTCATGAGGTTCACTGATTAACCAAATATAATAAGTAGGGAAGAACATGGATTTCATTTGTAAAAGTATTGCATGTTCCATTATGCATTTAATGTGTGATTATCAAGATAAATTTCATGTGATGCATGATAAGTTTGGTTATGTTCTTAGTGACCTTTGGAGGCAAGGTGTTGTTAAACATCTACTCCCTCTTGGTGACTAGTGAGAGTCATTGTGCTTTAAGTGAATTGGGTTTTCACTTTATTATGTTTGGTTTCATGAACTTAGATGTGATGAAGGACTAGCTTGAAATTTTATGTTTTTTTTTATGACCACTGAGCCACCAATTTCTTATGTGACCTATTTATTTTGATTCTTGTTCACTTTTATTTTGGTTTTGTATCTCCTTTTTCCCTTTGACTTGGAATTATGAATCTTGTTTTCAAGATTTCTTTGATCCTTAGGTGGCTAGGGTGTGTGCACATTTTTGATGATGCTAGTCCTATGATTTGGAAGTGATGCCATTTATGATGTTCATTGTGGAGCATTAATAAGATGTATAAGGGAGTAGACTATGAAGAAAATGCCACTCTTCTATGTGAAGAACAATCATATATGTGATAAATAAGTTTCAAAAGTAATCAAATAGCACCCTACAAAAGGAATAATCATAAGTGTTCTCTTTAATAAAATCAAAATTTGTTGAACATCTTGCTATAGAATAGCATTGAGATGTTTACTCTCCTTCATGGCTAGGTGTAATGTAGCAATTATGGGATAGATAGATGGATACTTCACATTTAGTTTCTGTATCTGCCAATTCTATAGAATGGATACATGCTATTCTTGTTTCTGCTATAGGTAAATCTAGTTTTAAAAGTGTTTGGCTAAGCCATTTGTTTTCCAGATATTGCATATATGTATATGGTTATGCTTATTTGGTTTTACTACATATGTGTAGATGTGTAGTTTATTTTTTTTATTCCCTACTGCATTTTGTGATTAGGCTAGTAGGCACATGGTTGCAATGTAGTGTGTTTCATGGCCACACCGAATTGATCCAATCCATCTTGTTCTGAGAAGTTAGGCTTCTTGTGTCAAGAAGAATCCTAGGGGAAGTATTCACTTTGAGGTTGGTGAGTTTAAAGTGCCTCAAACCATAATCTATGTGATGATTTAATGGCATGAAGGCCATACATCACAACATGTGCTTATATGTTGGTTAAGCACACTATGGTGACAAAAAGGGCTTGAGGACCTAAGGTCACTAAATTAATAAAAAATGGATTTACTGACCCTTGTAGGTGATTGGTGAGCACACCTAGATGATTCACTTAATGGTGCTGATCATATGATAGATGATATTGCACTTGTATGATGTGCTTATTGTTCCATGTTTGACATGTAGGTCAACATTTTCTACGATGCCCATTGAGGTATGATGCTTTAAATTATACTTCATATATTTATTAAATCATGCATTGATGGATGGATTCCTTGGATAATGTCATGTGTTACATTTGCAAATGGATAATTATTTGTTAATCCTTGATTATGGCAATAAAATAGATGTTAACTAATCAAGCTATGGGTTTTCTTATCTATGTGATTCTTGCAATTGATAATGTGGCAATTGATTAGCAGGACATGGTTTTATATATGATAGAATAAAGTTGGCCATGTAGGTCAACTTCTTTTGATATTTTCATTTATGGCATAGTCATGTGATGATATGTTGTGTTCGACAATTTGGTCGATAATTGGTTATAAAATGTAACTTTATTTGCACCTATCATTTCAACATGTAAGTTGGAAAGTAGAATGAAGTTACAAAATTAATTGGAAGATATTGTATCTACTTCTTGACTCAACTATTTGTAGACAACTCTTGACTAACTTGATTTGACTTTTTGGCCTATGTGGAAAATGTATGAAATGTGGTCTTCCTATGAGGATGCAAATGGGTATGTATAGATCTCTCTTTATCTACTTTGATAATATTTTTGCATTGGTGTTATGTCTATGTATGATTCACCATGCATGTGACTTCTAGTTGTTGACTCATTTTATTAATCAACCTAGTCAATGAGTGACCATCAAAGATTTGGTCATCTCGAGTTGTAAGTTTTGGAATTTTAGTCAATATGTTGTTGGATATAGACTTGCTAATTATGTATTTGACTTACACCTTTGCTCGATATATCTTATTAGGATTTGGGTTTATTATCTAATGATAAAGAATTGTGATTCAATGTTGCGTGATACATTCGGTGATGTGGCCTTTATATCATTTATTTACTTAACATATTGGTTGGATATATGTTGTTCATTTTGAGCTAAATAATGCATTATGTCATGAAAATACATTTGGATACCAAGTTTACAAGCATTTAGATGCATAATGAAGATTAAACATTAATGATTACATTGATGATGTTATATGTGCATGCCATTATATTCCATGATGAAACATATGATGATGCCTTAGATATAACATAATTACATTGCCTAATTATAATTCATGGACACTGACCTATTGACGTGGACACTTACTCAGTGAGCACCACATGATAGATGGTATGTATGGTTGATTATTTTGTTACTCTTGATCAAGGTGTGATTAAAGATGAGTTAAGAGAACTCATATTGACTCTTGATGTTATAATTAAATATTTCTCTTCTTAAGCTACTGACATTGAAATGACTTAAAGGTTTTGTCAATGTACATGTATAAGTATGGTTGGATGTGGACATGAAGTACATACTAGTGCGGTCAAATCTTGGGGATGCCAAGGTCTGATGAGTAAGCACAATTATGTGTGTGATATCATGTGATTTTAAGGTAACATGCTACTAAATTTTGAGAATTATATAGGAAAGAGAGCATTTTATTTGATTAAGATATATGATGGACTGATATTTGGTGTTGTTCCTATGAATGAACAGAGGAAACAACACACTATAAGAAAGGGGAATATTGTCAAAGAGAGGTAGTCTAACCTTGTAAAACTATAGAATGGTAATGGAATTCACACACTCAAATTGAAAAGGTCTTGAAATGATTAATTATTATGCATGCTTACTTCAAGTGTGTTTCTTTATGCATTAAATTTATGCTAATAATATTCTTGAAAAAGTTGTATGTTAACATTATTAGAATGCATTTCAATTGGAAATTTGGTTTCATTTAGGGAAAAATATTGGATCTTGTTGATTATATGGTAACATCTAAATGTAAGTACATATATTATCTTAATGTTAAAAAATGAAACTTAGAATTTGATTTTTTAATATGTTTTTCTTCAATATTTTCTTAGATATAATTGAAATTTTTGATATATCATTGCATCAAGATGCTGCCTTCTTTCTAGTGGAAGATAATGTCATAACCCGATTCACATAATCTAGAATTATAAGCCCCTAAGGTGCCATGTGGGATTTCATTAAATCATTTTTATATTTTTCTATAAATTAACAAGTAACATAAAGGTAACAATCATGAAGAAGATAAGTAATTTCTAACAAATTAGTTATGTTTTGGCATGATAATGGTTACCAAGAATCATTAGTTAGAGCTTACCAAAAAATCTATGGGAGAATGGGGCTAGTTATTGTGTAGTTAGGGCAATGGCTCAGGGAAATTTCATGATTCAACACAAGGGTTGGGGGATAACACTACTAGCTCTGTTGCAATTAGAGCCCTGTAATACAGATTGTGGGCAATGCCATGCATTGGATGTCAAGTGAGACATTCTAGGAAAAAATGAGGTCACTGAAAAGTACTACCCATCTTCAAGTGATTCCCTAAGGTTAGTCCTTTGAAGATTGGGCTAAAAGAGGTGTTTAATTTAAGGCTTTAGCAGTTGAGTGCAAATAGTTCAAATCCATACTTTCAATTTGAAGTTCTTGAAGGTGAGTATCATGCTTTATGTTTTGGGATTTGTGGTTTATGATTGATTTGGACTGTGATGATCACATTCTCAAAATGTTTCAAATTTTCATAGCTACAACCAATAAGAATTGTGAATAAAAAACATTCTCTTGCATGCAAGCCATTATGATCCTAATCACTAATGAATGTGATATTATCTCTTAGCCTCTTATATCTATATTGTTGTTTGTTATGAGACAAGAATGTAATTTCAAGCAATATGTGAAGCTGAAAACTTTTTAATCAATGAAGAGGTGAATGCATCAAATAATGATAGAGAGATTATAGAGGAGCATAAGGAACTTCAAGATAATTCTTTGGTTGAAAGAACAAATATTAAAGACATGGATTGAAATAACAAAATTGATAAATCAACTACTTTTGGCACACATTTAGAATAATACAATAAAGTTGAAGACATTAATGTAAATGTAATATCTCTATCTTATATTATTTTGTGATTGGTAAATCAAAATGTGTCATAACAAAGAATGTGAGCTGCTATCATAACTTTGTCTTTTCCAGTGCATAAATGACGATGTGAACCATTTGGCTAGGAAGAAAATTAGTTTAAGATATGGTGATGCATTTGAGTTCTTTTTTTAACTAACTATAGAAAACTCTCTAGCAAACATGGTTTTAAATCTGTGGTTTAGTCTGTGAACAATCATAGACACATGCCATGCCATTTTCCAACAGTGAACCTAGAGGAAAATAAATCTAAAATAGTCCACAATGAATACCTCATTGTAGGGTGGCTCATTGAAACAAATACAAATCTTCCTTAATTAGCACAATATTTGAAGTTGTGTGGAATTCCGTTGAGGCCTTTTAATAGAGGCATTTTAACCTTAAAAATCATCACTCAACATCTCACATTCTATTGTGGAGATAGAAATTTCTATGGGTGTGTGCCCCTACCTCAAAAACTTGTAGTTCGTCTACTTGTCTTGTACTATCTATTTAATACGATGTGATTGTGTCATGGTATGTTTTATGTGGAAATGTTAAATGTGGATGGTTGTTATTGTAAATTTTGAGTGCATTGTTGATATTTAACCAATTCATCCTTAAAGTTTAATTGCCTTTATCTATTGAATATTGGTAAGTTTCCCATAAGGGATGTTGTGAGTATGAATTCAGGTTTCTTTACTCTTGAGTACTCAAAATGGATTTATAAGCTAAGGTATCTTTAGTGGACTCACCTACAACCCGATTATGTCCAAGGTGATATACCCCAACCACAACAATAGAAAGTGTTATGAGTTATTGTCAAATTAGCATGTGTTGTAAGGTGTGTTCAAACTTATTATGTTGATCATCAATTGAATATAGTGTTTTGAATATACATTGTGTCAAATATCATAGATTGCAATTGAAAAGAACCTAACAACAAGTTAGTAATTGGTTGTATTGCTAGTTTGAGGGACAAGAAAGACATTCTCAAATTTCTAAAATTTCTCTTTCATACCATGTAAGAAGACATCAAATGTTGAGAATGTTGCTAAACTTTTCTTCAAAGACATTCTGAGATTGCATGGATTACCAAGAAGTATTATTTCTGATAGAGACAATAAGTTTGTTGGCTATTTTTGGAAGACTTTGTGGAAGAAGATGGGTACTAAATTAAAGTTTAGTTCTACATTCCATCCACAGATAGATTGACATATAGAGGTTGTGAATATAAGCTTGGGTAATTTGCTGAGATGTTTAGTTGGAGATAAGCCAAGTAATTGGGAAGTAGTGTTAGCACAAGCTGAGTTTGCATATAATAATTTTGTGAATAGGAGTATAGGGAAAAAACCTTTTGATATTGTTATAGGAATACAACCTAGAGGAGTATTAGATTTGAGAGATATTTTTGGTGAAGAAAAGAGAAGTGTCGTAGGAGAAGAATTTGCTGATTTTATGGAGTCTTTACATAAGGAAGAGTTGAAGTTGGAACAAAGTAATTAGAAGTATAAGGAGAATGATGATAAGTCTAGAAGACATCATGATTTTGAAGTTGTGATGAGGTGATGGCTCATTTGAAGAAAGGAAGATCTCCTATTGGAACATACACTAAGTTGAAGATGAATAAGTTTGGATCTTGTAAGATCTTGAAGAAGTTTGATAGTGGTAATGCTTATGAAGTTGAGTTACTTGATGACATGGATATATCTCCTATATTCAATTTTGTTGATTTATACAAGTATCATGAGTTAGATAATGAAGTTATTGTATCAAATGATTATCCTAAGAAGCAGATGGAAGAAGTTGAAAAGGTATTGGATCAAAGAGTTGGAAATAGCACAAGAGGAAAATATTACTATGAGTATTTGGTAAAATGGAAGAATAGACCAGTTGAAGATTGAAATGTCCCTTTTCTGATTTTATATGATATTTCAAGCCTCTAATCAGATTTTCAAAATCAAACAACCAATATTACAAAGATCCACCGATTACTCAATAAAACCCCAAATCGGGTATGTCCGAAATAGTGCCAAAAAACTTCACAACTTCACATATTAATAAATCTGAAAATAGAATTTTTTATAGAAATTTCAGTAGCATAACAGCCTAAAAAATTAAATTTACAGATCTATATAGCATTTACAGAACAACTTCCAAATGTAGGACAAAAACCATGCTCATCGGGCTCCCAAAATTAGCACAAAAATGCTCGAAAAAACCACAAAAAAACTAATAATCTATCTCAGAAGTTTAACCACATCCTAATACATATATTCAGATTTATTTTAACATCTTAAAGTCTAAAATACAGCAGCAACCCAAACTGATATGAAATACTCAACTGGAAACACCAAACTCTTACAAAAAAATACACTCGAAAACTCACAAATCTGCACTGTTCAGCACAAAGGAAAACTCTGGATGAGCATGAACATGGAATGCCTTCAAACTCTCATCCTTCACCTTCCTAGAAACCTAAAAACTCCCATTCTTGTGTCTCCTTCTCCACAAGTTTGGCAGCCTCTGAAGAACAACAAAGAAATGAGCAAAAATCAAGTTCCGGAATGGGCCCACAATGCCTCCAAACCCCTTAAAAGAGGGCATAACCCTAACTCACATCCAAGAGGGGTTAATAAAATATAATTTAATAATAATTTTTATTTATTAGTCCATTGGTTTCCAAAGATTAGCCCCTTTTGCCGAAACTTCACCTTTTTGGAGCCTGCCTGCCTTAGCAAAGTTTATTATATTTAATTATTTGAAAAGGGGACATGACAAGTCCTCCCCTCCCAAATATTTCTTTTCCTCAAGAAATGAAGGTTGTAATTCTCAAGAATATGTGATCCTTCCCAAGTTGCATCCTCTAGTGGTAATCCTTTCCATTTGACCAAATGCTCTATGACGCTCCTGCTTCTCAATCTTTTCTCTCTTGTATCCAAAATCTCTTCTGGCATCAAAACTAATTTCCCTTCATCATCAAGAGGTGGTAATTCTATAGATACTATGGTTTGCTAGCCTAGAACCTTCTTCAGGCAAGATACATGGAAAATATTATGTATTTTTCTATTTGGTGGGAGCTCCAATTCATAAGCTACCTCTCCTACCTTCTTGATGATCTTATAAGGCCCATAGAACCTTGGCTTGAGTTTCTTTGCCCCACTCCTCTTCAAGGTGCTTTGCTTATATGGCTGAAACTTAAAAAATACCAAATCTCCCACCTCAAAAGATTTTTCAATCCTTTTCCTATCAGCATATAACTTTTGTTGGTTTTGTGCATGTTGTAGATTATCCTTGAGGGACCTTATTATGTCTTGGCTTTGCTTAACGAAATCACTTGCTGTAGGTACTCTGCTATCAGAAAGTATTATATCAACAAAGGAAAGGGCATCATAACCATAAAGAGCATGAAAAGGAGGCATACCAATAGAAATGTGATGAGATGTATTGTAACAATACTCCCCTAGGTGTAACCATTTCACCCAAGCATGTTGTTGATTTGAAACATAGTTCCTCAAATATCCCTCTATCCATTTATTAACTATCTCTATTTGTCCATTTGTTTGAGGATAATAGCTAGTACTAGGAGTGAGTTCAGTTCTTGCCAAATGAAAGAGCTTCTTCCAAAAAGAGCTGAGGAATCTACTGTCCCAGTCACTAACAATGTTTCTAGGCAAGCCATGTAATCTAAAAATTTCCTTGAAGAACAATTCGGCCACTTGTGATGCCTTGAAATTAGATGTGATAGGAAAGAAATGTGCATAGTTAGTTAGTCTATCTACCACCACATATATGCAATCCTTACCTTGAACCTTGGGCAACCCAGTGATGAAGTCCATAGAAATACTTTTCCATTTTTGTTCAGGAATAGGAAGTGGCTGCAACAACCCTGCAGGAAAATTTTGCTCACTCTTACTTTTTTGGCATACCATACATTCCTTAATGTGTTTAAGGACATCCTCCTTCATACCCTTCCATGAAAACCACTCTCAAATTTGTTTGTATGTCTTGAAGTATCCTTGATGACCAGCCAAAGGTGTGCCATGAAAGGCCCTCAATATCCTCTCCTTAGTTTTTGATCATGGCACTAAGAAGATCCTGTTCTTGTAATAAATCAATTCATCAACAACCTTGTACTTGTTATCATCCACTAACTTATCCAAAATCTTGGTGGCAAAGGAATCTTTAGCATACTCTGAAATTATAGAGACTTTCCAATCAGCAGAGATAGATGTTAAGGAACACAAAGTGGGCTTTCTTGAGAGAGCATCAACAACCACATTATTCTTTTCTTTCATGTATTCAATATCAAAATCATAAGCTTGCAATTTTCTTACCCACTTTTGTTGATGATCATTCAAATCCCTTTGGTTCAAGAAGAACTTGAGGCTATTATAGTCTATCTTTACAATGAATCTCCCACATACCAAATATTGTCTAAACTTATGAAGTGCATGCATGATTGCCAACATTTCCTTATCATAGATGGAGTAACCTTTCTCTGATTGATTTAATTTTCTACTCTCAAATGCTATTGGATGTCCCCTTTGAGTTAGGACAGCTCCTATACCTTCTCTAGAAGCATCACATTCAACAACAAAAGGTAAAGAGAAATATGGAATTGCAAGCACATGGCATGAACTCATTACCTCCTCAAGCTTATCAAATGTTTTTTGTGCCTCTTCTATCCAAACAAAAGCTCCTTTCTTTGTCAAATCAGTCAAGGGGGCAGCAAGATGAGAAAATCCCTTGGCAAATATCCTATAGTAGCTACACAACCTGAAGAAACCTCTCAACTATGTAAGATTAGTGGGTGGAGGCCAATCCAAAATTGCCTGGATTTTTTGTTGATCAACCTGTACTCCTTTAGAACTTATAATATGTCCCAAATATAGGATCTTTGTCAAACCAAACTCACATTTAGATAGCTTAGCATAGAAGGATTGCTGCTCCAAGATTTCCAAAATAGTGTCTATGTGCTTTAGATGCTCTTCCCATGTTTTTTAGTAAATCAAGATATCATCAAAAAAATACCAAAACAAATTTTCGAAGATGCTGTCTAAATACCTTATTCATACAAGATTGGAATGTTATAGGTGCATTAGTGAGGCCAAATGGCATAACAAGAAATTCAAAATGCCCATAGTGATATCTGAAAGCAATCTTTTCCACATCTTCACTCCTCATTCGGATTTGATGGTACCTTGATCTTAAGTCAATTTTTGAGAAGTATACAACACCATGTAACTCGTCAATGAGTTCATCTATGCGTGGTATGGGATACCTATTTTTTATGGTCTTCTTGTTTAGAGCCCTGTAGTCTATACACATTCTCATTGTACCATCCTTTTTCTTGACAAGTACCACAGATGATGCAAATGGACTAGAGCTAGGCCTTATGAATCCCATGTACAGGAGTTCTTTAATAGTTTTTTCAATTTCTTCCTTATAACCTCTTGGATGGTGGTATGGGGTTTTTATAACTAGTTTGGCACCCTGTTCTAACTCTATAACATGCTCAAAACCTCTATCTGGTGGTAATCCTGGAGGAAAGTCATTGAAAACTATACTATGCTTATCAAGAATATTTTTAATTTCAAAATGGAAATTACCTTGATTCTTTGGAGAGCTTGTTGGATGGATTATGACTCCTACTGCCCATGCTACTTGTCCTCTTTGAAAAGTCCTCTCCATCCTCTTTGCAGAGACTGCCTTAGGTGCTCCATTCGATAAGCCTCTCAATATGACTTCTTTCCCATTGGAATGAAATTTAAACTCCATAGTTTGATGGTTCATGTAATAGCCTCCAATAGAGTGCAACCATTGAACACCCAATACAAGATCCGTCTCCCCAATGCCAACCACATAGAATTCATCACATAACTCATAATCTCCTAAGGTCATCTTGAGTTGTTTCACCACTCGTGTGCAAGGTATAGTGAATCCATCAGCTATAGTAACATTGAATCCCTCAAAATCTTCTACTTTAAGCCCTCTTTTCATGACAAATCCCTCATCAATAAAATTGTGAGTTGCCCCACTATCAAGAAGAACTGTCAACCTTTGCCCTACTAGTACCCCTCGAATTCGAAAGGGATGGTATCTTGGGACTCCTGATAATGCTACTAAAGTGCCATCCTTGCTGATTTCTTTTTCTTTCTCTTCTTCTACCTCCTCCTTAGTGTCATGAAATTCCTCATCCTCATCTGAATCAGATTCTGAAGCAACTTCAATATAGTGCACTTGACCTTTCCCCAAACATCTGTGTCTTGGAACCCATGGTTCTCTACAAGTAAAACAAAGCTTTTTCCTTTGTAATTCACTCCTAGTCTCTTCATCTACCTTCTTTTTTGCCATCTTTTGGTGGTAGTGTTGGGAAAGTCTTTTTCTTAAAATTTCCCTTATGTTGCCAAAGATTTGGGGGTTTTTGATTAGTGACTGATTTCATAGGCACGCAAGTTTCAAGTTGCAAGCTTCTTTTGATAGCTTCCTGATCATGACCTTGAGTATTCATTCCATGATACCACCAATCATAGGCTGCATCTTCCAAGTGTAGACTTGCAAATTGAACATCATCACTCTCCTTCATGGGGTTAAGTGTGAAGAAAGTCTGTAATTTTTGTAGCCATGCTCTAGCTGAAATTTTATTTGTTCCATCAAAAGTAGGTGCTGTAAACTTGCTTATTTTATTTTTGAGCTCTCTTCCACTTATGTCATGCTCCCTCCTATTCTCTTTCTTGGGCATCAAAGTGTTCATTATATCCACATATTCTCTAAAAGGAACTGAACTACGAAAGTCATCATCTAAGCCATTGTAAGTAGCTCTTAATGCAATCAAGTTACCTGTAACCTCTTCCACGGGATTAATGGCTAGATTTGGTACTAGTGGCTCATCTGTAGGCAAGAAAATAGTTTTGGTTGATTTAGATGGTGTGGATTTCAAATTTCTTGGCTCCTCTGAAGTGCTCCCTTTCTCATTAATAGATGCAACTCCTTGTAGTTTTTATGTCAATATTCGCAAAGCCTCTCTAGTTTCTGCCAAACTATCCACTATTTACTTCTGAGTATTTTGGATGTCTTGAAAGAATTTCTTTGCTATCTCATCTGGATCAGCCATACTTTTCCCTTCCTTGGATTTTGTACTTTTATTTCAACTGGAGGTTTGATCAAAATTTCTTTATTCTTTTCTCGCTGCAAATATCTTTTTTCTCTTTCACTTAGTTGCATGCAACCATAAATTTTGACATGCAACTGATTAGAAGCAACATGCAACCATAAATTATGACATGCAAGATCTGGGTAGTTGTCAAAACTGACATGCAAACTTCTACAAACCCTCAGGCTAGCAAGATCATTGCTCTGATACCACTAAAATGTCCCTTTTCTGATTTTATATGATATTTCAAGCCTCTAATCAGATTTTCAAAATAAAATAACCAATATTACAAAGATCCACCAAATTTTCAATAAAACCCCAAATCGGGTATGTCCGAAATAGTGCCAAAAAACTTCACAACTTCACATATTAATAAATCTAAGAATGGAAATTTTTATAGAAATTTCAGCAGCATAAAGGCCTAAAAAATGACATTTACAGATCTATATAGCATTTACAGAACAACTTCCAAATGTAGGACAAAAACCATGCTCATCGAGCTCCCAAAATTAGCACAAAAATGCCCGAAAAAACCACAAAAACACTAATAATATATCTCAGAAGTTTAACCACATACAAATACATATATTCAGATTTATTTTAACATCTTAAAGTCTTAAATATAGCAGCAACCCAAACTGATATGAAATACTCAACCGAAAACACCAAACTCTTACAAAAAAACACACTCGAAAACTCACAAATCTGCACTGTTCAGCACAAAGGCAAACTCTGGATGAGAATGCACATGGAATGGCTTCAAAATACCATCCTTAGCCTTCCTAAAAACCTGCAAACTCCCGTTCTTGGGTCTCCTTCTCCACAGGTTTGGCAGCCTCTGAAGAACAACAAAGAAATGAGCAAAAATCAAGTTTCGGAATGGGCCCAAAATGCCTCCAAACCCCTTAAAAGAGGGCATAACCCTAACTCACGTCCAAGAGGAGTTAATAAAATATAATTTAATAATAATTTTTATTTATTAGTCCATTGGTTTCCAAATATTAGCCCCTTTTGTCGAAACTTCACCTTTTTGGAGCCTGCCTGCCTTAGTAAAGATTATTATATTTAATTATTTGAAAAGGGGACATGACAAAGATGCTACATGGATTTATGAATCTTAGTTGGATTCAGCTTGGGTTGTGACACTTGCATGATTCAAGAGAATCATTTCTTCCAACCTTGGTTGTCTGATGTATGAGCATCCTTAGTTGCTTTGTAATCTTGCACTTTTGTTCTTTTTTCCAATTGCTACCGAGTTATCCTTCATTTGTTGAGTTTCTGATGGGTGCCAAATATTTAGTAGATTCTAAGCTTCTCAGTTGATGTCGAGTTCATAGTTTTTGTCAAGTGTTCTTTAGTTGTCGAGTTTGTGTGGTTGCCGAGTGATCTTTAATTGCTGAGTTCATGTGGTTTTCAAGTGTTTGTGTGGATGCTAAGTGTCAGTATTTCATGGAGCCTTCTTTTTCCAAGTGTTTGTATTTGGTTCCAGTTTGGGCCGACCTTTCTTGCATTTAATTTCATTATGGGTAGTTAATATTTGATGTGAGTTAACTTGTGGCTATGCATGCATTTAAGATTAAATTTTGTGATAGGCTGACTTATGGCCACACAAGTATTTAAGAAGGTCTAGGATTAAGTTTTAGAGGTAGAACATAGAGTGAGTAAGAAGCAAAATGCGAAGTTGGATCATTGAAGATTGTAATTAGATTTATCTGGCTATAACCTAGAAGGCCTTATAGTTGGGCATGTATGATGATTATTTGATAAATCAATAAATGTTTTCTCTCCTTCCTCCTTGGGTTTTGTTCTTTGTATTGTGTTTTCACTATGTTAACTCTTGTAAGGTGGTTTTGATAGCTAGATGTGCCTTTGGCCCTAGGCTTTTCTCATTCCTCCTTGTGTCACGATCTAATGGCCAAGTAGAAGTTACAAATAGGGAGTTGGAAGCTATTCTCACCAAAATAGTAGCACTCCATAGAAAGAATTGGGCCACATGCCTTCTTGAAGCTCTTTGGGCTTATAGAACCACCTAGAAATCTACCAAAATCTTTTCTCCTTTTGAGATCATTTATGGTAGTTTAGCTGTAATGCCTATCAAGTTTGAATATAAAACATTGAGGACTACTTCAGAGCTCAGAATGGAACTCACTATTGCACAATAAGATCGAATCCTATGTTTAGATGGACTTGATGAATGACACAAATCTACATTAAAAAATACCAAACTCATCCAACATCAGTAGAAACAATGGCATGATAAGTTCATCAAAGATAAAATGTTTGCTATAGGATTTTGGGCCCTTCTTTATGATTCCAAGTATCAACACAATCTAGGAAAGTTTCACCGTATGAAATTGTTGTTGTATTTCCAAATGGGGTAGTCCAGTTGTCCACCATTGATCTTGTTTGATTCAATTTACATGTCAATGGGCATTGCCTCAAGCTCTATAGTAAATTGGTAAGTCATGAAGAGTTCCTACAATAGTTTCAACACACCAAAGATATCCTTGTTCCTACAATCGAGCAGTCTGGGTCTTCTACCTTGACTATTGCCAATTCTTGATTCCATTCAAGATTTTCATAATAAAAACTTTCTTCTTGAAAGTACTTTCTCCACCTTACATTTCATATAACCTTCTCTCTTTTCCATCTTTCCACCTCATCGCATCACTTCATCACTTTTGATGATTTTTTTTAGAACTCTTTCTTGCAATGCCTACCAGGTATGTGCCGCATACTCTTGCATATATTTTATTTTACTCACTCTTTATTTATAAATTTATGTTGTTTAAATTTATTCATCTTTCATATCCTAGCTTGGTGGGACCTATGCCTAAACCTAGTTTTGTTGGGGGGGGGGGGGGGGGGGGGATATTTATATTTTTCAAAAATTTAAAATTGCATGTAAAATTTAAAAGATATTGTGTTATGAGATGTCTATCATCACACATTGACGACCTATCCTTGTATGATTGCATCACTAAGGGAGTTAAAGACATTAAAGTTGAGCTTAACCCTTAATGGTAATTGGAAACATGTTCAGGGTGACATACCTATACATGAGTGACAATTATGAGAATAGATGTAAGGAAGGATATCATGAGATTGCATGCATTACAAATCTTTATGAAGCACGAAATGAGAGTACACTATTTTCTTTGTTTGGTGGCATAATATTGTGAATTCTGTTAACTTTCCATTGTTGAAACTTTGAAAATTTCATGATTTTTCCAAAATTCTACAATGAAGTAACAATGGGTAGAGGTATCTAGAGGTATGAACCAATTGATCACAGAGTTTTGTTGGGTGACGTGATTAGTTGCGAAATGTTCTGGAGAAGGGGATGGTTAGATTACTACCTTAGTCTTAAGGGAATTGATGAGGAGGTTGCTCTTCAATTTCTAAGAACCCTGTAGGATGGTTTTGCAATGATTTAGGGCCTCATAATTGAATTTATAGAAGATGTGGTAGCCAAAGTCACTGGGTTACCCTAGGAAGGAGAAAATTGGGCAAAATATTTTGACCTACGAACAACTAGGGTACAATTCAGTGTGCATTTTAACCCTCCATTGGACATTGACAAGAAGTAGGGTACCTTTAAATTATCATTTCCTTTGGAGTTTATCCATCCAAAAACATTCATCATTCAATACTTCACTTGTGAAGGTTGTTACAAATGCTTGCATGCCCTACATTTCAAGATTTTGGCTCATCTATGTCATGATTATTGGTAGGTAAATCTTCCCAATTTATTATTTAACATTGTTAAGAAACAAGCTTCTTTAATGCAATTATGAAAGTATTAGTTTGTCTACCATCATTTCTTGATAAAATTAGTTGTGGAAAGAGAATTGAACAAACAAATAATTGTGACATGGGAAGAGTTTTTGTAGTTAAAAGAGGTAGAGCATTGGTTGGTTGGCCCTAGAGGCTAAGGGGTTGGATGAAGGGAAAATACATCTACTAGTTTTTGTATGGTTATTCCTTGGAATGAAAATGTCCTTAAAGCCTCTCTCTCTAGCTCTATACCAACTAAGAAGAGAATTTATAAAGATGATGCCTCCATTTCTAGCAAAAAGAAAAGCAAAAGTAGAGAAGCTGCTAGTGGCCCCAAGACCCCATCATCTTTTGTAAGAAATGATAAGATAGAGCAAGAAAAGAAAACAATCCAAGTAAGTTAAGTGTGAAATAATATTACCATGAGATAAGAAAAATCCAAGAGCATACACCAAGATAGTTCAACAATGGAGACAAGGATTTTGAAAGGGGAAAGCAAAGAAAACCCATTGTGAATTATATGAATGAGGAAAATGCCTAAGAATGAAGAGAGAAAGAGATAATGAGGAGCCATGAGGCTCATTACATGAACTGCATCATGATTGTGTGTTTAGAATGAGAGAGAAGCATCTCTTACAAAGAGATGAGAAGAGGAGTTATTTGTAACTCCCAAGTGAATGATTGCCACATTCATAAGTGTGTGCATAACAAGTGTCATAATCCTCTTAAGGAGGAATAAACTATTTTCCTTAATAAAGGAATTACAAAAAAGGACTTCTCCTCACATGTGGACTAGAGGACAAACAACTTAAGAGATACCTTGGTTTATCCCATTTAATAAATACGACCAAGGAAAGATTATGAATTCTAACACCCCCCTTTAATCTTTACTTGGGGAAATTACATCAAAGGGTATAAAATGCAACTTTTTACAATGAAATTTTAAATAGCAGAAACTTGATCTTGGAGAATGACTTCAATTATGCAAAAGGTCTCTTGTGAGTGTAGGTAGATCTTCGTAGTGCCAAGAGAGAAGTGGATAGGTGATAAATAATATTTTCTTGTATGTGCCTGGATGGATTACCTGAAAAAAAATAGACACAAGAAACAAGACAACTATCCACAAAAAGTATTTCATCTCATATTCAAATTAGAAATACTTTTGAATAAGGATAATAAAACTCTCATAGAGAAACAATGAGGAAAATAAAACATGTTACCACAAAACAATGGAGATAACTTGATATCAAGATAAAGTATATGCTCAAAATATTATCAATAAGTACAAAAAGGTTTGATCAATGTTCTTGTGAAAATTATATTATACTAATGTTCTAATGACCACAGACAAGGCCAACTAATGATACTTGCACCAACATTGCATCAATCATGTGGATATAGATAGTCCACTAATGAATCATCCCACTGCAAGCTAATGGGCTGCAACACCATAACTTACATGACTCATGATCTAAGAAATGAAGTATGCAGACCATTATCACATTAATATATGAAAATAAAGTATAAGGAGAGACATGATGATCAAATTATTATTATCACAATTTTTGTTAGGATACTCAAAGGAATGGATTGTGAGGATTTAACAACATATTGCCTTCAAATTGGATCAAATCATTTGAATTTAGAGGGAAAACTCCAATAATAGCATCCTCTTCATTGAGGAACAAAATGGTACATGGAGGGAAACTCCATAAATATCAACCTTTCAAAGTAGAGCATACAGAATCAAATGGAGTGAAACTCCATATAAATATGATTTTTTCAAAGTGGAATCAATAGAACCAAATGGAGGGAAACTCCATAAAGATATTATCCTATCAAAGTGGAACAGATAGGATCAAATGGAGGGAAAGTTCTCCATATCAAATGAGTGCACACCAATATAGGATGGAGGGATACTCCATGGGCCAAATAAGGAAACTATGTATCATTTATACTGAGGGGACCTACATAGTTAACCTTGAAAAATGGCTCCCTATGCAACTAAAAAATAAATCATTAAATCAATGGCATAAAACCATAAAGTGCCTACATGGGCATATAACGATGCTATAAAAGCATACAAGTGCAACTATGTGCACATTAAAGTATCACAATGAAGTTGAAGGAAAATGTGTAAGATAACTCATAATCCAATCAGAATTAAAGTAAATGCAAAGATCCCAAAGAAAACTAATGAAAAAATAAACAAAAATATGGATATCAGGTATAAAACTCCATTGAGGGTAAACATGAGTACTTAATTCATTTTGTGAAGGTATATATCAATTTTTGAATCATCATAGTCATAAGTAATTATATATTTATCTGGGCATATATGTGGGCCCCCATATATACTCAAATTATTATACCTAAAATAGCTTGGGTAAAGAAAATATCCATACTTAATATGCTGGAATATAATCTTTATGAGAAGATTGACTACATACGAGACTTAAGGGGTAACAAACCCTTGGATATCAATAACATGAAGACTCAACATAGTACAAGGACATAGAGAGGATAGAGTATTAGTTTTAATAACTCATAAGAGGTTAAATCTAAAATTCCAATAATTGAAAGATCACAAGGCATAGCATGGAACCAAGAATATAACAGTTGAATTATCCTCTAAAAGTCTATATAAATCATGTCTAATATCAAGACAATGTGGATAATATTGAAAAATAAAAAGCACATGTAATTATAATAAGAAAATGAAAAAAATATTATATCAGTTCCTAAAAAAATGAAATCAATAAATTGAAATCACTTTATTAAAATTATAAACATCATAGAAAATATAATCATATCTATACAAGACATGTTTAAAAAATTCTTTAAGAGTTCTAAAATAAAGGGCATTGAAAATATTAAAATAAAAAATTAAAGTAGATGCCTTTTCTTAATCAAAAGAATGTGAGTAACATAATTATCACTTTGAGTTGCAATAATAAGTGTTTGAACACTTTTTGAAAGAAAATATAATTGTACCAATGAAATGTACATATAAAATTTTACAAATTAAAAAGGTATTGGTTTTTTTATTTAGTTACACAATAGTAAAAGTAAGATCTCTCATACTATGGATATGAAAATGTTGATAAAATATAAGTGTGAAAATTATATATAATTTTCACATTTACATATATCCAAAAAAATACATTTAAAAATGGTAGTAGTAACATTTGAAATATGCTTAACTCAAAGATGATAATTTGAATTATTTAACTTAATTTTAGAAATCAAAGTAGACATAGATATGAGATTGTGTAAGAATATTTTCTATGTACGAATCTGCAAATAAATTGCACCCCTTTTTAAAAAAAAACTTAGTAAAAAAAGATAAGTGTTCTTTAAGAAAAAACATTTATGGACCGTGTTCTAAAGAATAAGTTTTATTACAAAATATTTTTATAATTTAAATGTTTCCAAATCTTAAAGTACTTGGAATATAAAAAGTTTTGGTTTTTAAAAAAATTGCACCACATGATTGGAATTTGGTGCAAAGACAAACTCATGTTGAAATTTTTATACTTGTTTTTAAAAAAGGCAACATGAGAACTTCCAATAAACTTTTAAAAGAGATAGAATTTTTTAAATGAATAGATAAAATATTTTCATATTTGAATGATAGAGTACAAAACTAGTTGAATAATGCAGAAGATTATTCTATGTTGCAGAAATATAATGATTGTAAAAGTTTTAAATGAAAGGATAATGACTAAAAAAAAACACACAATGTATGATTTAAAAAAAAAAAAATGCTGCTAGCAAAAGGAATGAGAGCTAATAGTTCAAGTTGTAATTATATCAAAGACAACCAATGATGAGAAGTAATAATTATGAAAGATTTATAGGTATAAAATAATTACCTTGTATAAGAATGAAATCAATTCAAAAAAAGGAAACATTGTTAAAACAAATATCCAAGCTTAGCACAATAGAATACTAGTTGACTCAGGGTAACTTAAGATAGGAATTAGTAAAAAAGAATCAAATATAATGACACAATAATAATTATACAGCTTTCAAAAAATGCCAAATAATGAGAAAGAGCTAAGTTTGGCAAGAGAGAAGTGTTAAGATTGGCAGAGAGAGTAGAAATAATTGTTGAACACAAGAAATGTGACAAAATACAAAGAGCAACAATAATCATTTAGTGGCAGAGTAATGTCACAAAGAAAAGATAATTTTTGACAGAGAATTTCAAAGCCTTGAGTACGGTAATAATGCTAATGTTGATGGGAGTTAGGCTTTTAATTTTTAACTATTCCTATAGAAATTACCTCAGAAGGAATTTTTTGCAAGAAGGAGGCTATGAAGTAGCCATAAAATAGTATGAATACAAGCTTTTTGCCAGTCTATATAGATAACAGAGCTATGAACTTGATACAAATGAACCAATTTTTTAAATTTGTCAACGCCAACAGCCAGCTCACATGAACTACACAACTTCAAGAGAAGCAAATTTGAACCAACTTGGAATCAAATAAAACTGCTAAACTTTTCGGTAACTAAAAACAATCAAATGAAGGAAGGGAGCAAGGTGAAGGAACAAAATGACTTGGTATTAAAAAAATTCACTAACATGTAAGTGACTAATGCAATGTAGGAGACTAAAAATAAGAAAATTCTTTAATAGGATTCCTGAATAGAACTATCATAGATAGAGAATATAATGATAAAACAATAAAAAAAGGTAGTTGAATGTAGAAGACAAAGAAATGAATGGAAACTTTACTAGAAGCAGGAAACTTCTAATCAAGTAGACGCTGCCACAATCTGACAAGAAGGCAGCTCATCGAGTGTGGCAAGCATGAGGCAGGAGGGCAACGGTTCAAATCTACCAACAAAACTAGCAAGGGCAGCAAATAAAATGTTTTAAAAAAAGGGTTGGTCTTGCAAAAAAATGATTGCAAAAAAACTCCAGTGACTACAATAAATTGGAAGCTTTAAAAAAATACAAACTCGCCAAAAGTCCCTTGCGAATCCTAATCTATGAACCCTAGCTTGAAAAAATAATGAAAGCCTGCTAAATTGATAGAGCTAAACTCGTCAAACCCCTAAAACAAACAAGAGCAAGAAGAAGCACCGCTGAAATGATAAGATAAGAATGATTCAAAATAACAAAGAATGTCAACTGACTTCCAGTGGATATGAAGCTTAACATGCAAGCATTTTCTTAAATTTCCTCTACCTCCACTGCGAAACTCACAGGTTGAAAATCACTCCAAATCCAGTTTCAAAGTAAATGGATCTGAAGAATGAAATTGACAAGGTAGGAACAAAGCCTAGTTATATAGCTGAATGGAAAAAAACTAAAAACAATGAAAAGCAAGGAAAGATGCTAAAAAGATCTTGAGAGGAAATCGATAAGGTAATATTAGATTTGGAAATCACAAAGATACTAAATAAAAAAATATTAAAAATTAAATATTTAATAAATCTCATAGATTAAAATATATTTTAAATTTCAAAAGAGATATATTTAAATTTTTTAAAAAATATAGATTAAAATATATTTTAAATTTCAAAAGAGATATAGATTAGGAAATATTGTAACTTTCAAAAAGAAATATGAATAGATTTTAACTAATCTATTGTATGTAGGATAAAAAAATAATCACACTTAGGATTATAGGAGTGTTCCTTGCAATAATAATATTAGGGAAATAATTTTTTAATTTTAAAAATGCACAATTTATAATAAATGAGTTCTATCCTAATATGAATGATAAATGCTTCTTGTTTTGGTGGCACACCTTCCAAAACAAGAGCAAAAAAAAATTAAAATTTTGATAAGAAGACCCTTTGGTGGCAAGTTTTCCAAAGAGGGTTAGAAAATAATGGTTAAAAGATGATAAAAAAGATAAAAAATAAAACCTGCATACATAAGATATTAGGATAAGCTAAAAATCATAACACAAACTTCTTCTCTCAATAACATCTCCAAATAAGGTGTGCTCCAATGAATGGCAGCCTTCAACACAAAAACTTAAAACAAGGATTAGTAACCAAGCTCTGATACCATGTAAGAAATGATAAGATAGAGCAAGAAAAGAAAACAATGCAAGTAAGTTAAGTGTGAAATAATATTACCATGAGATAAGAAAAATCCAAGAGCATACACCAAGATAGTTCAACAATGGAGACAAGGATTTTGAAAGGGGAAAGTAAAGAAAACCTATTGTGAATTATATAAATGAGGCAAATGCCTAAGAATGAAGAGAGAAAGAGAGAAAGAGATAATGAGGAGCCATAGGCCTCATTACATGAACTACATCGTGATTGTGTGTTTAGAATGAGACAGAAGCATCTCTTATAAAGAGATGAGAAGAGGAGTTATTTGTAACTCCCAAGTGAATGATTTCCACATTCATAAGTGTGTGAATAACAAGTGTCATAATCCTCTTAAGGAGGAATAAACTATTTTCCTTAATAAAGGAATTACAAAAAAGGACTTGTCCTCACATGTGGACTAGAGGACAAACAACTTAAGGGATACCTTGGTTTATCCCATTTAATAAATATGACCAAGAAAAGATTATGAATTCTAACATCTTTTAAGACTAGGTTTACTATTAGGGAAGGCAAAGGTAAAGCCATGGAACTTGAGGAAGAAAAAATAGAACAAAAACATGATGATGAAAGTAATGTTAATGAAACCCTGCACTCGCAAGAAGTGGAAGTTTTAGAAAAACCTCTTAAAGCAACTATTGTAGAAATGTCTACAAGAAAGAGGAAATGAAAGAATCCTCCATGCTTGTATACACCTCCTACGAGGTGAAGTGAAAATATTTATGAAGGAAATAAGGTTATTGAAGCCTTTATTTCAATTTTTAACCTAGATTCTTCTGAGGTTGAGAAGGAGTCCTCTTTGAAGGAAAAATTGCAAAAAAACATAGCCACTGATAATGAGTGCAATAACTAGAGTCCCACAACCTAAAGTTGACCTTAGTATTAACTTGTGATTGTTGATAGTGATAAGGAGTTTGACAGGCCTGAAGCATTTGAGGAATTTGAAGAAAGCCCTTTTATGTAGGATATTGGTGAGAATCTAGAATACCTTCCTTCTGAGGACTATCCAGAATTCAGGCAAGAAATCATTGAGGAAGTAATAGAAAAGCTCAATCAGGATGAGGT
The DNA here is from genome assembly GCA_028749045.1 of Cupressus sempervirens. Lineage (NCBI taxonomy): Eukaryota > Viridiplantae > Streptophyta > Pinopsida > Cupressales > Cupressaceae > Cupressus > Cupressus sempervirens. The sequence goes on from CM053787.1 coordinate 572,047,316, forward strand.
AGATACACTCACCACAGTAGTAGATGAATCCAATGAGGAAGAGAATGTGGTGACAAAAATTGTCATAAGTGAAGGAGAATGCTTCACACCACAAAGTATTAACAAAATTCCTCATTTGACATCTGAATGGATAAACATTTTTAACTGGGAACCATTGCCACCACCTAATCTATCTACACCTTTTTCTGTAGGAATCAATTTGTTTCAATAGTTGTCATGGGAACAAGCTCAATGGAAGTTGGAAAAAGAAAAATTGAAACATGTTATTATTGAGTAGAACTATTACTTGAAACAAAGCTCACACTAGAATGAAGTTTTAAAAAGTAGGATTGAATAAGTTACATGATTGATTCTTAAATTGATCGAATGCAGATCACCATCACCAGTGTATGCATTGTTCCTCAAAGAGCACCTTGTAAATTTTAAGTTGACTAAAATTGTGGAAGGGCTTAATTCCTCTATTGTAACTCCACATGAGTTTTATGATGCATCCCAATTTGTTCCAATGACTTTAAAGAATTTATTGTGTGAATTGTATCTCCATAATTTGGTAGTGCCTAATGACATAGAGTAGAACTCACTCTTGTATATAGGGCATGTGAAATTGAGACTAGTGATGTCTTGGATGCAAAATGAAATACGTAGGGAACATCAAGCTGCACGTTATAGGAACAATAAAATGACAATTCCTCTGCTCATGAGACTAGAAGTTCAACACTCTAGATGGAAATTTTTGGATTGTATTTCTATTCTAGGGAACCCTACTAGAGCTAGTAAAGTATGCTTAGTTAGAGAACAAGCCTTTACAGATTGGGAACAACACTCGTCTTGAGATGTTCCGACAACTATTATTGCTTTAAGACAAAGGTGGACACAGATGCCACATGACTTGAAGATAAGAGAACCCCACTCTCCTCAAAATTTAACCCTTGCTACTATTAGGATTCTATGGTATATTGATTTGGGAAGGAATCAATGTGAATATTAGCTTTCATTTAAGTATCAACCCCCTGTTCTCTTGTAGCCACTAATAGCAATAAGAGACAATGCAGAGGATCATGATATGACAATAGAAGGTTGGTGATGGAAAAGGCTCAAGAAAAATTATGGGTACATTGGCTATGTTAAGAATGAGCTAGGGGAGAGGACAACCAGTGATTAGAGAATTTGGGCTAGAATCATAAACTTCATGGTTGCTAGAGACCAAAAATAGCTTAGTTGTGGGGAATGATGGGCCTCTAAAAGACCATTGTTTTAAGATATTTTTATCTTGTTTTTAAGTAGTTATCTTGCAAAAATAGTCACAAATTTATGGTTTTAAGAAGATGAACTTATGTTTTTGTAAGAATTTTCCTTAGGGTAGAATTCACCCAAGACCAAGGAACTCAAACACAAGCACAATAGTAGACCAAAGAGAGTATGATTAGAATGACAATATATTCATTCAATATTCAATGTGAAAGTACACTAGGAGTGCCTATATATAAAGGCCTCTAGAGAGCTTATAGAATGCATAGAATTCAACATCATGATAAGTCATACAACTAGGCACATGTCCACTAGATATGGGTTATCCTCCATTAAGCACGTGAGTAAGTGCAATGATGAGAAGATAAGCCTACAAAGGTGTAGCATGAAAATTAATGTTGTAGACACCATGTGCTGAAATGAGAGTGTGAATAACTATGTTGTCTACATGACAACTTAGTGAATGATGCAAACCCCAGTGTTGTAGACACCATGTGCTAAATTAGAGTTGCATACTTCTATGTTGTCAACATGACAACTCATGAGAGTACAAAAACTCCTAATTGTCTCACCTAAATAAATAATAAAACAATGCAATATAATAAAATAATGCATTAACCTAAGTAAACTTAAGTAAAGTGTAAGTAGTAAATACTTATTTACACTAGCACCCACCCTCAAGTGCAACTTAGGGGAATGCACTTAAGTTCAAACAAATCTAGGATGCAATGCATGATGGGTCCTAGATACTAGGCCATGTTAGGTACCCATGTACATAATGAAATGCAATCTCTCATAAAGTAGAGAAAGAGGGAAAACATCATGGGAAAAAACCTCCTCCAGAAAGAGAGATGAAAAAACTAGATGCATGGATGGATGGAGTAATCAAGACCCCCCCATTAGGATATACATCAAGTATATACATTAGAGAAATGTGAGAAGAACACTATCCCAAAAGAGGAAAGGTTCACCCCAACAAAAGAGAAGAAGAAGAGAGACAAGGTACTCTGCCCTCCTAGATGAAGAGTATCGATCAGTGATAGCTACTCTGGTGTAGAATTTGATCCAAGACTGTAGAATAGTGTTCCTCCCCTTTGGAAGAAATAATACCCTAGGCACAAATGAGATGCTTCTGCTATGTGTGGAAAGAATCTTGATGATCACTAATGTCTCTAAAACCTACTCAATTGTCCCTTTGAAGGAAGAATGTAGAACCTATCCCAAAGATCATACTATCTCCTCAATTGATAAAGAGACCTCTTGCAACTACTGTACATAAGTATCCACAATCACATCAACCTATGAAGATCGATCATGTAGAGAATGGACATGAGGGTCAAAATGAGACCTCGCAACAACTGTAGAAGGATCTTCTCCATCAAAGAGAAGATGTACATCATCAATAATATCCCCCAAATTTGCTATCTATGACTCCACAAACAAACTTGTAATATCTACTATGTAGTCATCCTCTGATGCTAGAGCTGGAAGACTAGGTGTACCCAACTATTCTGGACCTATCACTATGGCAATATATGCATGTGGAATGTGCTGATGTCATGACCTCTCACTGCAACTATCGATAGAACCCCACATGTGTAAATTTATTAAAGTACTATCATTGGTGTCACTATCAGTTTCCACAATTTATGATGTGTGGAGAAGATTAGAGGATAAACAAGGTGAACTTTCCTCAAAGTGTACATCCTTCTCCACAAAAATCTCATGTGTCTCAGGATCTATAAGTCTATATGCCTTCACACCATCTTCATCTTTGATGAAGGTGCACCATCTAGGTGCTGGTGCCTTGCATCCCCTGGAAGAAATATTTTCCCATGCTGGACAACCAAAGAATCTGAAGTGTGTCACAATTGGTTTTCTACCACACCATGCCTTAAAAGGTGTCTTTCCATCTAAGGAATCATGAGGAGACTTGTTAAGTATGTGATTGGCACTACTAATTGCTCTGACTTCAAGTGATGGATCTAGAGACTTGGAGTGTATCATGCAACTTGCCATGGAATTAAGAGTTTGAATCCTCAATTCTGTAACATCTATCTTATGTGGACTAAATGCTGGTGGATTTTGAAGATCAATACCCTCAAGTTTGTAAAAGTGTTTAAGTCTTTTGTTCACATATCTGCTTTCATTGTCCATCCTTAGAACTTTGATGGCTTTCCTAGATTTTTGTTCAACATGAGTCTTGAAGGCTAGAAACTTATCCAACATTTCATTCTTGTGATGAAGAAAGTATACCCAAGTGTACCTTGAAAATTCATCAATGAAAGTATGTAGTGACCCTAGCTGACTAATGTTACTACAAAAGGACCTACTAGTACCATGTGAACCAACTAAAGAACTACTGGTGCTCTTGAAGAATTCCCTCTATGTAACTTCTCCTCTAGATGCATATCCACTAAACATGATGAACACTCACCCTTAGAAAAGTTGATGTTAGGTAGACCTTTGACCATGTGTTTTGAGAAAAGTTACTAAAGATAGTGGAAGGCAAGATGACCAAACCACTCATGCCATAATTGGATGTGTGAATTGGATTGAGAAAACAAGGCTTGTGAAGGAGACTTGGGCACAAAGTGGGAGAAAGAATACAACCTTTTGTCATGATTAACTTTCCCCACTGCAACCACTAAATCATCTTTTAGATTGCATACCTTTACTGAGTTACGAAGGAACTCAACTTAATGAACATCTCCAAGGTGAGTGATTTGGTAAATTGAGAGGAGATTAGAACTTAGGTTTGGAACATAGAGAACATCTTTGAACTCTCCATTTTCCATTTCCACATTTCCTTTTCCTTCAACTTCCATTTTTGTATCATCTCCCACAAAGATGTGCGATACCTTTAATTTCTTCAATGAAGAAAAATCCTCCTTTAAAGAACCCATATGATATGAGGCACCAGATTCAAGGATCCATTCCATTGAAGAACTTGAATTTACCATGAGTGCTTGCCCTTTGCCCTTTGAATTTGAAGAAGATCCTTTCTCCTTGTAAGAATTAGGTAGTGGAACATCACCTTTCTTCATGATAGAGGTCAACTCATCAATCTTTTTATGATAACAATAATGTTCTTCATGACCCAATTTTTTGAAATAAGCACACTTTTTCTTGTGGTTATGATTGTCCCCCTTCTTGTTTGAATTTCAAGACTTACCTTGTTGATTTGATTGTGATGTTGTCTTTTCTACATCCTCTGATTTATTATTCTTCCATTTCTTATTCTTGCCCTTTCCTTTATTTGAAGACTGCCCAGCTAAATGTTGAGAACCCTCATTATTGGCCACCAATGCCTTAGACTTTGATGAATTGAGAATCCCCACTGATTTCAACTTCTTTTCTTCTTTATCAAATAGATAAGCATAATCATCAAAAGAGACTTTCTGATATGCAGACCCTAAAGTAGTCTTTGAGGTGTTATAAGTAGAAACAAATGTGGAGTACTCAGATGGCAGCTTGTTATTTATGAGATAGATTAATGTGTCATCTTTAATAGGACTCCCACTATCATCTAGTTTTGTTATTAATCCATTCACCTTTATGATGAAATCCTATATGGAATCAAATGCCTTAGGATCTAAGGAGACAAGCTCATCTTCAATTTTGAAAACATCTTCCTCAGACACTTTACCATATAGGTTTTAGAGGGTATCCCAAGCTTCCTTGGATGCATGAGACTTTTGAATCTAATACATGATCTTGTCATCAACCCCCAAACAAATATCACCTAGGGCTTTCCTATAGATTATTTGCCAATTAGTGATTTCACTGGCAGATACTTGATCACCTATTGGCTTAGGAAGGGTACCATCTACATATTGAGAAACTCTTTTATGCATTAAATGACACCACAGTTTAATGGACCATGTAGCATAGTTATTTGGAGTTAATTTTGAAAACTTAAAAATTTCCCATGATGAAAAAAATGAAAGAAAACTATAGAAAAAAGAAACACAACACCAAGAAAACCCCCCCTTTTCACTAAATCAAGAAACCCCCTCAAAAAAGATGCTTTGGGCACTTTATATATACTACGATTACAATGACCACTTGCCAATTTTGGCTTTAGTGGACTTCTAATTTTTCTTTTTACAACCTCCTTATGGAGTTCAAAACTAGAGCATTACAATATATCTCATATATACAATAATTCTGAAGATATATCAAAGTATTGCAATGCAAAAAAAGACCTAATTTTGAAAAAGACACTTTTGTCCACACAACCCTATAATCTGATTGTAGATCTAGAAAGTAGATGAAAAATAACTCACTTTAAAAAAAAAGAACCTATTTTCATGTCCAGATGAGCCTGTGTGGAGCATTTAAAGTTGAAAAATGTAGGATTGGACAAGTACAGTCACCAAAAGACATAATTTTTGACAAATTTGTGCACCAAAACCAAAAAAAATCTACACCATGAAAATTTTAGGAAATTTTACTAAATTTAAAAAAAATCATACCTCATTTGGAGTTTAGATGACTGAGATATGCCCTCCCAAACTTGGACTAAAAAATCAAAAATCAATCTAGAGAGGGGTTGGATAAGCATTATATGGGGTTAAATTTGATGGTCATATGACCGTTGTAGTAGTTCAAGTTTTCCCCTGAATGATGGTCAAATGACTATCAAATTTAGGTTAGTAGATTGATGATGTCAGTGACCCAAGCCTTGTGATGACATCAATGTGATGTCAAGGTGATATCAACACATATAGATTGTACGAATAGGTACAAAAAAATGATGTGGGCTAGTACATATGCTGATGGGAATTGCTGAGTCAGATTGTTGTGTCAGTCCAGTTGGCTATTGACATGGAGCTGACATACTGCTAAATGTGCAATGATAGTTGGGAGGTTTCTGGTGAGTCACCTATGGAAATGGGCTAGCATGAGTATAGGGATGCATGGAACTTTGGTGGTAGTACCACATGGCATGTTGTAGAAGCACCACAGGTGTAGTACCAGAGGGTCACAGACTGCATGTCACTGAGGTATGTGCTGGAGTTATAAAGGTTGGTGCCAATGGGGAGCTATCTCTCTGTGGGTGCCAAAAAATATTTTGTGAGCCATCAAAGTTTCATGGGGTTAATCCCAGATTTGTGGTGGGATTGACCTTCACACTCTTTAAAAGAAACCCGCTAACTATAAAATAAAAAAGGCAACCAGAGGTTTTGGGGAACCCATTGGGTTGTTAGAATTTGTCTGCTAGGTATTATGTGCTCAGCCAGTGGAATATTCAGAGTCACCAAAAAATGATATGCCCAAAAAATTAGATAGAATATTCCTTGAAATAAGAAACAAATATTCCTCCTTATAGGGCTAGGGTGTCACTACCTAGTTTTGCAAATTAGTTTTTTCTCTGCTAGCCCGATTGGGGAAAAAAATTTCCAAAAAAATGCAAAGAATATAATTAATTCACATATGAAAATAAATGCTTAGATCGATTAAATGACCATACCCAAATTGCAAATTGATGCCTTCGGGTAGCGATTTGCAAATTTTTTTTTGCCCCATGATAAAATTTAATGTAGCATAGGCAAATTTATAGTCAATCTTCACCGAATCGACGTTCCAAATTTAATGGCGAGGTCAAATTTGGCTCTAGATGCTCTCAATTTCTATAGATTCATTAAATTTAGGTCGAGGTGCTAAAGCATGAATGATCTTGAATGGCTATGTGTAGAGAATCTCCCTGAGCTCTAATACCATGTAAGAATTTACCTTAGGGTAGAATTCACCCAAGACCAAGGAACTCAAACACAAGAACAATAGTAGACGAAAGAGAGTATGATCAGAATGACAATATATTCATTCAATATTCAATGTGAAAGTAAACTAGGAGTGCCTATATATAAAGGCCTTTGGAGAGCTTCTAGAATGCATAGAAGTTAGCATCATGATAAGTCATACAACCAGTCACATGTCCACCATATATGGGTTATCCTCTATTAAGCACGAAAGTAAGTGCGATGATGAGAGGATCAGCGTACAAAGGTGTAGCATGCAAATTAATGTTGTAGGCAACATGTGCTAAAATGGGAGTGCAAATAATTGTGTTGTCTACATGACAACTCAGTGAATGATGCAAACTCCAATGTTGTAGACACCATGTGCTAAATTAGAGTTGCATACTTATGTGTTGTCAACATGACAACTCATGAGAGTACACAAACTCCTAAGTGTCTCACCTAAATAAATAATAAAATAATGCAATATAATAAAATAATGCATTGACCTAAGTAAACTTAAGTAAAGTGTAAATAGAAAATACTTATTTACACCAATAGTTTTCATGTGTATGTTATATATATGTTAAGAAATTAAGTAGAAGAATGGATAGTTGAAATATGCTATAATTGCTTGAATCTATTAACAAAATTTTTATAATGATGTAATACTACATGCTGATAAATGTTTCCCCATTTATGCTATGTCTTGGGTAGTTTTTCTCCTATAGCCATAAGATTTGCAAGAGTTCTAATTTGAACTTTACACCTTTTCTAATATTAATGATGAAATAAATATATGTATGTGGAAGTGGTGTGCACATTGAATGCTTTTAAGGTACTTAATGCAGATATTCAAGGGTCAACACCTTAGTCTTAAAGTCAGAGCCAACTGGATTGTTGAATCATGAGTGGAGCAAGTCATTATATGCTTTCTATTGAAATAATGCACAGATGTACCTTCCACAACCTGCTATATTCCTAGAGGATTTATTCATGGTTAATGACAATTCTATTTCAAACTTTATGAGTTTGCAATTGATCCTCATTAATGGAGTGATTGTAGAGTTAGGAAGTAGTTGTAGTTTCCTTTAAATAATGTCTACTATAGCTTTAAGTGCATTTTTTGGGAAGAAGAAGAAAAGTTGATTTTCATAGCAACCTAGTGTGATTCTATTTTTAAGTGTAATTCTTTCAACATGAATGAATAGAATGAGCAGTTCAAGTTTATTTCACTTATCTTGATTGTCTTTTCTATTCACTCATCCAAGTGGGCCCACTTGGTGAGTGAACTATTATGTTAGAATAGATTTCATTTCCTTGTTTATTTCCTTGCAAGATAGAATTTTGTTGCTCTTACAACAATTGCTAATAGAATCAATGAATTGTTCCTGCAACATAGATGAATAGATAGATTTACTATTGTAGCATTATTTTTTTAAAGCTTTGGGTTAAGTTGTTGTTTCAATTTATAGCATAGAATTCCTTTAGCATTTCCTTTGAATTAGTTGTAATGACTTGAAGGAGACCTAGAGCTTAGACTTTGTAGTCATCCTCTCAAGTTTACACTCTCAAGTTGACAAATTAAATGAAGTAAGTATACTATTTTTAAGTAAAACACATGATGCTTTCTGACCATGGAATTAGTGTGAAAGGATGTCCAATCCTTTATTATTAAGGTAATAAGCTGACCAGATAGTCCTCACCCTGGTACACAATTTGATGCAAATCCTTGTATAACTTTGCTAACATCAAGGATTCCCATGTTGCTGGGACCCCTATATCCATGATCTTCATACTCATTGGGATAAATTCCAACGTAGCACTTGTACCACTTGTGTCTAGGGTAATATACCCCAATACAATCCTGCACACATAGAAATAAATACACCTCTCATGTGCCACACAATCCAAATGCTCATCTAGTGAAAACTGACTAGATCAAAGCCTGAATGGAACTCCATGCCCCACTAACCTTTGCATAGCCAACTCTCCTATAATACATCTAGTTACAAGCACTAATGTCTCATGAAATAAAAATCTAAGGATGTGTTACACATCCACTAAGGTAACCATCATCTCCCTTGTCATAAGATGAAATGTCATAGTGTCACTATGCCATTGCTCATATAAGGCTATCACCAAGACAATGTATGTACAAGTGTGAGGTAACATCACTAGGTACCCCAAACCATTTGCCTCAATCCAAGCCTACTCTACTAGTCTAAATTGCTCCCCTTCCCTAAGTACTACTATGTACCTCTCTTGTGATACAAGTGCATCCACAAACTACCAAATATAGTAACACTAACACATGTCAGTCCTTGATCCTAAATCACTCATTATCCTAAAAAAATTGCCCAACCTCTTAACTAAGCCTTTTATCCATTCCCCATGATCTCATAGCTAAGAATGTGATCCCATAGCTAGAAATTTGATCCCCCATCCTAGTTTTTCCCTAGTGTTGCTGTAACCCTAAATGTGGACAAGAATTCTCCCTACTAACCCTAACCCCTGGTCAACACATACCATGTTTTCATGTTGACTTTTTCCTAACCTACCCCTTGGCTTATGAAACCACATTCCTGCTAGAATGATCACATTTTCATATGGACATCCACAAACCTGTAAAACATTCAAGGTGGGAACACAATCCCATAATTATTCAAGCTAGCCTCTATCCTCCCACCTAGACTCAACCTTTTTGTAGGATCTTGATCTAGTTGGCATTCCCACTAGACCTAACTTTGCGGGAATGCAAAGTTGAAGAGTAATAAATACAAACAATGAAAATGAAAAAATGAAAAAGAATTTTTTTCATGATTATTGATCTATTTGATGCATGTTTTTCTTGCATGTACCTCACCACATCTTCCCGATGGTCTGGTTGCCCCTATCCAACCATCATGTAATCACAACTAGAGCTCACAACAACACTATGCTAGAAACAAAATGAGAGAAATTGGCCCTTCTTGAACCCTTCTGACCATTGTATAGGCCCCTTCTGTGGCCTTTTTCTCCATCCTCCCACCCAAGTGACCCTTTTTTGCCCCTCTCCCTATATTTTTTCTTCTGATCATAGTTTTAACCCTCTTATATCCCATCTTCATGCTCCTTCTCAGACTAGTCTTTCTTACTTTTCAAGAAGTCTTCAAGCCTCATTTTCTCTCCCTGCCACTTTCTCAAGTGGTCATCACATAGTCTAGTCTCTCTTCTTTCTACTTGAGACTAGGATAACTTTGTTACTTTAAAATTCTTTAAAATAGTATTGTCCCAACACTACGTTGAAAAGGGGCAAAATGTGGACACCTAAATCTGATTACACCATTTCAATAATCTTATTTAGTTATCTTCTAATGAATTATTGACTAAGTATTTAATATTTAATTAATTTATGCCATCCTCTAGTTAATTAATTTAATTAATTGACTATACTCTAATTGATTTAATTAATTGAGTATAGTCCAATTGATTAAATTAATTGACTATAGTCCAATTAATAATCAAATGAAAACTTATAGTCTAATTTATTCATTAATCCCCTTTCTCATATTAAATTGAATAATTATGCTAACCTATTTAATTTAATTCCATTAATTAAATCAAATCCCCCAAACATGGACTAAACCCCTAACCCAAGAGTTCAAACTAAACCCAACCCATTCACCCATACTAATCCATCTCATTAGCTAAATTTTAACCCCACTTATTTAACCCACCCACTTGTATTTCTCTAACCAACTACTTGCCTACTAATCCATCCCCTAACCCAAGTATAATTATCTTCTAAACATTTGCTCAATTTTAATCATGGATTAAGAATTCCAAAGCCAAACCAAAGTCCACCCTCTTATCGTGTCCCTCACATCCTCACCCATATGCATTAAATGCTCTTACAAAAACTTCAAAGCCTCTTACACATTCCTTACATGTCCACATACCTCAAAACTCCTCTTTGTCCCCTTAGATTCCCCAAAATGGTAGATTCCCTCAAAAATTACCATCCCCTCATACTCACTCTCCTTGTGACAAGTTTCATCCTCCCATTAGATCCAAACAACCACAATCCACATGTTTCCCTTTCATAACATCCTAGTCTTGACTCATTTTTCCTCCATCTTGCATCTTGGCCCTCCATTCCACTACCCCTTGGCCTATAAGTTGGACACTTCCCCTGTCATAGATCATCCACCTTCCATTGCAAAGTTATCACATGATTTTGAGAGCCTAAAAACTACCAAAATACTATCATAATACTGAAATCCCTCCATACATCCATAGTTAAAATTTTCTCCATCAATCCACCATTATTACATCCATTGAAGCTTGAGAACATTTGAAAACACATACCATCCATTAGACATATCTAAAACATCAAGGAGATCATCTTGAGATCTTTCCATACTTGGTTTGCTTTTTCTTTTTTTGTTTCCTTTTGTCTTATCATATGTGCAGTGTTGTCTTATTTTTTTGAATGCTTATATTAATTTGTATTCCTTTACACAAGAATTTAATAGAATATAGTTTGAATACTAAATCAAGAAATACTCCTCTTCCTAATCATGAGCAACAAGAATATAATTCTAAACTTGAAAGTCCTACATTTTTTTTTTCTAAATCTAATTATGAATATAGGGATGATCCTCGTTCCCCTAGTTCTCTTTCAAATGATGTTTAGGGATCGTTAGATTTCACACCAACTTACATTGAAGGATACAAAGTTTTAGATCTTCCTTTTATAAAATCTAAGGAAGAAACTACATGTAACCTAGAACTACTACTCCTCATTCTAGTGAGTTAAGTATCAACTTTTTTGTTGCTTCAACTAATGAGACTATTGAAACTATAAAGTCTTATTGTTATTATATAGTAACTTATGTAGTTCCTTTAACTTCAAACCTATGGATTCATTCTATGGTCCTTGTTATCATATGCTTGAAAAATACCGATTCAAGGGAAATAATTATTGAAAAATTAAGCATTATAACTATAGAATTATGTGATGACATAAGGAATAATCCAATTAGGACTCCTTTCTACATTCATGTGTTTGTATTTTACTTATATTTTGGAGCATTATGTTTTCTCATATGTATGCTTTGGTCTTGAAAATTATTTGTAATATGTTAATCATTTAAGGTTAGATATTACTCAGGATATATTTTCACATTTTATTTTCATTAGTTTTATGTTAGAATAGATTAGTGTTTAGTTATTAATTATAGCTAAACTACATGTTATATACTTACATAAGTCACATGAACATCACTTTTGTCTCTATGATATTGATTATAGAGACACACATCCATATATCAAAGTGTTTGGGAGCATAATTGACACTATAAAAAAAATGCCCTATATATATCTAAAACATACATCATTTTTACATATCACATCACTATTCATCCAGAGGATGTTGACTTCCAAATCTCTCTAGTCTGTAGTAAGAAGATGATGGTCACATCAAGATCAATATTATATGAGAAGCTCAAGTACATGTATGGATCCTAGATGAGCTCCAATTTTGTCTTCCTTACAACTCTTGAAGCTTATGTTGGGTCTCTCTTAGCTCCCACTTGAGTAAGTCTCCTCTCTCTTTTGTTAGATGAATCTCTAAAAGCATCAATGTGAATAGATATTTTTTGATCCTGAAGGAAATCTTACTATTTCCAATTAGTGAAAAATAATTAGTCATTTACAAGGAAAATTTGGGGAGTCAACAATGTAATTGAGCCACTATTGAGGTTGAGATAAAATAAGAAGAAGTGCAAAATTTTAGTAGGCGTCAAATAATAGTAGCTATCAAGCACATCAAAAATTGTTGAACATTTTAATTATTTCCAAGTAATTCATGGACAATATATGAGATGATAATTTTAGGGACAAAATAGGTTAAGACAAGCATAGTTCATGCTAAGGATTAGTAAGAAGAAACAAGCATTGCTAAGTGTTAGGAATGTATATGTGTTGAGTTATGTTGTTTGAGTATATTAGTTTGGAATGACACAAAATCCTATGTAAACTATTTTGTCGAGAATGAATCATGTTTCTAAGTTCAAGGAGTTAATCAAGGAGATAATTATAATTATAATTATGCATCACTAATCCCCATGTAGTATGATGGACTAGTTAGAAATTTGGAAAGGTTAAGTGGCAAAAAGGATGAATGTATATTGTTGATTGTGATCTAGAAGCTTCATATGATGGCTATAAAAGAAGGATTTCAAGACATAAATTATTGTTTTGAGTTAGAGGAATGCCAATATGTGAAGTTGAAGGATAATCAGAAAGTTGTAAAGTAGTAAGGCTATTAAGCAGTGTAGAGAGGAGATATTGTAGATTATTCACATTGAGGTGATTACTTATTAGATAGAGAAGATCTATTACCAACATTTTAGTATAGACTGAAGGATCAAGGAACTCCTACATTCTAACAAGTGTCTTAGGTGAACCTCTTAACAGGGTGGTCCTAATAGGCATATTGTAAATCTCCTAATAGAGTAATCATTTAATTGTGAAGCTAAATGGGTGAGTGCACCAAGATGGTGTAAAAAAAGGGGGTATAAGTGGAAAACTTTTTTATTCTAAAATCAAGTAAACCTAAACTTAGGTGAGACATATGAGGGTCATCTACTCAAACATATAAATTGTAGTACTCTGAATCTACTTTTTAAACTACTAGAGTTTTTTTAAAATGGATAAGATTAGGTGGGTCAAAATCTATGCACACAAAAAATAGTTCCTAATTTTTTTAGAAAATATAACATAGTCATTTTTGTGTGCAAGACAAAAGACGTAGTTATATTCACTATTTTGCAAATCCCTTTGGTAGGATGATAATTAAGAGTCATATCTAGAAGTTGTATATTTTTTTGCAATTTTATGATGAGTATTTTATCTTTACCAAAACAATTGAAAATGGATTTTTATTTTATTTTAAATGTGTATAAAATCAAATGTAGAACAATAATGTATAGTTTATTTTGAATTTTTTTAAGTATATCAAAAGTTTTTAAAAGAATGGTAGAAAAATGTTTATGAGGAATGTCAATGCATTGCTAAAACTAATTAAGGTTTACCATGTTAATGTTATCTAAAAATAGAAAAAAATATTTTGTTAGAAAGTTAAGAAGACATGTAATTATCAGAATTTAGAAGTGGGAAGATTTACTTCTGGGGGGGAGGGTTGAATCAGAAGTAACAATTATTTATCCTCTAAAACTTTTAACTAAGATCATTCACATGCATCTAGCCTATCTAATAAACAAGAAAGTTAAGACATGCATGAAAATAGATAACACAAGATTTTGGTCACCCAAAAACCCTCCAAAATGAGAAGGTAAAACTAGGGTGGGGATGACACCCACAAGTTATCATTGCAATAATATGTAACTGATTAAGGTTACAAAGTTTGACCACTTCCAATGGTCTACCCTGTTAAAGGCTTTACACTTTGTCAAAAGTGACTTGTCTAAAGGATTTACAAACACTCACTTGGAATGTTACCCTATTAAAGGATTTACAACCCTATTAAAGTTTTACAACAATGGATATTAAACCAACCTATCTCCATAGGATTTTCATTCCTAATATAATGGCTAGAAAGTATTAGAATGTGTTGACCTAATGACTTACAACCTTCAATTGCTAATTATAGATCCTTGTTCTGCTCAATCTAATCTAATCCTTCCTTGATCTGATAACTCTTTGTTCATTTTGGTGATGCTCTATTCTTATTAACTTGATTTTGTAGTGCTACTCTTCCTCTAAGTCTTTATACCCTTTTGAACTTCGCTAGCATTCTCCCATACAACTCTCACTCATATTAAAATTATGGGGTTTCGACCTCCTTATAAAGGCTTTGAAGACTTAGGTTAGGTATGAATCTATGATCAATATTCATCCTTCTTTTTTGCTCAAATCTTTACACTTTTCCTATTGGTTGCATGCTTTCTTCATTTTTCTGATTGGCTGCATGTTGATTACATAGGGTATGTAAAAGATTTGATCTTATCTTTTGGATCCTTTGAGATTCATCTTAAGTTAGCTCAAAAATAGTTTACATCGAAGTTTGTAAAGGCACAAACTCATATGTTGTTTCTGTGTTACTCGACACTTATTGATTGATGATGCTTAGAACATATAGGATTTTTGTCTCACTCAACATCCATAGTAACTCTGTCTCGCTTGACATCTATTCTTTTCTTAGAACCTATAGTGACTCAACACTTATAGTGACTTGACACCTAAAACTTGCTTGGCACCTACTAAATTTTTGGCTCGACACACACTATAGCTCAATATTTATATCATACTCGGCATTATCTTAGAAATTGGTTAAGTGTGTTGACACTCAATTGTCAAAATCAATCTGAGACCAACAATCTCCCCCTTTGACATGAGTGTCAAAAAGACTTAACTAAACATTATGAATCTAAACTCTATGAGTATAATATACATCTTGTTTGACATATGTACAAAACTTCAAAAACTTGTTCAAAATTTTGTAGAAGACTATAAACCTCAAAAAATTGTAACTCCCCTTGAGTTGATGTGCCATTTCTATATCTAAAATTCCTTAATATGAATTTGTCTCATGCTGATGTTTCTGATACTCTTTATCTTTGGCTTGTCTAATCTATCTCTACTTTTTTCTATTTGTACTCCCCCTTTCACACATCTTCCTTGTAGTTTTTGTATCCTTTTGGATTTATTTCCTTATCACTCCTCAAAATTCAAAAAATTGATTATCTCCCACTTTGGGTATCATTTATTATCTCCCCTGTATCTTAATTATCTCCTACCTTTATTATATCTCCCCCTTTTTGACACTTATGTCAAAGGGTCCTATGAATGAATTGAATATTTAGCCAAAAAAGTTCTTCAGAGAAGCATCCTAATTGTCTAATGCAATTTCTAGTGCTTTGAGCTAGATGGCTATCTCTGCTGCAAGGTGTACGAGGCCTTCTAATGTAGAAAGATTTGGATCTTTCTTCAAAACATTTTCTTCATAGGCCATCTCTTTATGCAAAACTTCCATGTATGGTGTGATTGTAGACTGTATCTATATCAATTTGGCCTTGATGTTGGCCTCATCTATTGTGAGTGTAGCTAATTCCTTTTGGGTGTGAAGTGTTGTGGCAAAATGCTTCTCACTTTGAGCTAGATCCTTTGGTAGCTGTGTGCTTTATACCTTGAGATTCCTCTCCAAGCTCAATATACTTTGGCTTGTTTCTTGTGTGAAGTATGAGGAATCACACAATTTGGAGTATAATGAGAATATGAAGTACTATTTTCACCTTTTCTACCTTTTTAGCCAATTTAACTTGAGATAGTGCTATCTCACCAGGTATTTTCTCATTTTCCTTCATTTGAAATTTCTTCTTAGACCATTCAAGTAATTTAACATTGGTATCTAGCTCTTCATTTTGTACCTAGTCCACTACATTGGATAGTTGCTCCATGATGGGCTTTGTCTCATCAGGAACTAGTAAGCTAAATGCACCAAGAAAGATGTCTTTGATTTCAATCAGTGCTTGCCTTTGCTTATAATCATTCCTAAGTATTTCTTGCTTCTTCTTCTTCTTTAGTGCCTCTTGCACTTCATTTATCTATGCTATGTTCTTTGTTTTATAGTCATAGCTTGGTATGACTATCTCTTCATCAAGTACAAGGTCTCCATAGTGAAGCACCCTTGCCACCTTGGTAGAGCTCAAGCCTAGTGCTGATATTTGCAATGGTACTTCATCAGTGCTTAACTACTTAGTAGAAGTCCCTGTAGTAGGAAAATTGACCAATGTTTGTATTGCTTCTTGTTCTCTCTCCTTAGGGGTCTTCTCTTCTTCCTTATCTTCTTTAGTTATACCTTGATCAATTATAGTGATCAGAAGAGGTGCACCTTGGATTTTTACTATATGAGTAGAGGTATTTCTTTTTCCTATTTGCTCCTTGGCTTGCTCCTTGGTAGTTGAAGTCTTTGTAACTATGGAATCAAACATAGTAGATGTATCTTGTGCTTGTTTCTCTTGTGGTTGTCCACTTGTAGCTATAGGAGGTTGTGAAGGTGGTTCTTGTATATTCACCTTCTTCTTGGTAATCTTAGCTACTACCTTTTGTAATTCCTCTACACTCACCAAAATTGGATTTGTACACAACTATGATTGCAAAGTTGTTTGGTGAAGGGTCTTTCTAAGGTCCTCTACAATCAATGGATTAATGTTCTAACTTGAAGTATCAGGAACATCCTTCAAAATTACTATCTCTATAGGTGTAGGTGTAACATGTGGAGGACTAGGTGGTGGCAATTGTGTGTCTTAGACACTCTATTCCTATTGCTGCTCTTTAGCTATTGCCATATCACCTTTCTATGTTTCTTTCTCCATTGTTACTTCTTCCTTTTCTTTCTCTCCTTCCACCTTTACATTTTTCTCTCCTTCTTCATAATTTCTTCCCTCAAAGAGATCTTCTTGTCCTTCCTTTACTATAGTCAACCCATAAATCACTTTTCACATAAAAGTGGACTTCTTTACAACATCTTCAATTTTATTTTGTAGTATGTTGAAGGCTCTGTATTTGGGTGCAAACTTGTTGCCATGTTTCTTGCTAGCCTTGCTTATTTGACCTTTAGAGAGGTCAAGCATTGCATGAGCCAATGTTGACTCTCTTATTTCTTTCTCCATGTTTAGGCAATAATGCCATTTATTTTCAATAATGGAGTATAACTCCTTAGGCATAGTATTATCGAGTTCAAGTGGAGTAGCCTTGAACTTGGCCATCATAGTGTAAATTGATTCTTGCAATATGTCCTACTCTTCTCTTGTCAGCTTATTAAAATCAATGGTTTTTAATCCAATCAAATCTGCATTATCCCTAATATTGTCACAAAAATTTTCAAGGTCAAATTTAGTGGTGTGACTTACCACTCTGAATTGTTCATCATCAGATTCTATTTTCTCCTCATCTACCTTTGGGGGTGCCATATATTTTCTTCTCTTTTTCATTGTTGGCCCTTTTTGTTGTGTTGCTTTCTACTTCTCCTATTCCTTTGCTACCTTTGTTGTAGCCCTTGTATCTACCCTTGTGTTAGGCTTTGCTAGGCTTGGCTTGACTATCTTCTTTTTGCCTTTTGGTTGTGTAATAGGTTAATTTTGTGCTTTCCTCTTCTTGGATTCTACCTTAGGTGCTTCGTACTCAACACCTTCTTCTTCCTTGACATCCTCACCCATGCCTTGGGTTAATGCTAGTGGCCCTTGCCCTTGTTCATCTTCATCATCATTTACCTCTTCATCTTCTTCTTCCTCTGCCTCAACTGTATCCTCTCCAAATTTGGCCTTGAGTTTTTTCACCAATTTATCCTTTTTCTTCAATGTGGAGGTGGTTTTCAACTCTATATCTACCTTTGATCTCACCACATCATATGTGCCAAAATGTGGTGCACTCTTATCCACTTCTTTTGCTAACAATGTTGTTATAGTTGCAGATGTCTTATCAATGTTTATCTTATAAGCAAGAGGTCTTAGCCATCTGACCCTTGCTATGGCTTCTTGAATGTAAGTATAATCAATATCCACAAGAAAAAAAACATCATTTACATGTTGCTCAACTAATGAAATAGGTATCTCTACTCTCTATTTCGTAGATTTCTTGAAATCTTCAAAATAACTAGTCATTAATGTCTCAAAATTTTCTCCCATTTGTTCAATGCATTCATTAACCTAGGCTACTATGGACCTGTTTGTTTTCCAGCTAACTTTTCCAAAGGATGGAAATTTATTTTGTACATAGAAAAATATACAAATCAAAATTACACCAAATTTACATTGTGCTCCCTTAGTTTTCCTTATAGCTCCTAGGTTTTCATTGATTTGCTGCAATTGCAATTCTACTAGGTCATAGGTATGATCCTTCTTGACTAGTTTATAACCAACATCTACTGCAATGTAAGGAACATTGTTCAATCTACTAGATTGGTAAAACTTGTGGGAGATCACTCTAACAAAAAAATCAACAAGAGGATCCTGAATGGTATCTTTGGTCATGCCTCTCGTGTTCCATTTGGCTCCTGTATTTTTCTCAATGGCTTCTTTGGAGTCACTCCTAAGGGTCTTAGGCTGATCTAGGGTTGGATACCCTGTTCCTCTATGAAAAATTCTCTTTGTTATTTTAATTGGGCCATCTTCTAACCATAAGATTCCATCATGAATCCTACTCAACACTATTCTGATCCATTCAATTTTGAAGACAGTGCGAAACTTTAGGGCATGGGTTAAACCCTTCCTTTCAACAATTTTAAACTCTTCCTTCAAGACCCCATTTTCACACAACCTATCATAAGATTCTCTCATCTCCATGTCTCCAATAGCACCTATTTTGCAATGATAACATCTCCTAACATCTTGCACCATTACTACCTTAGGAGGAATTACATATAGGGCTCCAACTAGGTCATTTTTGTAGTCAACTTCAAAGATAGGTTGAAAATTAGGTTGCTTAAATTCATTCAACACTAATTGGACTTTAAATGACTCTTTCTCCTGAGGCTTCCTAGAACTAGAGGCCATCTCTTCTATCTAGGGTTTTAAACATGAAGAAATTTGAAACTGTGTTGAATCTGTGTAGAAATCAGCTCAAATGCTATATTCTTTGATGGGAAATCATTTTGCACTCTTCTTTGTCTTTTCTCTTTGTTCAAAATGAAGAAATATGATTCAAAATGCGATCATATACCCTTATTTCATAGCATTTAATGCTTAGTGCATTTATAGCTATCCACTTATCTCCTTAAGCATTTCTACATTACTCAACTTCCATTGGTTTCTAAATACTTAGCATACACTAGAGTTTCCCTTACTTAGCTTCAAGTAAAATTTCCCTTCACTCAGCGTGCTCTACTAACTTGGCTGCAACTAACCACTCGGGTTCTATTGATTTTGGCAAATAACTTAGCATGTTCTAGAATTTTAATCGGCATTTGAAGAAAACTTAGCAACACTTATGAAAACTTGAAATTTTAACTTTGCATCTTTATTTATGCTGATTTCTCCTTTTCAGTACTTCCTTGTCTTGGAACTAATGTATGATAAAGCTTTGTATATTAGTCCCACATACCTTCTTTTTCTTAGTTGGATAAAGTCTGACAACTTGACCTTTTGGGTGAAGTGATCCCTCCATTGGATGTGCTACTTCCATCTTTCTTCTTCCATGCTTTATTCATTTCTCCTTTGATGTGTTCAACATCTACCTTCTCTTTTCCTTTGCTAAACTCTGAATTGGGTGCCTTTGATCTTGTTGGACAATTCCTGCTGATATATCCAACCTTCAAAAAACTAAAGCATGTGGTTTGGCTCAACCATTTGCTGTAGTTTCCACTGAAATGTGTTCTTATACAATTTTTAGGGATGTGTCCATATTCTTGACAGTAGTGATAGCTATGCTTACTATTGTAGTCCCAATTGTAGTGATATCCATGATTATTTACTCTTGCTAGTTGATTTGGTGTCCACATAGGCTTTGATCTACACTCAAAAGCTCTATTCCCATACTTCTTCCAATTGTAGTAGTGACCTTCAAATCTTGGTGTTTTGATGGTTCTAGTCTTGCAATCTTGTGCTTGATGTCCTTGCTTATTATACTTGTGATAGTGACCAATATTCTTAGGTTTGTCATGCTGATTAGTGTTCTTACTCTTGCACATATTAGAGGTATGTCCTTTTTTACTACAAAAATGACAAGTAGGTTTAGTGTTCTTACCTTTATCACTTCTTTCTTCTACAGTCTTGGATGACTCTCCTTTTTTAGTGCTTGTGTATCCTAGTCGTGAAGTATCATTGCTGGCTCTTGGTGATTTTATTAATTATTCAAAGTGCTTGATAACCTCATTGGGTTTGTTGAAGCTCTCTAAAATCTCCTTCTCTCTTTTTAATTCATTTTGTAGTTGTTCATTTTGCATCTTCAGTGTGGAGATCTCAACATCCTTGACATTTAGTTTATGATGTGCATTCATCATTTGACTTAGGGTGTGTAGCTACATGTTGGAAATTCTTGCAAGTTCAATTAACTTTTCCTCTAATCTATTGGCAAGGTTTCTCTTATCCTCTTCTAGCATCACCTTATCTTCAATGGCTCTTTTCTTCTATTTAGTCACTTCAAAAAGCATCATGGCTTGTGATTCTTGTTCAAGCTTGAGAGTTCTAATTTCTTCTACTTGAGCTCTATTCTTCTCCATTAGATCTACTATTGCTACATCAAATTCTTTGGAATCTCCATTTGCAAACACTTTTGAGGTGTCAATCTGTTTGTGTATCATTTTTGGCTATGGCAATCTCTCTTCTTCTCTTTAAGGATTTTCTCAGTTCTTATCTAGCTTCTTCCAAATTGTGTAGAACGAGTTGTATATCAATCATTTGGTTCTCTACGATCTTCCCTAGTTTGTAGACTTCCATTTCTAGATCTTTTTCTCCAAGCTTTAAGGCTCTTCCTAATGAGAACTAATCTCTTATACCAATTGTTGGAATTTACAAGTGGTAAGATTTACTTCTGGGGGGTGAATTAGAAGTAACAACATTTTATCCTCTAAAGCTTTTAATTGAGATCATTCACATGCATCTAGCATATCTAATAAACAAGAAAGTAAAGATGCGTATGAAAATAGATAACACAATATTTTGGTCATCGAGAAACCCTCCAAAATGAGAAGGTAAAAATAGGGTAGGGATGACACCCACAAATTATCACTACAAAAATATGTAATTGATTAAGGTGACCAAGTTTGATCACTTCCAATAGTCTGTGCTCTGAAAGGCTTCTCCTATTAAAGGCTTTACACTCTATCAAAAGTGACCTATCTAAAGGATTTACAAACACTTACTTGGAATGTTACCTTGTTAAAGGATTTACAACCCTGTTAAAGGTTTACAACAATGGCTATTAAACCAACCTATCTCCATAGGATTTTCATTCCTAATACAATGGCTAGAAAGTATTAGAATGTGTTGACCTAATGAATTACAATCTTCAATTATGGATTCTAGATCCTTGTTCTACTCAATCTGATCTAATCCTTCCTTGATTTGATAACTCTCTATTCGTTGTGCTAATGCTCTATTCTTATCAACTTGATTTTGTAGTGCTTCTCTTCTTCTAAGTCTTTATACCCTTCTAAACTTTGCTAGCATTCTTCCATCCAACTCTCATTCATGTACGAATTATGGGGTTTCAACCTCCTTATAGAGGCTTTGAAGACTTAGGGTTAGGTATGAATCTATGGTCAATATTCATCCTTCTTTTCCGCTCAAATATTTACACTTTTCCTATTGTTTGAATGCTTTCTCCATTTTTCTAATTGGCTATATGCTGATTACATAGGGAATGTAAAAGATTCAATCTTATCTTTTAGATCCTTCAAGATTCATCTTAAGTAGGCTCAAAAATGGTTTACATCTGAGTTTGTGAAGGCACAAACTCATATGCTGATTCTATGTTACGCGACACTTACTGATTGCTGATGCTTGACACTTATAGGATTTCTGTCTCGCTCGACATCTATAGTGACTTTGTCTCACTTGACATCTATTCTTTTCTCAACACCTATAGTGACTCAACACTTATAGTTACTTGACACTCATAGTGACTTGACACCTAAAACTTGCTAGGCACCTGAAGTTCACTTGGCACTTGTTGAATTTCTATCTCGTACTATAGCTCAACATCTATATCATACTTAGCATCATCTTAGAAATTGGTTAAGTGTGTTGACACTCAATTTTCAAAACCAATCCGAGACCAAGAGTAATATTATGGTGGTGATTTTAGAGATACCCACTTCACCATTAGCAAACCTGATGAAGGCAAAAATGAGAATTCATCTTAGAAGATGAAAAAATATGTAAAGGAAAAAAAAATGGAGGGAAAATAGTCTCCCAAGCCTTTGGGTTGTTTACCTATGTTATCACTAAGCCATAACCTAATCAAGTTTCTAGGATTCAAATAACCCAATTGGGTTATGAAATTGAAAAAGTGCATGTTGGTAAACATATTGTTCTTTCCTTTTACTCTTTGCTTGCCCAATGTTTATGATTACCAACTAATTACAATAGTTGGAATTTTGTTACTAAGTGACTAACTTCCCTCTGAATTCTTAGGTACAACTCCCTTTTGTATTTTAAATTTGTAATCAGTTATCTTTTATTCTTAACTCTAAAATAGGGCATGTTCTTAACCTGAGAACAGGAAAGGTGAACCAAGTTATGCCTAGATAGGAAATAACTTATGTGAGGATTTGAATTTTTAGGATTAGTTAATTTTATGGATTAACACATCTTATAAACCCACAAAGTTTAAAAATTCAACAATTAATACTATCTACAACTAAATTGATATGAGGAGGATTCTAGCTCTAGGAATGGAAAAGACTAACTTGCAAGAAAAGCATGAAAAGGGATCTCTCTCAAACTTCCAATAACAATACTATTATCTTTAATTCTCTATTTTGAAATAGAGGAATAAAACTCTATTCATTCCTTTGATTCAATTTAGACCAAAAGAAAAAACATAAGACATACATAAATGAAATGGAATAGAAAATGATTGATACAAAATACCCTCAAATTGTGTTTGCAACATCAAGTATTTCCCATCAAAAATTAGCCGTCCTTCTATTAATATTTCAATTAGATAAATAAAGGATTTTGAGATAACTATTACAAAATTGAATTTAAATTGGTTCATCTCCTCAAAATTGACAAATGGCAAGGAGCCAATTGTCAGTTACAATCATTACATGAAAATATGAAAAGGCAAGATAAAAATCACTTCGCCTTCTTTCCTTTTTCTGGCTTTACCCTATAGGCTTTGGAAAAAATAATGATTGGGATCAATTCCTCATGTCTGTGGACATGAATATTAGTGTACCTTAAGAGTCACTTGGAATATTCTCTAGATAGATCTTTGATGGCACTCATCTATTCTTATCTCCTCCATAGCCACATGTACACACCCACTAAGTTTTTGAAGTTCCAATACCCTATTCTAGTGATTAGAAGACTTCTTTGTTAAATTATCTAGATAATTGGAGAAATTATTTTGCATGATAGCAACTCCAACTATCCCTTTCCCTTATCCACTAGCTTGGGAATCTGTATGTAGGACTCTTAGTAGCTCATAGTCTCTATCTCGATGTTTATTCACTTTAGCTTTCATTTCCTTCAATCCTTCCTCTGCCACTAGGATCATTTTGGATTTGAATGTCATGCTTTGTAGCCATTCAAATAAGGGCTCATCTCCTCTAGGTAGAATCTTTGCCTCTATAGCTTCCTTAGTCTTCATTTGGATGATCATTTTTAATAAGGAAATGCAATCTTTTCTCTTAGCTTTCTCTACTACTAGGGTAGCCTAGTTAGCCAAGATGTTATAATTCTCTATTTTAAGCCTTAGTACTATGTTTCTGATCTAATAAATGGTTACAAGTCCCTCAAACTTGAGTTTTCTGGTCAACCCTCTACCAATTTGTCCAAAGTGATAATCTTCTTGTAGTTGGTAGATGATAGCCTGGATGTCAATAGAAGTGGGATCACTAGTGATTGACATTCCTAAGATGCTCACTGATGGGTTGAATAACTTCCTGATGAAGCCATTAAGCTCATGAATCTCTACCTTCATTTTAAGGTTTGCTAGCTTAAGGCTTTCAAGTTATCCCTCTATCACATCATTTATTGACTTTCATAGGCCCACCTTGGTGTTATGTCTAACTTCTCCAAGATCCACAAAATGTAAGGAAAAATAATCCATAGATATGTCTTCAATCCTCCCTTCTTTAGTGGGCTTAGCAATTTCCATAGTTAGATGTCCTGTGTTAGGATCTTGTCCAAGAATTAATAGGGTATTTTGCTTCTTGACTTTATTCAATGTTGATCCATAATGGATAACTAGGGATCAATTTTCTTTGTTGGGAACTCCCTCTTCTTACCTTCTAACCATGATTCTATGTGAATCACCTTAGATGTGGTCCTGAGTGTGTCTATACTAAACATCTTTCTTTTGATTGGAGTTGACGTCTTCATAGTTGAAGAGAAAGGATTCTTTGGGACCTATGAAATGAGCTTTGAAGATTTAGGGCCTTTCTCTACTTCTATAGTCTTCTTTATTGCTTCATCAGACTTTGTAGACCGACTTTCATTGCTTCCACCATCTCTAAGATCCACCACTTGTACTTGGGGACTACGTGGTAGGAGTAGTGCAATACTCATAGATGGGATCAGACTACTTTGGGGTGAAAGAGCCACTATGATTGCACCATCTTTTAGTTCCTCCACCTTCTTCTTCTTAGCTTTTATTGTAGTTCTGATTACTGGTAGAGAATTATCTTGACAAGTTTTGGCAAGAGGAATGCTCTTGTCAGGAGGTTGGTGACCTCCACCTAATGGTTGTGTTGGCTCTTGAGTAATATATGAGGTTACACTTGATTTACCACCCTGGGAAGAGGAATTTTCTATAAATTTTGGGGAAGCTTGAACAAATGTGCCTTTCCTCTAACATATTTGAGTTGTGGTCCATTCAACCCATTTTCTAGTCCTCTTGTAGAGTCGAGCCATCATTATATCTAGCTCTTCCCTGGTGTCTTCATAAGCATCCAAGCTTATTGGAGTACCTCTAATCTTGGTCAGGTAAGTATTGCTATACATATTATGGCCATTGTCTTCCACCCCTTCTACATCAATGTTAACTTTATACATCTTCACCTAATCAACTATTAATCTATAGAAGGTTCAATCATGGCTCTCAAACTCATCCTTGTAGCTCACCAATAATCTTCAATGGTGGTGATATGTTTTATCACACTTTCTATTTGCAAAACATCTTTGGCATACCCATTTGGGTAAAAAATGGGCCTCAAGACTTCATAGATGTCCAGATTATACTTCATCTCAAATACCTTCAACATATTCTTTGTGTTAGAGTGAGTGTTGCAGCTGAAAGCCCCCACCTTCATGGGAAATTCATATCCTTTCTTCTTTAAGCTCCCACTCAAGATGTTCACTTGAATGGCTTGCCATACAATCTTCATTAGCGTGAGCATGTCACTGGGATACCTTGGTAGCTTCAAGGGGAATCTATCAAAATCTACAAGACACACATAAGAGAAATATGAGAATTGAATGAAATAACTCCCAAACTAGTTGATGGTGGCCATCACTTTAGGACCGAATCTCCTTTCTAGACATCCCTATAGCCCCCTGCAAATCCTCATGGTAAATTCATCATTTACTTTCACATATTCTATATAACTATTCTATGACTATAAGCATGGATAAAACTCATAAGATTTCACATCATTAGAAAAATTCTCAATTCTTGGGAGGCCTATCCATAATTGTAATGAAGCCAAAATATAGATGAGGAAAGAGGACGTATAGAGTGTATTATAAAACTTGGCTACACAGAGCATTGGACAAAATTTCACTTACCTCATGAGCCTAATCAATGTATTGAGTGTCAGAGAAAATAACTTGTACTAAAAAGAAATATTGCTCAATGAAATTTAAAGCTTCTATCTCACCTTTCAACCTATGTAGGAGAACCAAAATATCAATAATCTCTAGTTTGAGGTTGGTCCCAAACAAGGTTTTAGGAACTTTACTCTTAGCACTTCATGGTTTCTATCCTCCAAATCATCTTCTTTGCAGAGAACTTAGAGATGGCTCCACCAAAGGTCAATTCTGAGAATTCTTCCCATTCAGGCACATGGAGAAAATTGACCATAGTTTTCTTGTCAATTGAAATCAACACTCTATCATCAAGTAGCACAATCTACCTTGTCTTTGGGTCGTAATGATGTATGCATTCATAGATTAGCTCTGGGGCTTGAAATACAACCAAAAAACCAACGGATTCAACCAATTTTCATCCTTAGAGTTTCTCAGTAATGGGGCAAATCCACTCAGCCTTTACTCTCTTTTGAAAATCCTCCATGTTGTAGAAGTGAAGAGAAGTGTATATGAAATTCTGTAATTGAGATTTGATCCCAGTCAATTTGTCAAAACCCACAAATTTGGTTGCCATGATTTTGTGGAGAAGATTCAATTTGAGAAAATGAAAGGAATGGCTAATACAACAATCACTAGCCTTTCAAAAAGCTTATGCACATTAACAACATAATATTTCAAAGAAAGAGCAGTAATTCAATCAATTAATTATGTTTCTATATATGGGAGCCTCAATTCATCTGTTGATCTTTATAATTTGCACCACATGAATGAATTTAAGGAGATACCCATTCAATAGTAAATGCAAGCATTTAATAGACATCTAGAGGTCTTTTCACTATTTTGTTGAGCTCAATGGTAACTTTCTATGTCTCCATAACTTCCTTTCTCATTTTCCTTTAAGTTTTAGGATGTTACCATTAAGGAACTCCGTGGGAGAATGTCTGCCAAGTTAGATCTTGATTATTTATTTCTTTTCTATAGAGTTTAGGTTTCTTTAGTATCATTTTGATATATTTTAAACATGACTTGCAAATCTAATCTGATCATTAACTTGATTTTCTTTGGAATTTGGGAAACTATCCTAATGGGTTAAAAACTCATCGAGGAGAAGATAGTTTCCACTTCTCTGTTAATGTTTCCTTTCTTTGTTGGACTTTGGAAAATTTCCCCTCTTGAAGTCATAAATGTTTAAATGAGATTTGAAGACCTTTTTGAGGAATACATAATGCTCCTTTTCATTCCAAACTACCCTTTTCAAAAAACCAACTTCATGGGTTAAAAACCCACCAAGGAGAAGCCAATTTTGAGTTTTCCACCGAGGGCAATTATGAGGGACACAATGAATCTAGACCATTTTTCAAAGTCATAATTATAGATAAAACATTTATTATCCACATGAGACCTTGTTATTTGCATGTTTTTGATGTACATGCATCATTTAGTGCTCTTTGCAGGAAATCATTATCATGGGTACGAAACCCACTAAGGAGAAGATGATTTCCAAATTCCCACCACCATCAATTTTTCAAATAGTGATAGGCCATAAAAAAATATAGCTTGTAGTTGGTCTTTGAAAGAGTAAAATGAATTTCTATCAAAATATGCATTAACCTACCCATGAGATCACTTGACAAAAAGAAAGACCACTCGACTAGAAATGAGGAGAGGGAGAAAATGGAAAGTCTAATAGAAACTTGCCTAACCTAAAAGGACATAGACCTAGATCAAACAAAACCAAGAATTTTCTCTTTTCATTTAAACATAAGAACTAAATGTAGGCTTTACTCCAAAGGCCATAACTTTCACATATAGAGTCTAATTGACTCCATTAAAAATGCATTGGAAAGATATTCAAGAGATCTATAACATGATGTAGATAAATCAATCCTATTACATCAAAATCTTATTTTCTATCAATTTGAATTAAGCATAATTTAAAATAGGTAGTCATTGTTTTCCAAATGCGTAATCAATAGGTAAACATGAATACTAACATTTTTTTGATTCTGTCTCTCCCAAACACATATACACACACTCACTCACTAACTAAATAACTTATAATATATCTCTCTTACTAACTCCTAACCTCTCACATTATTTAACTAACTCCTAACCTCTCTCTTTGTCTAACTTGTTATCCTTAAGCGTTCTCTCTCTCTCTCTCTCTCTCTCTCTCTCTCTCTCTCTCTCTCTCTCTCTCTCTTCTAAGCCCCCCTTTCTCTCCATCTTAT
This sequence comes from Cupressus sempervirens, assembly GCA_028749045.1. Classification (NCBI taxonomy): domain Eukaryota; kingdom Viridiplantae; phylum Streptophyta; class Pinopsida; order Cupressales; family Cupressaceae; genus Cupressus; species Cupressus sempervirens. The sequence goes on from CM053787.1 coordinate 572,076,020, forward strand.
TTACTCCTTCTCTCTCTCCATATATATTACTCTCTCCATCATATGCCCTAATATCTCTCTCATATGTCCCTCTCTTTCCATCACTTCATCTCTCTCACTCTCTACATCTCTATCTCTCTCTCTCACTCTCACTTGTCATATCCCCTCTTCCTCTTCCTATCCCCTAGTATCTCTCTCTCTCAAACCTCTTTCTAATCCCTTACCCATTTCTCTATGACCCTTAATCCCTAATCCCCCCTCTCTCTCTACATGAAGTTACCACTTCAAGGATCAGAGGTTAAGGAGAGAGGGGGGTTAGGGATTAGGGGTTAGAGAGAGATGGGTAAGGGGTTAGAGAGGTGTGTGTGTGTGTGTGTGTGTGTGTGTGTGTGTGTGTGTGTGTGTGAGAGAGAGAGAGAGAGAGAGAGAGAGAGAGAGAGAGAGAGAGAGAGAGAGAGAGAGAGTAGAAGTTAGTTAAATAATGTGATAGGTTATGAGTTATTAAGAGAGATATATTAGGGTTAATTTAGTTAGTTAGTATATGTGTGTGTGTGTATTTTTGAGAGAGGGAGAGAGAGGGTAGGAATTAGTTAAAGAATGTGAGAGGTTAGGAGTTAGTAAGAGATATATTAGGGGTTATTTAGTTAGTCTATATGTGTATGTATTTTTGAGAGAGAGAGAGAGAGAGAGAGAGAGAGAGAGAGAGAGAGAGAGAGAGAGAGAGAGAGAGAGAGAGAGAGAGAGAGAGAGAGAGAGAGAGAGAGAGAGAGAGAGAGCGAGATGAAGTTATGGAGAGAGGTAGGGAGATAGGAGAGAGAGATTAGGGGATATGATGGAGAGAGTGAGAGGGGATTGGACATGGACAAAGAGATTGAGAAATATGGAGAGAATGGGATAGGATGGAGAGAGAGGTTAGGAGTTAGTTAACGAATGTGAGAGGTTAGGAGTTATTAAGAGAGAGATATTATGGATTATTTAGTTAGTGCGTAAGTGTGTTTATTTATTTTTAAGAAAGAGAAAATTAAAAAAATGTTAGCATTCATGTTTACTTAATGATTACACATTTGGAAAATAATGACTACCTATTTCAGACTATGCTTAGTTCAAATTGATGGGAAATAAAAAATTTATGTCACCAGATTGATTTACCTATATTGTGTTGTATAGCTCTTCAATATATTTCCAACACATTTTGAATAGAGTCAATCATACTCTAGATGCAAAAGCTATGGCTTATGGAGTAAAGCCTATTTTTATTTCTTCAAAACTCGATCAGGTTTTGAATAAACCAATTGGGTTTTGAAGAGGTTTTTCATCCTTGAGACTCGATTGGGTTTCAAAAATTGATCAATTTTTTTAAATGTATTTGGCTAGACTTGGTAACCAAGCCTGGCCACTTTTTGAAATTTTAAACAAGCTGATCAGATTATTAAAGTTTTTGAGTTTTTTTTGTGTGGTGTCCACTAAATTGTACACCATCTTGGTGAATACACCCAAATCCTTTTGTAAAGGTGGACTTAACAATCTTATTAGCTTTTAATAGAGTATACCCATCACAAGGTAGATCATAAGAAGTGATCAAAATTGTAGCTCTAACAAGCACTTTGTTATTGTAGTAGTGAAGATTTTTTGGGTGCCATCCCCACTATGGTTTTACCTTCACCTTGGAGGGTTTAGGTGTTACCAAATATTGTGTTCTACATTAATTAATTTTTAATGTTTTTTATTCATGCAAGTAAATGTTAGATCTAATATCACATGTCATTACATGATGATGCATGCTTAAGGTTATTGAGGAGTTGGTGAATTAAATTTTATAAGATTTATGTTTAAAGTGGTAATTTTGTTGAGATCTTGATTCACCCCGCTTTCAGCATCTCACTTTCCCATTAGAGTTCCAACAATTGGTATCATAGCTTAGATCTCTAAGAAATAAGTCTAGCCACTTGAGATTTAAAGGTCTTGGAGATGGAAGGCTACAAATTGGGAAAGGTGATTAAGAATCAAAAGCTTGGTTTGTAGATTACAATGGAATAAGTTAAGGCTGCAAATGAGGAACTGAGGAAATCCTTGAAAAGAAGGAAAGAGATGGAAATTAAACAAAATGACACATGATATCATAAAGAAAACATTAAGGACTTATGTGATGAAGGAAGCTCCAATGAAATCGACAAAACAATAGCAAATATATTGGACAAGAACAACATTTTAAATGAAGAAGTGAAAGCACTAAAGAGAGAACATAAAATGCACTTGGTAAGATTATGTGAGGTCATATAAAAAAAGAAAAAGGCCAAAGAAGATAAGGCAATGGCTGATGAAGACAATAGGAAAATGGCTCCAAGATTTGATGAAAGGATCAATGAAGTACAAAGGCTAACACACAATCAATTTGACATGGTAAATCCGTTATTAAGTTTCAATCATTAAATTTAAAGGAAGGTGGAAGACATTGTAGATATGAGATCAGAGAATAGTCAACAAAAAAATGAATTGAGAGCTGAAAAAAAATCATTGAAAGAATGAAAAAATTTGGAGAGGCCATGAGACAAATTGATGAATAGTCAAGAGCACAAAGAAGACCTCATGATACTACTAGATTAAGCTATACCTAGTTCATAACATATGTCAAGCAAGGTGAATCATCAAAGCATGAGAACAATGATTTGCAAAACCAAAGAACAAGAAGCCTACATGTTATCATTGTTGAAAACCTGGTCAAACAAAAAATGTTTGCAGGAGAAAACCTAGTAAGTCCAATTCTAAACATAAGTTTGATGCTTATTTCTTTAATTGAAACAAGCATGTAAATCAAGCACATGAGTGTAGATAAAACATAAGTAAGGCACCAAACACATATAGATTTGAAGGTTATTTCTATGCATGTCATAAGTATGGTCACAAGGAACAAGATTTTAGATCTAATACAAAACATAGTTGGACACCTAAAAACCAAGGCAATGCAACTAGGAAAGGTAATGCAATAAATTTGGATTACAAAACCTAAGTTACTTGTTACTTATGTGGAAAGTATGTGTGTGCTAAAATGTTGTCACACTTCTATGAATCATTACATGTAAGAAAACTCAAGAATGAGCCCTCACAAATCGATCCATAGCTCTCTACTCATAGAGTGCAAGGGTTTGCAATGGAGGCCCTCAGTTTGACCTATTTTTGTGCCCATGCAAGTACACCACGAGATGAGAGATTCAAAGAGGAAAAGCAAGAATGTTAGTCTCCATGATCTTCAAATATGCATGAAAATAAGATCTAATCTATGAAATCAAAATCTAATCTATAAATGCAAGATCTAAGCTAAAAGCCCATGATGGGTGCAAGAGAGAAAAAGACAAGAAAATAGAAGTTCTCCACAAAAAGATTTTGTATTCAAACTCCTTCAAAAATTGGTCTTCAAACTTGTAGCATAATGATAGCATAATCATGGGTGTCTAACATGAGGAGAGGGCTCTGCCTTATAAAGGAAATTATGGAGGTGAGAGGCTTCTCACAACCAATATGGGATAATAGAGATTGATCCACGTGAGACAAAATTCCACCAATGAGAAAAGAAGAGTGGTTGAGAAGAAAGTGGTGATCCATGTGAGACAAGATTCCACCAATTAGAAAAGAGGAGTGGTTGAGGAGAAAGTGGAAAGATAAATCCCACTTAGATCACATTTTTAAGTGTAGAGAAATTAAATAAAAAGAATTTATTTTATTTCCTTTTTTCATCAAAAGAGATATTTAAGTGGGATTTTTATTTAATTAAAAGGGAGCTAGTTCTTTTTAATTAAATAGAAGATATTTAATTAAATTAAAAGAAAGGTTTTTCTCTTAATTAATTAAATGTGGATGAACTGTTTAATTAAAAGAGAGGTTTTCTTTTAATTAAATGGGGATTTTATTTTATTTAATTAAAAAAGAAGATTTTCCTTTAATTAAATAAGACTTGGAATAAAATGATCAATCTTAGAAATGAAATAAATCTAATTTGATCAAGGAAATTGATTTGAATATATTACAAACCATTGATTTAGAAAATTTGATAAATTGATAAATTGAATAATGGGGGCCCATAGTCTAGGCGACCATTTTTGGGTGCATACAGTATGAACATATTGCAAGAAACTATGTAAGGATACATCTCAGAGGAAGATTGAGAAACTAAAAGAACTTTGGTTCAATATGCTTTCACTATCCGAAGGTTGATCACCCAAGCAAAGAATGTAGGAACCAAGAACTGACACCCAATGATAAAGATAATGAATGAAAAGAAAAGGTTAATGTTGAAGAAGTAAGAAGCCAAATGAGTCAAACCTAGAAGAAGAAATTTGAAGGAGACAATAGTGAAAATGATGAAGTTGTGCTCATGGATCGGGTGATTCCAACACCACAGACTAAATAAAGAGATATGTATGGAATTGTATTTCAAATTGTCAAATCATACATGACTTCCTAAAATTGTAAGTGTAATAGTCCAAATCAACATAAAATTAGATGTATAAGGAAAAATTTGTAGAGTGAATATTTGGATGCCGAGTTGAAAAGTTTGTAATGACCTAGTGTAAGTATTGGAGAGTGAGAAGTCTTAAGTGACAGAGAAAAAATGTCAATATACACCAAGTTCTAGAATTGGTCGAGTAAGTTGAAGGTGTTTTGAAGTGCTACTATCAAGCTTTGCAGAATTGGCCAAGAAACTAGTTCTGTACCTGCTCTATGGGAGCATATAGAGTTTGAGAAATTTTTGAGCATGGTGAAGCAATTCTCAGAAGATTTATTACATTTCATTGGTATTAGACATGACTTATGAGTAGTTGAGTTGCACCTGAGTATAGTAGAGATTTGTTGATCAAACCCTAAGTGACAAAATGGCATCTAGTTCATCAACTGTAGAGAATAAGAAGGAATCAAAGATTAGTAGCATTCAATTGATTAGAAATGAACCATGCAAATCACCTAAATTCAAGGTGTATCCTTAGATTGTAGTGAAGGGAGATTCTTTCAAAGCCCTATTTTTGATGCCACTGAGAGTTATTTTAATTCATGATGTTTGTTCATGCTACATGTGTAAGATTTTAGGGTTTATAGATTTTGAGTTGAGAAGGGCACATGATAGATTATGTATATGGAAGGTTGAAAGATGAACACAAACACATTGTCAAAAAAGGGTTAATACATGCCCTAAATTTTCCTAGGCTTTTCAAGATGGAATGGATAAAGATTGTCCTTATTTGAGTACATGAGATGAATTATGGTTGGAAGGAAGACCAGTTGAGATTACTAGGTAGATTATACACTGAGTCACTAGTTACCCTATCACAAACAAGATAAAAACTATTTGATGCCAACGAAAGCATGTTATTTAGCCAAACACATTGGCAATGTGGAACAAGCATGGAATGACCATTTCCACCATTACTAATACTAAGATTGAGTTTGAAATAAGGGTTATATTGCATAAATTCTATTAGTTTAGCTGAATGGATAGTGTAACCTATTTTGTTATAGATGTGGTATATAAATTTGTGAAGAAAGATCACATCTATGATCATGTCAGCTTATAATAGAGGCAGTTGGATGGAAATTTAGAGAGAAATAGAAAAGAAAAGAACATTGTGCAAATTTGGTTCATTACTTATTTGGATTTTCTTTTATGTTCAGAATGCTTTCCCCACCAAAGGAGATGTCAGATGGAGTAAGAAGAGACCAACAACTTACCAGATAAGTGAGTTCATTAATAAATTGGGAAATAACTTTGAGAAAGTTATAGATGGATATTTTGAGGAGTTCAAGAAAAAGATGAAGAATAGGTCAAGGATCCCTAAATCCTTAGTAAATAAGTATTATGATGACATATGTTTCTTAGTTGATACTGATAGGACATATATTCAAGAAGTTTTACCAAGTATTGTATGGTTAAGACCATTGGCATATATGATTAACATAGATTAAGTGACTACAACTATTATTGCTTTGTTGTATGAACCTTCTGATAAGGATGTTGAGCCATGTGATAGATATGAGACAACCAAAGTTAAAATCAAAGTGTAGATAAATGCATCCAAGATAGAAAAGAAGAGAAAAGGAATGATATAGAGTTTGGAAAGAACATTTGGTGAAGGAGATGAACAAGAATTACCATTGCAAATTATCAAAGAAAATGTGAAGATATGTCTAGTGATGATGAAGAAGGAAATGGAGAAGAAGAAGTGAAAGGAAAAGGTAAAGAGACAATGGTAGTTGAGCCTCAGTCAAGTAAAAGTACAAAGAAAGTTACCAAGCCTACCCCTACAACACAAATAGTTACAAGAGAAAGGACAAGGGAATCTACAACACTAGTGGCTGAGCCTAAGAAAGTTTTATGGTCTCACAATAGATGCCCCATTTTGAGTCACAAAATGGAGACCCCTTAATTTAAAAATAATCTTAGAGCACCTAGTCAGGTGTCTTAGTCATCTAGGACCCTCCTATAGGTATAGGTTAATCCCCAATCTTTGGTCAGGTACTATCAAGTAGTTTCAAGGGGGTCAGAATGTTGAAAGATTGTTGGAAGCATGCATGCTAATGATATTCCTATGGGGGAGTATTGTAGATATGTTACATTCATGATTGAGTTTGTCATTGATGTCAACATAGCAGTTTTTTGTGGTATCTAACAAAAGAAAAATAGAAAGAACAAGTTGGTACAGATGACTAGTTGAGTATTCTAACTATCTATGGTTATGCAAGATACTTTTGAGTATCTAGTATATGCAGTTAATGTTGGAAGAAGAAATGATAAGTTTGGAAGAAGTTTGGTGACATTTGTTCTAAGATAGAGTTTACAAAGGCATGTTCTAGTAAACTTGTTATATCTCTTAGCAATTTTTTTTTTTTGAGAATCAAGATTGAGGATATGAAGAAGATATATTGGTGATGACATGGCTACATTTTCTTGTCATAATATTGCATGTACAGAAAGATATTCAAGTTGCAAGGTGGAAGATTAATGTTATCGCTAAGTGTAATGTGTTCTTAATGTGGTCCTATAATGATTAAGTGAGAAGGTCTAATAACTAAAATGGATGATGATTGGTGATAAGTAGTAGTAAAAATAGAATGCAATGTTGAGCAGAGTAGATTGAAAGTGAAGGAAACCTCATTGCCAAGGTTTTGCTAAGTTTTCTGAGGTTTGATATTTGGATCCAAGGTTCATGACCTAGTCTAAAAGGTCTAACAGTGATTGGTTTGGTTGATAGGACAAAGAAAAGAAGAATATAATAGTAAATTACTTGTTTGAGCAGTGAGCTCTCTTTGTAGTTGAAATTTCATGTTTGGGTAGTGAGCTCTTCTTGCATACATTGTACTACAACTCCTAACAGGGTTGGAATCTCCTAATAGGGATTCAAAGTCTCCTAATAGGGACTCTATGTACTAAATGTTGTAATAGACTCCTAATAGGGTCCATCCTCTAATTTATATTAGTACATCATTTTGTGGGCATCATTCCCATCGGGGTTTTCCCTCTAATCAAGGGTTCCCTAATCAACATATTTAGTGTAATTGTCTATGTGCATCTTATTATGGTTGTTCTTTACTTTGGTTGAATGGTTAAGCTTTTTTAAAGAGGATATATGTTTTAATTATTGGTTAATTGATCCCCCCCCCCTCTTAGTTATCTTGGTCGACTATTATTTTTAAAAATTGGTACTAGAGCTTCAGGTCCTTGAAGATAAAGTTTAAAAACTTTGGGAGATCCATGGTGAGCATGTTTAAGAAAGATAGTCCTAAATCTAACAGAGAGAATTTTGACACCTAAATGATGGAAATTCTTGGTGAATTATTAGATTTTTGTAAAGAGAAAAATATTGAGTTTTTAGATCTAAATCCTTCTTTTGTACACAATAGAACAATAAAAAAAGAGAATATATATCCAAATTAAAGCAAGACATAAAGATAAAGGAAGGTATTTATCTACTTAAAAAGAGAGAGCTTGAAAGTATGAAAATTTTTGTTTATTGGACATGTAAAGAGTTTGGTCATTTTTTGAGTAGATGTCCTAAGAGATTGAGAAAAGCTAGAAAGAATCTACTATCTGATAAAGTTGTAGAATTTAGAGCAAGCAGGGAAAGATCCTTGAAAGACTATGTTAATGAGTCTAGATTGGTTAATGAAAAGAAAGTATAAGAAGAAATAGCTTTGGTAACTATTATGGAAAGTGCAAATGTGAGAATTGATGTGAAATTTAGGATACAGGAGAGAGTAGCTGATTACAATTTAGATGATGATGTTGTTACTAAGCCAAGGAATGATGAAGTATTTCTTGAGAATAAAAATGATTTGTAAAATGAAGGAGAGCCAAGGAAGGAAAAAAGCTTGTAACCTGCAATAGAGTCAAAAGTTGAGATAACAACTACTACTTCAGGAAACAATTTGATAAAGAATCACCCATCTGAGTAGATCATTAGAAGAAAAGACAAAGGTGTGATGAAAAGAAGTAGAGTCAATATAGAACTATGTTTAATATCTCAAGTTAAACCTAAGAATGCAAATGAAGCATGTAAAGAGGATTATTGGAAACAAGCTCTAAAAGAGAAATTGGATAAGATAGTAAAGAACAAGACATGGGAATTGGTCCCCAGATCAACGAACAAGAATGTGATAGGAACTAAATGGGTATTCAAAAATAAGATGAATGAGAAAGGTGAAGTTGTAAGGAACAAATAAAGATTAATATGTAAAGGTTACTCACAACAAGAAGGAATGGACTATGATGAGACCTATGCTCCAGTGGTTAGAATAGTAGTAAGATTATTCTTAGCCTATGCAATAGAAAAGAAATTCAAAGTATATCAGATGCATGTCAAGTCAGCATTTCTAAATGGAGAACTTGAAGAAGAAGTGTACATTGAGTAGCCTGAAGGTTATCCTTTGAAAAATGACAAGGAGATAGTATGTAGATTGAAGAAATCATTATATGGCTTGAAGCAAGCATCGAGAACCTGGTATGCAAGGTTGGACAAGCATTTGACAAAGCTTGGATATAGCAAAGGTATGGCATGCAATAATCTATATTGGAAAGAAATTGATGATGGTTTGATGATTTTGGTAATATTTGTCGATGATATCATATTTGGAGGAAATGATCAAGAAAGTGAGAAGTTTGCAAAAGAGATGAAGAAAGAATTTGAAATGAGTATGATAGGAGAGATGGAATATTTTCTAGGATCATAGATTGTATAGAATAAAGAAGGAATCTTTATTTCTCAGACTAAGTACTTCAAGGATTTTCTAAAAAGGTTTGGTTTGGAAACATGCAAACCCATTAGAACACCTATGATAACTAGACACAAGTTATCTACAAAGGTATAGCAAAGGTATGGATATAGAAAAGGTATGGCATGCAATAATCTATATTGGAAAGAAATTGATGATGGTTTGATGATTTTGGTAATATTTGTCGATGATATCATATTTGGAGGAAATGATCAAGAAAGTGAGAAGTTTGCAAAAGAGATGAAGAAAGAATTTGAAATGAGTATGATAGGAGAGATGGAATATTTTCTAGGATCATAGATTGTATAGAATAAAGAAGGAATCTTTATTTCTCAGACTAAGTACTTCAAGGATTTTCTAAAAAGGTTTGGTTTGGAAACATGCAAACCCATTAGAACACCTATGATAACTAGACACAAGTTATCTACAAAAGATGAGACACCTATTGTTGAGTAGAGAAGTATAGATCTATGATTGAAGGATTGCAATATCTCACTCACACAAGGCTGAATATTGAAAATGTAGTTGGAATTATTGCAAGATTCTAAGCTAATCCCAGAGAAGCACATTATGTAGCAATTAAAAGGATATTTAGATATCTGAAGGAAACATCAGAGTTTGGATTGTGGTATAACAGATCTAATGATTTTACTCTAAGTTCTTATATTGATGCTGATTGGGTAGGTAATAAGGATGACAAAAAGAGCACCAATAGTGAAGCTTTCTTTCTTGGAGGAAGATTAGTTTTTTGGTTAAGCAAGAAGTAGGATTGTACATCACAAAGTACAATGGAATCAGAATATGTGGTAGTAGTAAACAATTGCAATCAAGTTGTTTGGATGAAGTAGATGCTGAAGGATATAAGGATAGAAATCAATGAAACTATTGTCATACATTGTGACAACACAAGAATGGTAAATATGTTTAAGAATCCAATATTGCATTCAAAGACTAAGCACATTTCTATTAAGTATCACATGTTGAGAGATAAAGTTGTAGATAAGAAAATTATATTGGAGTCTATAAGCACTAAAGGGTAGATTACAAATATATTCACTAAGCCTCTTCCCAAAGAGACTTTTTAGTATTTGTGAGGTATGCTTGGGGTTATACCCCTTCCTACATTAGAGTAGAAGATGCAAAAGTACATCAGTCTAGTGTAACAAAGCACCATTATTGTTTGGATTGAATGCTGATGCTTCTTATATGGGGGAGTATTTGTGATGGATGGAGTCATCTAGGACTCTCGTTGGATGTTATTTTTGAATAATGTCTTTAGACACTTGATCTAGTAAGAATAAGTTGTTGCAGAGTTTGATGTAGTGAAGTTGGTTACTGAAACCTTTGATATTGATGTCAATAAAGAAAATGTTTAGCATGAAAAACAACATGGAAAACATGATAGTTAGAAAAGTTTGGTATGAGTACAATATGTTCAGAAGAAGCACAAAATGGAATGAAAAGAATGGTTGATGAAGATGATTTGAAAAGTAAGATGAATAGTTTGTTATTGGTATTCTTAGAACTAGATGTTTTTCATCTATGTTTCCATCAATGCCAAAGGGGGAGATTGTTGCAAGATTTTTGGAAGCATGAATGCTAATGATATTCCTATGGGGGAGTATTGTAGATATGTTACTATGATGATATGTTACATTCATGAATGAGTTTTTTATTGGTGTCAAAATAACAGTTTTTTGTAGTATCTGACAGAAGAATAGTGGAAAGATCAAGTTGGTACAGGTGGCTATTTTAGTATTCTAACTATCCAAGGTTATGGGAGATACTTCCAAGTATCTAGTATATGCAGTTAACATCAAAAGAAGAAATGATAATTCTGGAAGAAGTTATGTAAGTTTTGGTGATGTTTATTCTTAGATAAAGTTTACAGAGGCAAGTTTTGGTAAACTTGTCATATATCTTAGCAAAGTTTTTATTATGAGAATTGAGGTTGAGGATACGAAGAAGATATATTGGCAATAGCATGGCTAAAATTTCTCATCATAATATTATGTGTATAGAAAGATATTCAAGTTGCAAGGTGAAAGATTAATGTCATCACTAAGTGTAATGTGTTCTTAATATGGTCCTATAATGATTAATTAATTAGGTCTAACAAACAACTTTGGAAATTATTTTATGGACTCGATATGAAGGAATGACATTTTCCTCTATTATATGGCATGGATGATGATTGGTGATAAGAAATAGTAAGAGAGGAATGCAAAGTTGAGCAGAGTAGAGTGGAAGTGAAGGAAACTTCATTGCCAAGGTTTTGCTGAGTGATCCGAGGTTTGATATTTGGATCCAAGGTTTGTGACTTGATCTACAAGGTCTAATAGTGATTGGTTTGGTTGATAAAACAAAGGAAAGAAGAAAATAACAATAAATTACTAGTTTGAGTAGTGAGCTCTTCTTGCAGTTGAAATTGCATGTTTGGGCAGTGGGCTCTTCTTGCATACATTTTACTACAAATCCTAAGAAGGTTGGCACAAATCCTAATAGGGATGGAATCTCCTAACAAGGATTCAAAGTCTCCTAACAGGGACTCTATGTACTAAATGTTGTAATAGACTCCTAACAGGGTCCATCCTCTAACAAGGTATATTTATATTAGTACATCATTTTGTGGGCATCATTCCCACCAGGGTTTTCCCTCTAATCAAGGGTTTCCCTAGTCAACATATTTAGTGTAATTGTCTATGTGCATCTTATTATGGTTTCTATTTACTTTGGTTGAATGGTTAAGTTTGTTTAAAGAAGATAAATGTTTTGATTATTAGATAATTGATTCAGCCCCCTCCTAGTTATCTTGGTGGACTATTGTTTCTAACAAAAAAATCAATTTTGGATTCTTAAGTGCAAAAGTGTGGACTTGCACACTTGCACTAAGTATTTACTTACACATCACCTCCATTAGAGGATGCACACTTGTGCAGGTGCATACCCTTGAAGATGCACACCCTTCGAGGTGTGCTATAGACCCTAAGGCCTATAAATATCCCCCTGGTTGTCATCACTTGTCTTGTTTTATGACTTTGGTTAGCTCACCTCCATACCTTCTTCTTCTCTGCACATCCAAACCTTCAAAACTCTACATCTCTAGACCTCTACCTTTTCAAACATAAAACACCACCTATTGAGGTATGCACATGTGCATATGTGCACCTAAACAAACCAAAATAATCCCTATAATAAATGAGACTTAACACATTCATATGTGCAAAAAGTGCACAACTATGCACTTTATTTTCAAAAAATAATTAAAGGCCACATTATAATGCATATGTGTACCTTACACACTTGCATAGGTGCACTAGGTGCACTAGGTGCACATGTGTACATTTTGAGAACTTGGGGGGGTTTAATCAATTTTGTTTATTTTTTGGGTCAATTTCTCATCAATCCAGGTCTTGTCTGAGGACCACCATAGTTTTCTGACACTAGAATACTAACACTTCTCCCTTTTATGTAGATATAATGGTTTAATCCTCATCCTCCATGACAAAAAATATAGAACAAGAGATGGTAGCTTTCAAGTATTAAGGAGCACTAAAGAAATCTTGGTTCCAAGATAAACACACTAAGATACGAGACACCAAGTTGGGGCACATTGATTGGAACATCTTTCCCACCCTATGAAACAAGCCTAAAAAGAGGTTAGCCATGGTATCTACTTTGATTTGAAGTTGGTTGCTGAATGTGGCCTCTCACCCAACATTAGTTCAATCATATGAACTAATTATGACCTTATCTCATCACTATGTACTAGAAGAGAAGGTGGTTAAAAGTGTGATCAAGGAGATAGTCTTGGATCTTGAGCCTCAAAATATTGAAATGCTCTTCCTTCTTCCATAGGAAGATCAATACCTTCAAATTACATATGAGGTCATGAATAGATGGTACAGGGAGAATAAAATAGAGGCCAAAGAGTTGGTACAATCAAAGTACCTAATTGATAGAACACCTTGGGGAAAAGGGCTAGAAAGGTTGACATGACATGTGGAATATGATTGATGATATTTTCTACTCAATTATTCTCTTGAGTAGAGCTATAGGTCTTCCCATGAAAATTCACCTAGAGACATGGATGGTACATTTCATTGAAACCATCACAATAAACAAGATGCCTATTGATTGGGCTATGATCCTAAATGATAACCTGGATGAGTAGTTGATTTTAGTGAAGAATGACCCCAAATTTTATATGACCTGATATATGGTATATCTAATTGTGGAAAGAACCAAAAATTATCCATGATTGTATGGAGAGGGAAGAATACAATATGCAAATTCTTTTCCTTATGTCATGTGCCTACAATTGATAAAGAAGTAGCTCCCATTGTAAAGTGTGGAATATAGGGTGGTCAATGATTGTTTCATATTTTCCATCATCAAGTTCATTGAGGGGGACTTTGTGAAGAGGATGTCACTAGAAGCTACAACATAGATAACATAGGTTGGTTCTTACTACATCCAATTTGATACATTCACCTATCTTTGAGTAGTTGGTACTATCTTGTTCCCAAAGAAACTCCCACAATATCCATTGGATAGGCTCATATTATTGGAGATATCAGGAGATATCAAGAGAACTCTCTTTTGCATATGATAGAGTGAGAAACCAATATAAGAAGACTTGGGTATGGCCAATTACCATTGGAGACTTTAACATAAAATAAAAGTAGGATATCACTACATTTGATTCAGAATGGGATCAATATCCTCTTAAGGATTACCAAGCACTTCACCCATATTTTGATAACATCAAGATGGTAAAACATTTGGTGGTAAGAATTTTGTACCCGAAGAGGCCCTTGAAGACCATTAGATGAGTGCCATAGATGACTATGATGTCTACGTTTAATATTATTGTAGGATGAGTCTATAGCTTGCATAAAAGGTTTTAAACATGGAGATACACCTCAAAGGATGGGACAAGGATGTCCTCAAGATGTTAGATCCCTTGTACACTAGGGACAAGATTTATGAAAGGCCCATTGTGAATGCAAAAATTGAGCATGAGGAGAATGATGATATCAATCAATGGGGCTGACATGTAGTTGAGATAAAAAGAGAATGGATTAGGAAGCATTTCTAGATGGATCCAATTCCTTAAGCCCTACCTTTTCAGGATATAGGTCGATTGAAGAAAGGTAAAGTAGATAAAGTCACCATACCAACCTCCCTTACCAAATCACAAATGAAGTCCAAGGTGATAGACTAGTATGAGTGAGAGGTTGATTATTTTGAGACACAAAAAGGTAAGGGCAATAAGTGAAAGGGAGACCCTTGAAGAAGAGAGAAAGATGAAGAATCTCAAGCATAACCAGTTACCACAGAAGGAGAAGCCCAAGGTACACTAACAATTTTGAAGAAGAAGAAGCAGTGCACCGATAGTTAACTGCTAGTTTCTATTTTAGAGCATTCTATGCATCAAAAATGCATTTTGATGTTAGTTCAACTCCCAAAGACACCTAAAGAAATTCAAGATTCCATTTTTAGAGCTCTCAATGACTACCATATCATCTCATAGATTTTATCTTCTTATCTTCTTCTTCCTTTATTGTTTTAAGTCATGTAAAGGCTCATGCACATGTTAATTGATATAAAGAAGGGTGGGGACCTACTTAGAACCATTTAGAGAGTTAATATGTATGTAAATAACTATATTTTATTATTATTTTAGCTTAACTTGCATTAGAAGAGCTATGACCCCTAACACAAAGGGAGGAGAGGATTTTTTTTAAATACATGGATGTAATATGTATTCACGGTGGTTAGTTTGATGTAATAATAAATGTTATTGGTGCTCTAATTTTCAGTGTAGTAAATCTTGCTGGAGTGTGTTATTTTTGTAAAAGCATGTTCATAAATAATAATGAGCTAATGGTTTTATTGGTTTTTTATAATTGTGCAATCTTTCAGTTTTGGTGTTTACCTTATGTTAACAAATTTTGTTGTTGTGATGATTCAGAGAAATGATCACTATTGTTCTTGCATAGAATTTTGTCTCATATGAGTGCACTTTCTATGGCCTCACAATTTGATGAAATGTGAAATATATTTAAGTTATTATTGAATTTTCATTGATGATTGCAGTAGCGGAGTTAAGGAAGCTCCTATTTTCATTGGTTCCCTATCATATCCTTTTAATAATTTAATTCATAGATGTGTTGGTACTTTGGCTTATGTTCATTAGGAATTTCCCTTTCAGTAATTTGATTTGATCTCTTGGTACTCTATCTTTGTTGTTTTCTTTTCAAACACTTGGTTAAAATAGGAATTCATATAGTTGCATTATTTAGAAATTGCATTCATCATAAAACATAAAATACAAATAAAATATATCTTCCTTTGTGGTTACATTTTGACAAAGTTGTGTAGATTAGTGGCTACTAGCGAAGGCCTCCTTGTGAATATACACATTTATCTCCAATTAAGTTACCCAATAGGTTGAAAAATAACCATCTAGAACCTTGGAGTTGGTCATTGATAAAATTTTCAAGAGAGAGATTCAAAAGGATTTCTATCATTAAGAATCATGCAAAATGACTGCTCAACAAAAAGGAGTTGCAAAAGAAACTGAGGTTGTTCAAGGCATAAGATTGAGAAAGAAGAGAAATTCCAAAGATGATTTTGAGCCAAGTAAACAAGAAAAGAATCAATGGAGAAAAGTTATTATTCCAAAAGATGATGAAGATGATGAAGAAAGGACCATGTTAAAGGACATGATCCAATTCAGAACTACAGTGCATAAGCCACCCTAGACTATAGGTGAATTTTATTGGAATGTCAGGGGGAGTGCAGGTATGGTAGGTTTTAAATTTATAAAGTATGATACATTGGATATTGTAGATAAGGCAATGATTGAAGAGGCATTTCTTGATATGATGGCCAATTTAAAGTATAGACCATTGGATCTAGGTAATTTGATACCTAATGAATTATATAATAAGATAGATGAAAGATGGCAGTATGTATTAAACACTAAAAGATGGATAAAGGAAGGGATTCTTGCAAATGTTATGCCTAAGCTGAGTAAGAATCATATTTCCAAAGCCATGAGTGAGTATAATGGAAAATTTATTACTAAGAGGAGAGCATTTTTTATTTTGAAAAGAAAGATAGAAACTCTAGTGGATGAAGATTATACAAAAGAAGATCTATGGACTAATGGTTCATGATGAGAACAAGGACGAAGATGAGAAATTGAGCCTAGAAATGTTGATATTGATAACATAGAAGATATCAGTGATGATCCACCAGACATGGTTCTTCAAGGTGGAGAGAAAATTGACATAGTTACAATTGAAGATGGGTTAGAGGTCAGCCCAATTAAAGAAGTAACAAATGAAGACAATGTCAAAGCTAAACTATAAAAGAAGATTATGTTTATTGAGTTAGAGAAGAAGGAGGGAGCTCCATCATCAAATTTAACACATGAAATTGTGTTGAATCCTAAACCTATGTTAGAAATGGTAATTGATTATAGTAAGATTCACACACATGTGAGCACAAAGAAAGTAGACTCAACACCTATATTCCTACTATTCCTATTATTTCTATTAGCATGAATGTTCATGGTACTACATTGGGGGAATATCCTAAGAATTGGAGAGCATTGACATGTTGTATTCATGACTATGTTTGTCATTAATTTTAACATAGTAGTAAGTCAGTGAAGACTAGTAGAGTAGCGAACATAAATCTTAGTTGTATGGATGAGATTTTGATTTCCTAGTGATAAGTAGTCAAGGACATGTTCTAAAATTAGTCTAATGATGTGGTTCAGTGTGCATGACATAAGTTGAAGATATATGGAAGATATACCCAATTTACATAGAGTAGTGTAGAGACAGAGTAACTGTTAAGAAGTCTTTGGTGATTGCATTATATTTCCTAGTAGAGATATAATCTAGAGATGCATGGTCAACTAGTGATAAAGGAAAGTCAGATGGTGACATCAGTGAGTGTGCAAGCCCTAGTATCACATGTGTGAAATTTTTTATAGACTGTAAGCTAACAATACTATTGTAATTATGAATTAATTAATTATCTTAATGTAATTAATTGGGAAAGACTCAAGGCTGACTCAAGGAACTATTTTGAAGATATGGTATAAAGGAAAGATAAGTGCAAAAAGGAGTAGAGTGTTTGGTGAATGTGAGTAAGCGATCCAAGGGATTATTAGATGCAAGATTTGTAATCTGGTTACAAGATCAGAAGGAGTAGAGGTTTAGTTGACAAGATAAAGGAAGAGGAAAGAAGTAAAATTCATTTCTATTGTTCTACAAGGAATAATATGAAGATCATTGAGACATTGGGTTCATTGGTCTTACCCCTAAAGCTATTTGGACAATAGGTCCATCTTCCTTCTACAACTCCTAACAGAGTTGGTACAACCCCTGACAGGGTTGGAATCTTCTAATAGGGATTCAAAGTCTCCTAACAGGGACTCATATGTATTGAATGTATTTCATAGACTCCTAACAGGATTCATCCTCTAACAAGGAATATTTATATTAGTACATCATCTTTTGGGTACCATCCCCATCAAAGTTTTCATTGTATGCATTAATTATGGCCTGTTAATCAACCACACTTCAACATGATCATTACATGTGAAACCATCCTAGAATGAACATTGAGTCGTTCATTTGAAATAATTTGGAAAATTGATCTATTTCCTCCTAAATAGATGGATTTTTCCATTGCTCTCATAATGAGAATCGAGCAACTAGGCCTCTATTATGAAGAATTTTGTAAAAGCTATATGAAAATGCAATATTATGCTAGATGAGATGCAATTAATCTAAGAACAAAAGAAAACAAATTATACTATATGTATGCATATTAACCTAATATGAGATTATAATGCAAGTAATTAAGCTATGGATGTATGAGCAAAATGAGTAGATATTTCAGCATAAATTCGATATCAAATCAATTCAACCCCCGTAATGAGGAATTGAAGGTTCCTTAAATAGAATCCCAAGATTGATCAATGATTGAGATAAATTGGAATGAACAGTCAAGATTGGAGATTAGACTTAATTAAAATGGAAAATTCCTTGTATAGGTGAAGTTGACTGATTCATATCTGAGTGTGATGGAGAGTTTATTGAGTTTCACCTGAGTGTGAGAAAGAATTAACTAAGTTAATTCCATTTCAAGTTCTTGTTCACTTAGAGCTCCCATTTCTAAACTAAAGAGAAGATTTGGGAGAAGATATTTAATTTAATAAAATAGGATATGACCTCATAAATGCATAATCTTAATTAATTGAATAATTAAAATAAGGACATTATCTTATTAAATTAAATACACATTTAATTCCTTTGTACATTAGCTAAAGAAGTAATTTTAATTTAATTAAAGTATGAACACTTATAATTAAATTAAACTTAATCAATAGGTTTAATGTAGCTAATTTGAGTGGATACTTAGGAATTAAATAAAGAGTATAATTAATGCAGATTATGTTTTTTTTTATATCTGACACTTAGGTCAACTAGCAAGTATTGGAATTAGAATTTCCTAATAAAATAGGACTTATGATTGATCAAATAGACCAGAATTGGTTAACATGGCAATGTGCCAAATTTGGGGTATTACATTTTCCCCTCTTTGAATGAATGTGCGAGTAGCACATTTGATTCAAAGAAATTAGAAGTATGAAGCATAGAACCCAAAGAAAGATTGATTCTAATAGTAATGACACAGAGACTAATGGATACGACTTTTAAGGTTATCTCTGGACTGAAGCTTAACCTTAGGAGATCTAGATAGAACACCTAGATACTAGAGTTGATAAACTTTTAAAGGCTATCTCCAAGAATGAAGCTTAACCTTAGGGGATCTAGATAGAACACCTAGATACTAAAGATGATAAGCTTATTAAGGTAATCTCTAGAATGAAGCTTAACCTTAGGGGATCTAGATAGAACACCTAGATATTGAAGATGATAAGATTTTTAAGGTTATCTCCATAATGAAGCTTAACCTTAGGGGATCTAGATAGAACATCTAGATACCGAAGATGATAAGATTTTTAAGGTTATCTCCAGAATGAATCTTAACCTTAGGGGATCCAAATAGAACACTTAGATACTAAAGATGATAAGATTTTTGAGGTTATCTCCAAAATAAAGCTTAACCTTAGGGGATCTAGATAGAACACCTAGATACTAGAGTTGATAAAGAAAAGCTTATTAAACTTCATAAAATTATTCCTAGAATGAGACTCAATTCCCAGGAGTCAGGGTTTAGAATATCTTGATACCTATCCATTAGTAGCTAACAAGATTAATCATGACTCATAGAATTATCCCTAGAATGAGACTTAATCATCAGGAGTTAGGGTTTAGACTATCTTGGTACCTATCCATTAAATAGTGATCGAAAATAAGAGCTTAGAATTATCCCTAGAATGAGGCTTAATTCTAAACAAGAGTTAGGATTATCTCCAAAATGAAGCTTAATCCTTAGGAAGATTTTGGAATTATCTCCTGAACAGAGCTTAATCCCCTAGAGTCTAGATAGAACATCTGAATAGTAGTCCATGAAAGAGATAAAAAAACCTATCATGAGTCATAGAATCATCCCCAGAACAAAGCTTGATCCTCAAGGGTCAGGGTTTAGACTGTCCCGATACTTGTCCATCGAACTCTTGACAAGAACTATTATAAGATTGATTAGCTGATTATAATATAAGATAGATGACATAGATGCCATATAAAAGTGAACAAGATTCCCTTATTTATGAGGACATAGGATTATATTGAATTGAAGCTAGATCTTGAAAGGTTCAATGATGTAATCATCTTGATCCCTCAGGAGTAAAATTGAAAGATGACACACCATAATAGTGATGTAGAGTAGTATATTGAGAGATACTAAAGAAATTAGAGATTTAGAAGAATATAGAAGAGATCAAGAGAGCACAAAGAAAATTTGGAGTTAATTTAGAGTGATTTTGAGGACTAAAAGACTAAGTTTGATCAAAGATGACTAGAGTTGACTAGAGTTGACTTTTTACTTTTTAGAAAATTTGGAAATTTTGAAGAAAATGTGATTTGAAAAGATTCCAAGATGCACAAAGTATCACAAAAATGGACTGCACAAGCATTTGATCACATTGGTCCCAAAATTTTAAAATGTGATTTTGAGTTGTTTAAGTGTGTTTGATTTCAAATTCACTCCTAAAATGAGTTCAGAGCAACCAAATTAGCTAGGGGGCTGAGTTTAATGCCAATAGGATCACTTTGAAAAAATAGGTCAACACCTATATAAGGGCCCAAAGGATCATTTTCAATTCATTTGTGCTTTTGTCTTTTGTGGAGAAGAGAGCTCTGAGGAGAAAAATGGGGGTTCCCGTGCATTCACATCAATTCAAGTGCTCTTGATGACATAGCCAAGTGATAGAGTATGGACATTTGGTGAGTAATCAATAATCTTGATTTATTTTTGAAATTTTATTCTTCTCAAGTATTTTTAGCATGTTTTAGAGTATTTTAATTTTTTTGCTGTGTTAATTTTTGTGTGAGGATGTCTCTCCTCACACGAGCCTAATCACCTCTCATGCGAAGAAATACAAAGCCAACACTTCTTCACCTAGTTTTGTGAGTTTCCTTGCATGGAAGATGTCCATGTTTCACATGAGAAACCCTAAAAATGCTAACTTGTTTTCTTATTGTTTGATTGCTTTTCGCACAAGGATGTGTGTGCTTGCGCAAAGATGTGCAATCTCATGCAAGAACATGAATTTTTGCACGAAATACTGATGTATAGTGATAGTTTAAATGTTTGAAATTTGATTTGTGTCATATTTTTGTAGTTTTTTCATCATTTTTCCTATCTAAGACTAACTATTTACCTTTTCTTTTCATGCATGTAGGTTATCTTTTGCGATGTCAGATTCAAGTCCCATTACCCACCTTATGTCGCTTTGTTGCAACAATTAGATGATGCCAACATGACACATATCAATGCTTTAGGATTGTCATATCTTTGCTAGATCCCAACATTACTGGTGAATCACGGCCTTTTCACTACCCTAGTGGAGCATTTCCATTTGGAGATGAACACCTTCCATCTGCCATACAAAGAGATAATGATCACCCCAAAGGACATCTATAGGATATTGCGGATCCCATTCCATGAGCCATGGATGGTGTATGACACAATATCATAGACAGGTGTAGAGCTATTGAGAGCCATTTTTTAGGAGGAGCTGATCATGGGTAGAGCCATCAAATAGGATGAGCTAGTTCATATATACAAACCTACACATAGGTTACCATCAGTGTTGAGTATATTTATCAACTACTTCCTAATGCCAGACAAAGGTTAGTATGGGTTAGAGTGTAGAGTGGCCCAAATGTTATAGATGACACTAGAGACACTTGAGAGATACAGATGGGGTAAGTGCATGCTTGCTCACATGTTCCACAAGATGCACAAGATTATCTATCATGAGAGGAAGAACATGGCTACTAGGGTCTATGTTCTTCAGGTATGGGCATGGGAGCATTTGCTAGTCACTAGACCCATTTTTGCAAATGATAAGTAGCCCATGGAGCCCTATATATAAGTATAGAGGCCCATTGACCTAGGAAACTCTAGGGAAGACTTAGCAGTGGAGAGGTTGATTAGATGATCTGGTAGCAGTAGTATAGTGGCCATGGAGAGAGACAGAGGCATGAGATGATGTACCCCGAGAGCTTGGGTATATGTTTGCTTCTCAACCACTAATAGGTTGCTCTGTGTATATTGTAGAGAGATTCCCACTAACTTGTAGGTGGTGATAGTATGGTCGAGCTTAGGATATATCATAGGAGTATTGTTTATACACACAACTAGCTATTGATTTGGACCATTAGTGTCCTCGAGGTTAGAACTAGGTTAGTCGATGATTGATGTGCACAACTTAGTTGTAACATAGTGGGATTCCTTGGTAGTAGTAGTAGATGGGGGGATGACTCTTGCATATTAGGCATATTGTGTGAGTCATCCCTTCCCTTCATTTATAGATCTAGTGGGGATGGCCATACCCATTCATCTAGTATAAGCACCATAGGGAGCACCCTAATAGGAGAGGGTCAGGAAGAGGACACAACATGTGTATATTTTGCCTCGACATATGAGATTGGATCCAAGTGCTGGGGGTAGTAGTACAAGATAGAGACATCTTGGAGGCAAGATGGGTTCCCTCGAAGCCATTGGAGGAGACACCTAGACGCCATGTGCAGAGGTGGAACAACTAGCCGAGCAAGTTGAGTAGGGTGTGGATGATGAGGAGATGTAGGATTAGCCTACTGCAGGAGTACAAGGTAGAGACATCCTAGCATGGACCCAAAAGGCCCTAAGGAGTCGAGAGAGTGGCTATGGAAATCACAGTGATAGCTAGGAGAGCTACATATATAGGTTGCAATATGAGACACCTGCATTATAGAGTGAGATTGAGAGATCTGCAATGTACAAGAGTAGCTAGAGTGAGAGGCTTAGAGATCAGAGTAGTAGTAGGATGATATCTAACTGAAGGTAGCTAGAGAAACATACCATTTTGTAGAATATGTGGTGGTAGTGCTAGATGAGGTAGAGTAGGTGTCCAGATTTTCATAGTATGCATGAGAGTCAAGAGGTGCACGGCCTCCAATGAGACTAGACATGCCTCCTCCTCTTCCTCCTCTAGCTGAAGGTGAAGGGGAAGGAGAAAGTTAGATCATTTAGCTCTGATTTTGATCTGGCTATGTAGTGATTGGTGTGCCAATGCCATTTTGTACCATTTTTGAGATTGACAGCACTTGAGTAGAGTCTATTTTTGCATTGATGTACACTTTTGACTTTATATATATATATATATATATATATATATATATATATATATATATATATATATATATATATATATATGAGATTTTTTGATTTGAGTACCTTTGCATGTGTCACTTTCTCTCTTTATAGTTTATTGTACATGAGATGTCTATGTTATGATTATGCATGCACATTTGATATGATATATGAATGTAGTGGAAATGAGATGAATTATGAAATTAAGTATGACATGCAAAATATGAATGAACAAACATCTCATGCAGTGTTCCATTTTGTTGATAGTGATAGGTATCCTAAGAAGATTGAGAGGATGAACCAAAGAACCAAATGCTTGTGCAACCATGAAGAAACATGATACTTTGAAGAAGCGAATAATCCCTCATTACAAAGGAGGAAAGTATGTCAATGATTGAACCATGTGCTTATGCATTGCAACCCTATACTAGATGCAACCCTAGGTCTGGTTACCAAGCTTTGAAAATTATCATCACTGAGCAATGTAGCAAAATCCCACATGCCATCCAATTCTAACTGACATAGCAATAATAGGAATATGAATACAACACATGTTCTAGTTTTTTTAGGACTAAATGTAAGCATTTGAGGCACAAGAAGCCATAATGACTAGAACATTTGTCCCTTTTGATATAGCAAGTGAACATAAGCATCAGAGCATAAATGCTAGGATGACTAGAATGTTTCTTGCATGTAGACACACTAGACACATGAGAGATCCTTATTATGCTAAGTAATCAGTAAGTATTATGTTTGTAATGACCCTTGCATTTGTAACCTAACATAGAAGTGTGCTAATTATACTCACAATGACCCATATGTTCACTTAGCAAGATGAGTATCAATATTTATTGTAGCATAGAAAATTCACTAAAACAAGCAAGGAAAAGAACCAACCTCAATGAAGAGTCTGCATAAAAGGAGTTGAGGTACACATGGTCATCTAATACAAGATGGAGGCTCTTATAGTGGACACCCCTATTATAAGGATGCTTTAGATCATTGGAACTAAACCACCAAATAGAAAGCCAAGAAAATATCATGTCCCCAATTCTCGCTTCTCTAGTTAAAAGTGACATCATCAAGTTGCTCAAGGAGACATGATAAAGAAAAAAAACTAAAAAAGTAAAGAAAAGATCAACATATTGCATACAAGTTCACCATTTTGAGTACATTGTATGGTATAGGATTAATGTCAAGTGTCAATGTTTAGAACATATATGAAAGAAATCTCATTAGGATGGAAACGATAGTAGATAGACATAGTTAGGACAACTAGTGACTAAAGTCAAAGAGGAATCTTTAGTAAGAAGAACCTTAGGAGGAACTAAGCGACAATAGATAGACACAATTGGGACAATTGGTGACTTACATGAGGGAGATCTTCCATGAGAGGAATTGCAAAAGTGACTAAAGCAACAACATGCAAACACAATTAGAACAATTGGTGACTTTTGTGAAAGAGATTTGAGAGGAATCTCAAAGTGACATTAGAGATAGTAGGTAGACACAGTTAGAAGAACTAGTGATTGTCATGAAAGAGATTATCTGTGAGAGGAATCTCAAAGTGACACTAGCTATAGTAGGCAGACTCAGTTGGAAAAACTGGTGCCTATTGTGAAAGAAATTTTTTGTGCGAGGAATCTCAAAGTAATACTAGTGATAGTAGGTAGATGTAGTTGGAAGAACTAGTGACTATTGTGAAAGATTCCTATGACACCGTAGGGTGTTTCCCCTGAGTTATGACAAGATTCAATTCATGGAAGCATGAGCAAAAGTAGAAAACTAAAGTAGGAAAGAAATTGTAAAAGAGCCAGAAGATGCACTACAAGATATAGCATTTGAAAAAAGAGGCACCCATTTACTAGGTTTTCACCTTCTTGGATGAGATTCCTTTTTTTGCTACCATGATGCCTGTTTGCCAGACTTTCATTAATGGCACTTTTTTCTTTTTTGGTATTACCAAGGCACCTATTGCTAGGTTTTCACCAAGATAATGATTTTTTCAAGTTCTTTTTGCAACCTTTAGACTTTTTTTAAAGGACATTTAAGTATATATAGAGAGCTTTTGAAACCAAATCAACTTAAAAATTTCTTTAGATGGAGAGTGTTGATGGGCTCCTTGAGCACCTCTCCCTTGGTTGTTGAAAGTTGGTAAGCACTAGATCAAAACATTTTCGTGACTATATAGGGACCAAGCCAGTTGGGTTCAAACTTCCCTTTTTGTATTTGTTCTTTTTGATTCTTAGGGTTTTCTCTCAAAAAAAGATCACCTAGTTGGAAGTCCCATGGCTTAACTTTCTTATTGTAGCTTCTAGACATACATTGCTGATAAGCTCAAAGATGATCATAGGCTACTTGCACACTCATCTAACACTTCTAGCTCTTGAAGCTGAGATATTCTTTAATCATCATCAGTAATAAGGCCCTTCATGAAGATTATCAGAATAGGAATCTCAAACTCAATGGGCAATACAACATTCACTCCATATACCAAAGAAAAGGGCATTGTACCCATTGGAGTTTTGATACTTGTTCTATAAGCCCATAAAGCTGGATTAATCTAAAGGTGCTAGTCCCTTCTAAATTTGTTAACTTTGTGATGCAAGATCTTAAGGATCACCTTGTTGGATGCCTTCGCTTGACCATTACAGTGGGGGTGATAAATAAAAGACCAATGTTGCATGATTTTGAACTTTTTGCACAATTCCTTAAGGGTCCTTATTTTTAAACTATCCTACACTGTTAGTAATAATGGAGGAAGGTACACCATACCTACATATGATGTAATTCATAATGAATAGAGCTACAATTTTTCCATTTTCTATAGAGAGAGGGACTACTTCTACCCACTTAGTGAAGTAGTTTGTAGTTGTAATGATGAACTTGTGTCCATTTGAAGAAGAAGGGTGAATCTAACCCACAAGATCAAAGGCCCATTTTTGGAATGGCAATACTATAATAGATGGAATTAGATCCTTGGCTAGAGAATGAATCATATTCCCATGGAGCTGGCATTTTTTGAAGGACTTGGCATAGTTGATTACCTCTTGCTCCATATTCAACCAATAGTAACTAGCTCTAATAAGTTTACAAGCTAGTGTCAAGCCATTAGAGTAAGATCCACAAATTCCCTCATGTACATCAATTAATGCTTTTTTTGACTCATCAAGTTCTAAAAACCTAAGGAGTGTTCCATTGAGACCTCTCCTAAACAAGTCATCAACAATAATGACATACTGTAAAGTATTACAGAAAAGGTGACATTTTTCATTCTAGGTTAGACCATCCAAAATTGTTTGGTCATGCAAGTAAGAGTATATATGATGGTAGTGAGATGAGTCATGTCCTACAATAGAACAAATCATCAGAGATTTAGGGGTATTATAGGTAGGGTAGAGTAACATTTCCACCAAGAACTCATGTCAAAGATCATTTTTTGGCATCTATAACAAGGAAGCAAGAGTAGTCATGGCATCAACTGCTTTATTATCTGTCTAAGGAATTTATTGAAAAGTGATATGAGAAAAGTATTTCTTTAGATCATCCACCATGTGTTTATAAGGGATCAAATTCTCATCCTTTGTATGATATACATCATTGACCTGGTTGATTATGAGCTATAAATCACCAAAGATACTTAACTCATCCACTCTCCATTCAACTACAATCTTCATGCCATTAATTAGAGCTTTATATTCTTAAAAAAAAATTGTACAAGGAAACATAATATTGTATGCCCTAGGTAGTGAATAATTCTGTGATGTTATAAACAATAGCCTAGGACTGGATCCCTATTGTGTAAAGGAATCATCAAAGAACATTATCCAAGTTTTATGTGTGAGTGTTAGAATTGATTCATGAAGATAGTCAATGTTTAGTAGAAGAAGACTCCACATTGGTACATTTGATAACTGATCAACAATTGCTTGTCCTTTGATAGCCTTTTGTTCAACATACTAAATGTCAAACTCACTTAGTATCATGACCCACTTAGCTAAACTTCCTATTAGAGCTGCCTTGCTAAGTAAGTATTTCAGTGGATCAATTTTAGCAACCAGTCACATAGAATGAGTGATCATCTAGTGTCTCAACTTTTGGGAAGTAAAGACAACTACCAAGAAAGCCTTCTCAATGATGCTATAATTCATTTCATAAGAAATTAACATGTGACTCAGATAGTAGATAGCTCTATCCTTATTATCATTTTCTTCTTGAGCTAGCAAGATACCAAGAGATGACCCTATTGTTAAAATGTATAGAATAAGAGGCTTCCCATAGATAGGAGGCATCAAGATCAGTGGATTAGCAAGGTATTGTTTTATCTATGTTAGACTCTGATCGCACTCTTGGCTCCAGCTATATTTCACACCTTTATGTAGAGTCTTGGTGAAAGGTTGTGATCTATCTACTAGCTATGATATGAATCTACTAATGGATTGAATTCCTCCTTGTAAGCCTTTCATCTAACTGATATTATGAAGTGGAGGCATGTCCATGATTGCTTGAACTTTTTATGGATCAACCTTGATTTTTTTTGTAGACACAATGTAGCCAAGTAGTTTCCCCAATGTTACACCAAATGTACATTTCTTGGGGTTGAGTCTGAGACTAAATTTCTCCATGTGATCTAGGATAGGTCCCAAATCTTGAAGGTGAGTGTTGCATTTTGTGCTCTCAATCAAAGTATCGTCCACATAGTCTTGCATTGTCTAATGCATTATGTCATGAAAAATTGTAGTAATTACCCTTTGATACATAGCACCAGCATTTTTAAGAACAAATAGCATTAGATTCCAATAGAAGGTTCCCCATGCACAAGTGGAGGTAGTATTTTCCTGATCTTTTGGTGCAATTTTGATCTAATTATAACCAGAAAATTTGTCCATGAGTGAGTACATTTCATATCCTATTATCATGTCCACTATCATATCAATGTTAAGAAGTGGAAAATCATGCTTTGGACATGATAAGTTCAGATCTTAGAAATCTGTACAGACTATGATAGATTTTTCATGCTTAGAGATTGGAACAATATTTAATATCCATTTAGCATAATCAATAGCACAGATGGAACCAACTTTTAGAAGCTTTTCCAATTTAGCTTTGACTAGTAATGCAACATGAGGATGTATTTTTATAAGTTTTTGTTTGACTGGTGTAATTCCTAGCACAATAGATAAATGGTGCATTATGAGGTTAGGATCAAAGCCTAGCATGTCTAAGTATGACCATGCAAAATTTATCTTTTTCTCTTGGAAGAAGGCAATGAATTCCTCTTTTTCTTCTAGAGATAGTAACTGTGCAAGATGTAACATGTGAGGATGTTCTCCTGTTCCCAAGTGGATCAATTGTGTTGGCTTCATCAATACTGATGATCTTTCCTAAAAATAACTAGGAACTGCATCAAATATCTCATCCATAGGCACCTCAGAGAGGTTTTCACCCTTGGATACATCTTTTATATTTACTATTTTAGGTTCTAACACTACCACAATGTAGTTTTCACCATTCGACCTTATGTTTCTTTTCTTTTTTATTGTGTGACTGAGATATTTGATGTCAACTTTAGTCATATTGACACTTTATTCACTAGTGGAAGACGTTATAAGTTCGACAAAATTTAAGTAGTAGGCAAGAGCATAGTTATTCTAGAATGTAGGGACTTCACTAGATGAATTGAAATTCTAGTCTATGAGCTTAGGATAGGTGAGTGAAAGAGATGTGGTGGGTTCAATAGCATTCATAGTATAATCATCAAATGCTTGGACAAGCAATTCGAGACCTAGAGTTGCTTTGTCCACAAGTGTGTTCAAATTCCTTTGAGTACTAATGCTATTGATTGAATAATTGAGGAAACTAGTTGGATAAGACTCATTCGTTCTAACCCTAGATGATTCACCTACTTCAAGCTGATTTTCATATACATGGACTTAATTTATGTCTTTGTCTATAGTGGCTCTTGAGAGAGAGTCAAATTCATGCTCTCGAGAGTCTATGCTACATGGAGATAGACTATAGAGTTCCCTAACAGTGATAGGGACAAATTCTCCTTCATCATCTCAATTTTTATAAAGTTTTGCAACAACCAAAGTATGCATAGACTCTCCTTGTTCTTGTCGGGTATGATGTGAATAAGTAGTGTCATCAAAAGAATCACTATCACCATCTATGGTACTGATATGTGGTACAAAAATTCAGGTTCTGCAAAGAATTTAGTAGGAATTAGATAAGGATAGGGATCCTCATCATTAGTGTTGTCTTCATAATCATCAGATTTAGCTTGTGACTCATGTTTAGATGAACTCTCAGGTTCTAGTATAAATTTATTAATCTGTAGATGGAAGGGAATCTTTTTGAAGCCCATAACAGATGAATCTTGATTCATTCTAGCTATTGCTTTGATAGGATCAACCAAACCATTTTTTCTACATTCAATAGAACTATTTCCCTTGTAGCCAAAGTGTTTCATGAGTTTTAGACCTAGACTATATTTTTTAGGAGTAATTTTGCGAGATTTTTCTATGAGATCAATTGGAGTTTCTTCTTTGTATATCTAGGTAGTAATGGCTCTATTTTCATCTCCCTCTTCGAGAGGTAAAATAGCTTTGACAAAGGTACCATTGTACTTAGTTTGAGATGTCAACATAAAAGGTCTCTTTGCTTCACATGGTCTCCCATAATGACAAAGAGACTCAGGAAGAGATGTCAAAGAAAGAACTAGCTCTATGTGATATTCACCCATTCTATTCCTTTTAACTTGAAGGACTACTCAATTTGTTTTAACTTGTCATCATGATGGTTTGTAGATTCCTTATTAGTAGGTACAAAGCTTTCAATATATTTTAGCATCTTATAGGTATAACTAGTACTTGTAGCTATGTTGACTTCAAAGCTGTGAAATGGGAACTTTATGCATTGATGATAAGTTAAGGGCATGGCTTGCATCTCATGTATCCATGGTCTTCCTAGAAGAATATTGTAAGCTAAGGGAATGTTAAGAACTTTACAAGTGACATCCCTTTTGACAAGACCAACCTAGAGAGGCAACACAACAAGACCCAAGGATTTGCACTCAACTTTTTCATATGCTTTGATAGTTATCTTGTGATGGGGATCAATGGAATCTTCATAATGGTCCAATTGTTTGAGCAGAGAAGCAAATAAAATGTTTAAACCAGCGCCATTATCAATGAGCACACGATGAACATGTTTCTAATGTACCATGACCTCAATGTGTAGGGGTTGGTTATGTAGATGGCTCAGTGAATTTTCATCCTCCTTAGAGAAGGACATATAGTAAGGTGAGGTTAGATGACCTACCATAGATTCAAACCTCTCAAGATCAATATCTTAAGGTACATTTTCCTCAGTGAGGGCATTGTTGAGAATTTTCCTATGAGAAAGCAAGATTTTGAGCAGTTCAAAGATCATGATTTGAGAATTTTCTTATTGTAATTGATTGAGGATACTGTAGCTAGCAGTCACAGATGATGTTTAAATTTTTTCACCTTTCCCAGATAGACTAGCAATGAGTTTGTCTTTATGTTGTTCTATATAGAGAGTAGAAGGCACAAAGCCTTTGAGTACCAACTTAGCATGGGAATGCATGATAATTTTGGCACAAGATTGTGATGGTTCATTGTTAGATGTGTTGGACATATGGCCTCTTAAGACAAATGGTGTCTTAGGATTAGGATTATCTTGTTTTCCCTTAATGGTGATAAAATCACAATACTCAAAATCCATAGGTTCAACCATGTTGATCACATTTTCATCATTAGAGTACATATAGTTGACCTTGTTATTAGGTTTTTGTTTCAAGTTTTCTCCTTTTTAATAAGATGGGAATGGCTCCTTGAAAGCCTTGTGATCTGAGTTCTTATTATGTCCATCCATAACAATGTCACCATCATCAATTAAGTCTTGGACTTTGTGACACAGGTTAATGTAGTTGCTAGTTTTGTGACCTTTGTTTTGATGGTACTCACAAAATGCGGTTTCATTCCACCATGGAGCTCATGGTTGTGGATCATAGGGAAAAGAGTTATCCAATGGAGAAATGAGATTGTTTTGCAATAGGTTCTTACAAAACACATCCAGAGGTTCACCAAGATGTGTATATTCTTGTTTTGGGCATGTAACCCAAGATGAGCTCTTCAGTTTGTTTTCAAACATCTTATTGTCAATAGGAGGTTTATCAACATGCTTAGATGCTTTGAGATTATTTGTAAGATTGAATGTTGCTTTACAAGGTTTATGAGTAATGTTGTCAAAAACTTCATCATGCACAACCTCTCAATTTTTGTTCGCATACTTAGATTTTTCCTTATTAGAGGTTGACTCTTGCTTAATGTCCTTCTAAAGGGTGAGTTTTCCTTTTTGACCATGAATTCCTCAATTCGGATAGCTTGCATGATCATATCTTCAAAAGTGCATGGACCTTGAAGTTGAACTCTATACTCAAAATTAGGTAGAAGATTATTCATAAAGATATCAAGTTTTTCTATTTCAAGCATTTTTCATGAATATTTGGTGTAAAGTTGTCTTCGTCTCTAAAGGAATGTGAGGAAAGGTTCCCCAAATTTTTGTTTAGGGTTACACAAGTCTCGTATGTTAATTGGGTGTTGTATGTTGTGGGAGTAATATTGAACAAATAGATTAGTAATCTCATCGAACATTTTGATACCAGCAGGCAAGCGTGAAAACCATTCCATGGCTTTCCCACCAAGAATTCTTGGGAATAGATGCATGAAATATGTCTGATTATACATAAATTCCATAGATAAGGCACCAAATTCCCACAAATGATCTTGGGGATCAAAAGTTCCAAATTATTTATTGTACTTAGGTAACTCAACTCCTCTTGGAAAATTAGGCACGTCTATACTCTTGTCAAAAGGAAATGGACAGAGATAATCTAGGGTGTATGTTTTTGTAGGTCTCTCCTTATCATGCATAATTTGGGCCAATTGTTCTTGCATTATCTTCAATTATTTTTTCAATTTAGACATTTTAGTTTCCTCTTCAGTTGTAATGATAGTTTCAACATTAAAGTGATGAGGTAACTTGGCTCCCTCTTGAGCAAGTTTGAGAATGTATTTCTCTTTCTCTTCATTAAGAAAAATTTCCATGACTTTCTAGAAGTTTTTGTCCTGACAACATTTTTTGATATGTTTGGGAAGCATTTCCACTTCTTCCTCATTCTCATCAATAAAGGGTTCTTTATGTCTTTCATTCCTTTGGTGATCTTGTTCTCTATTTCGCTCTCCATGTTCTTGCTTTTGATTAGCCATTTCAAGGATGTGGTAAGTTTCAATGTATGTTGTTCAAAAAGGTTGTCTAAATAAGAATTTAGCTATGTTGTTTGCATATGTATATCCTTTTCTAGTTTTAGGATCCTCTTGATACAAGGGGTTCCTAGTTTGTTGTAATTTTATGGAAAACATTCTCTGAACATGAGGTGATCTAATAGGTGAAGGAGATCATGAAGACTCCTCACTAGATGAACTAGAGACAAACTATATATCTACTGAAAAGTGACCTCTACCATGATTATGACCCCTAGCTCTACCTCGTTTAAGTCTAAGGGGATAAAACACATTTCCTCTTCTTCTTTCCACAATGATAGACACGGAAAAAAAAGAAAAAGTCTAGACAAGGACCATACTAGAATGTAGTCTCAAAAAAGCAAGATAAGAGTGTTGTATGCTTAGGTACAAGTCATCTAAGTAATAGCTAGAATATCCAAGGATATTGACTATCATGACACACAGTATGACAAAAATGAAAGGAAAAGAACAAGATAAATGAGTGAGGAGATTAGTTTGTGTGTAGATCACAAGTTTTTGACAAAGTGAGAAGTCACTATTTGACACTGTTTGCAGATAGAGAATTGGTAAAATGTTGTAGATACAGATTAGACTTAGAGCATAGATAGCTCTAATAGAATAGTTCTAATAGAATAGTTTGATAATTTTTTAGGACAAGATCTTGCACTAGGATCTTTAGGGAGCCATGTGAGAAAGCACAAAGAACTAGGCAAAGATTTAAAAAAAAAAAAAAGGATAGTTTTTTCATGTGAAGACTTGTGCAGAGCCATGCGAGGAGTTGACAGACTGACAAAAATACAATGTTTTGGCATAAAAGCCACTATTTTGCAAAATCTCCATGGAGATTTGTAAGGAGTTATTCAAGACTCACATAGAGTCACATGAGGAAGTGCTGATAGAAAGTATTTTTGCATGAAAATTTGCAAAACTAGACATGAGAAAGAGGACCAAACTAACAATTTTGACTAGATTTTGAAGAGATTTTCAATGTTTTTGATAGTTCTAAATAGATTCTTGGTTGTTTTTATATATTTTAGATAGGTAGCAAGATGGTTTTCAAGTTTTTAGACAACATTTTGGTTTCCAAGTAGATAGTTGTTTACAGATAGACACGAGAAGCAAGTAGTAGTCACAAACAATCCAATCGAGGAAAAATCAACTCAGAGGGATGGAGGAGTCTTGACCTTCAGTTTGTTTGACATATTTGGAAAAGTTTAAGACTAAAAAAGACACACTTTATCCCTATAACCAAAAATGGTAGAGGAAGCAAAACCTTTATCTCACAACTTATGTGCATGCATTCACCTGACATAGCTATGTCACCTCACTAGAGGGTGCCCATGTTTTTGGTATATTCCAAGGACTCAATAACATGTATGCTAAATTAGAACCCTTGTGGTAGGGTCAAGCATGTATTCCACCTTCTAGTGTCTAGGTACATGCCTATGGTGAGTATTCACACTAGAGATTATTCCCCCTCGCACAAAGATTATGCCCCCTTTCAAAGGTGAATTGGGTAGAAACTAACTAAGTGGTTTTTACTTGGCTTTCATTCATATTAACCCCCAGTGGCTTTGCAAGTGAAGTTGAGGCTAGTAGCCCATATCAACATCTATAAGTGCACACACTTGACTATCAAGACTAGGACTAGTGTGGACTAGTGCAATTTATAGAGCCTCTTCTTGATATGCAATTTCAAAATGAAGAGGAAATTAATATGGCTTTGGAGTCTTTTTCTCTACAAAGGTTCTTTATTATAGTGAGTTGGGAACTCTGGTGAAAGGAGTGTGCTCACTTGGGTCATTCCTGAAGGTTGGATTTCTCTAGAAGGCCCTCTAAAAGGTTGAATCAAACTGGTGGTTTGGATCTAAGGGTCCAAGTTTCTAATTTCCCTCAAGGGGAAAGAGCATACTCCTCTACCTCATCACCTTGCCGAAACACGCAAGACATATTCATCATCGAGTTAGCTTAATCGATCCCAACTTGTCCTTTCTCAAGATTTGGACTTCCTAAAAGAAAATCATCATCCCTTCATAGAAAAGACTCATATAGGAGAACCACTAACTTGCTTGCCTCCCTTGGCTACCATCTTCCAAAGGCATCAAGGTTTTTGATTTACTCTTGGGCATTACTTCCAAATAGTAAAGAGTATACTCCCCTATTATTTTATCTTGCACCCTATGAAGTTCACAACCCTATTTATACTATGTCTAAGAAATTAGTAAAAGAAAAGATGATGTTTAAGTGGGTTTGAAATGATTTCTTTGACAGGTGTATCTTTGACATATGTCCTACAATCAAACAATCAGCAATGTTTCAAGTGTTTGTGATAAGGTATCTTTAACGTGTGTCTTGCAAACCACTGTTAAGTTGTAGAAAATAAAAAATTAGAAATGAAATTGCTCTAGAAACAACTTGTTAGTCAAAAGATGATGATAAAATTGAATTCTGAATACTGCATTTGCATTTGCTAATGCAAAATTTTGTGAGAAATCTTGCACATAGTCCCACACAAGAAAATGGGGTGTACCGCATGAGAAACTATGAAATTATACACTTTTTCATGCGAGGAAGTGCAATGAAGGGGTCAAAATCTTAGTTTTATTCATGTGAAAATGATATTTCTTGCCCAAGTATCTAGAAAATTGTATAGACGACTATGACACAAAAATTAAAAATGCAAAAAAAACATAAAAAATGAGGCTAAAAACTTGATTTCCAGCCTCACAGTGGGTGCTAGAAATGTATGTGTTAATTATGGCCTATTAAAAAACCACACTTCAACATGATTATTACATGTGAAACCATCCCAAAATGAACATTAAGTAGTTCATCCAAAATAATTTGGCAAATCAATTTTTTGCCTCCTAACTAGATAGATTTTGCCATTGCTCTTAGAATGAGAAGCTAGCAACTAGACCTCTAGTATGAAGGATTTTGTAAAAACTATATGAGAATGCAATATTATGCTATATGAGATGCAATTAATCTAAGAATGGAAGAAAAAAAATTATACTATATGTATGCATATTAACCTACTATTAGATTATAATGCAAGAAATTAAGCTATGGATCTATGATTAAAATGAATAGATATTTCAACATAAATTCAATATGAAATCAATTCAACCCCTGTAATGAGGAATTGAAGGTTCCTTAAATATAATCCTAGGATTGATCAATGATCAAGATCAATTGGAATGAACAGTCGAGATTGCAGATGAAACCCACTTAAAATGGAAAGTTTCTTGTGTAGGTGAAGTTGACTAATTCATATTTGAATGTGATGGAGAGTCAACTGAATTTCACTTGAGTGTGAGAAAGAGTTAACTAAGTTAATTTCATTTCAAGTTCTTGTTCACTTAGAATTCCCATTTCTAAACTAAAGAGAAGATTTTGGATAAGATATTTAATTTAATAAAATAGGATATGACCTCATAAAAGCATAATCTTAATTAATTGAATAATTAAACTAAATAATTAAAATAAGGACATTATCTTATTAAATTAAATACACATTTAATTCCCTTGTACATTAGCTAAAGAAGTAATTTTAATTTAATTAAAGTATGAAGACTTATAATTAAATTAAACTCAATCAATAGGTTTAATGTAGCTAATTTGAGTCGATACTTAGGAATTCAATAAAAAGTATAATTAATGTAGATTAGGGTTTTTTGCACCTGACACTTAGGTCAAGTAATGAGTATTGGAATCAGAATTTCCTAGTAAAATATGACTTAGGATTGATCAAATAGACTAGAATTGGTTAACATGGCAATGTGCCAATTTTGGGGTATTACATTTCATAGTTAACATATCTGATGTTATTGTGCATGAGTATCTTGTTATGGTTTCTAATTATATTTCTCATATGGTTAATAATTATTAAGGTTGATAATTGTGATAATAGTTGGATAAATAATTCACCCCCCCTTTCAGTTATATTGGTGGACTATATATTCTAACAATTGGTATTAGAGTGTCAAGTCCTTGAAGAGAAAGCTTAACAACTTTGAGAGATCGATGGTGAACCTTTTTAGATAGGATAATCCTAGATTTGATGGGGTCAAGTATGATAGTTGGAAGGAGATGATGAAGACTCATCTACTATGTATGGGTCCAAGTTATTGTCTTTTGACAAAAAGTGGAAAGGAAATTGTAAAAGAAGAGAAACTTGAACAATGTAGTGAAGTGAAGAGAGATCTATTCATGTGTAACATGAGAGTGGGAGAAGCTTTACTATCAGCTCTTCTAGAAAATGAATATAGTCAGGTAAAGTCACTTCAAACATCTCATAAGATTTGGACAACATTAGAATCAATTTTTGAAGGTGATACACATACAAAAAGAATAAGATTGCAGAATTGGATATGTTAATTTCAAGATGCCAGAATGATGGAAGATGAATCTATAAGAAGCTACATTAGTAGGATATTAGAGATTTTTGTAGGAATTAAATCTTATTGTGAAACCAAGGAAGAAGATTAAGTGGTATGGAAGATTCTAAAAACTTTGACACCACCATTCAAACAAGTAGTGTAGATGATTGAGCTACTTATACCATGTACTAAGAAGTTCACCAGAGAAATGTTGCTTGGAAGATTGGAAGAAGTGGAAGTAGGTATGAGACAATTTGGAGATTTAACAAGAGTGGAGATGGGTATCAATGCATTAAATGTTAGGCAAAGTTTGTCTAGAACTGCAAGCACTCATGGAGACTTCACTAGTAGTAATCAAACTAGATATGATGAAGATAGGAGGATTGAAGAAGGTATAATCCTTCTTGTGAGAAGAGAACTATATGGTAAGAATATTTATAAATGTTGGACTTGTAATGAGTTTGGTCATTATGGATCTAACTGTCCTAAGAGAGAAAAAAAGTATAAGGGAAAGTTTAAGCCTAGCAGACCTAAGAATTATTTTTATGCTAATAAAGAAAAGGAATCTAATAAAAGAGCTCAAAGTGAAAGTGATCATGAGCTAGGATTCATAGCTATTAAAGAAGATGATCTTGATAGAGAAATTATAGAAGAAAAATCTCTAGTTCCTAAGTTGAAAAGAAACCTGATTTGATAATAGGCAGTGGATTTTCACATTACATGAATGGTAATAGGAATAATTTTTTTAAGTTAAAAAATCATGGTGGAGGTATTGTTAGAGTGGGTAAAAATACAACCTACCACATTATAAGGATAGGATCTATTATGTTTGATGGTAAGACTAACATTGATTATGTTTATTTTTTTGATTGACTAAAGCATAACTTGTTGAGTATTGGATAGTTGGTGGATAAAGGTTATCAATTGTAGGTCAAATAAAATAATTGCACCATCAAGGATAAGGATGGTAAAATTATTGGAATGGGTACAAGGTCCAGAGGTGATATATTTCAGTTGAATCCTACTAAAATGACATGCTTAGTTGCAAAAGTGGACAATAGTTGGCTATGGAATAGGAGATTTTATCACATAAACTTTGACATTATTGTAAATATTAGTAATACATTTGTAGTTAGAGACTTGCCTAAGATAACAAAGCCTACTAGTGTTGTTTTCAAAGAATGTATTTTGGCTAAGCAGAAAAAGGTATCATTTCCTAGCAAAAAGTTCACTACTACAAAGAAGTTGGAGATTGCTCACACAAATTTGAGTGGTCCTACCATGATAAGAGGATTCTATGGAGAAATTTATTTTATGATTTTTTTTTATGATTTCACTAGAATGATGTGGGTAGCATTTCCTAAAGAAAAATATAAAGCATTTGAGAAGTTTAAGATACTTAAGAATAGAATTGAGAATGAATATGGTGTTAAGATAAAATGTCTGAGATTAGATAGAGGAGAAGAATTCACCTCTGGAGAGTTTAACATATTTTGTGAAAATAATGGAAATAAAAGATAGTTATCTTCACCTAAAACTCCTAAGAAAAATGAGATTACTGAAAGAAGGAACATATCAATATTAGAGGCATCAAGAGCAATGATGTTTGAGAATGATGTATCTAAGATATTTTGTAGAGAAGAAGTTGATACAAGAGTATATACTATGAATAGAGTATAGAATAGAGAAGGTATTGACAAGACCCCCTATGAATAATGGTTTGGTCATTCACCATCAGTTAAATATTTTAGAATATTTGGAAGAAAGTTTTACATTAAGAGAGATTATGACATTTGTAAGTTTGATCCAAGAAGTGACGAAGGTATATTTCTTGGTTATAAATTAAAAATAAAATAGTATAGATGTTTTAATCATAGAACCAAAACAATAGTTAAATGCACAAATTTAAAGATCGATGAGAAGTTTAGAATCAAAGAAAAGATGATGGGTTATAACTCTGATGAAGAAGAAGATAATACTAGAATTATTAGAAAGAATGTTGAAACGTTCATTAAGACTAACAATGACTTGAAAAATGATATACAAATTGTTGAGCAAAGAGAACATAGATTAGAACCATGAGAATAGATCATAGTTGAGTTAGAAACTCCTACATCTAATAGGAACATGAAAAAGAATCATCCATTAGAGTAGATAATTGGAAACAAAGCTAAAGGAGTGATGACAAGAAACATAATAAATGAGGGATTATGTTTGATTTCTTGAGTTGAACCTAAAAGTACAGATGAAGCATGTAAAGATGATTATTGGATTCAAGCAATGAAGGAAGAATTAGATTTGATTGTGAAGAATGATACATGATAGTTAGTTCCTATACCTAAAGAAAAAAATTCTATAGGAAACAAATGGGTATTCAAAAACAAGATGAATGAACTAGGTGAACTTGTAAGAAACAAGGCCAGACTTGTATGCAAAGGATATTTACAACAAGAAGGAATAGATTATGAGGAGACATATGCACCTGTAGCAAGAATGGAAGTAGTAAGAATGTTCTTGGCACATACAACAAAAAATAAATTTCAAGTATATTAGATGGATATCAAATCAACCTTCCTAAATGGAGAACTTGAAGAAGAAATATATATTGAGAAACATGAAGGATTCCCTCTAACAAAAGAAAATGGTATAGTATGTGGACTAAATAAAGCTCTATATAGTTTGAGGCAAGCACCTAGAACTTGGTATGAAAGATTAGATAAGTATTTGGAAAAACTTGGATTTACCAAAGGTAAGAAAAATAGTAACTTGTATTTAAAAGAAAATGAGAATGGTTTGTTGATAATAGTAATATTTGTTGATGACATAATATTTGGAGGCAATGATGAAGCAAGTGATAAGTTTGTTGATGAAATAAAGAATGATTTTGAAATGAGTATGAGAGGAAATGAAGTTCTTTCTAGGTCTATAGATTGTGCAAAATAGTGATGGTATTTTCATTTCACAAGGTAAGTATTTGAAAGATTTGTTGAATTCCAAAAATATCACATGAGAGGATGGAGTAGATTTCCATCAACATCTCAATTTCCCATTAGATTTCCAACAATATTTCACTCATCTAGGATCCTATTGTAGTTCAAATGTCACATGAGAGGATGGAGTAATCCATGATAGTAAGGCAATGCCACTCATGATATGGCTTACAAAGTGTCTTCATTCCTTGACAAAAACAAAAACATGCATAACATTATTTATAGGATAAGTATATATAAATATATAATATTAAAATATAATCTTTTAATTATGTATTTCTTTCATAACTAGTTACCTTTGTGATAGTCTTTATTGGTAGTCGTCAAGAAAATAGGAGTTTTCTCTAATGCTAATGTCGGGGACATGGATCAAATAGACTCTCTAGGCCCTCGATGGATAAAATATCTAAGGGGAGGCATCAATGAAGAGATTCTCAATTGAATAGTTTTTAGTGGGGTAGAATCTATCCTCCTTATGGGTTCCTCCTACATTTCTTGGTCTTATCCCATTGGTGATGCCTCTCCTCACCACATGTCCTCTCTATCTCTAGCTCTATGATCATCAACATCACCACCACCATCACCATTTTCATCATCACCATCATCATCATAATCATCATCATCATAATCATCATCATCATCATCATCATCATCATCATCATCATCATCATCATAATCATCATCATCATCATCATCATCATCATCATCATCATCATCATCATCAGCATCAGCATCAACATCAACATCAACATCAACATCAACATCAACATCAACATCATCATCATCATCATCATCATCATTACCACCACCACCACCACCACCATCACTATCACCATCACCATCACCATCATCATCTTCATCATTGTCATTTTCATCATCATCATCATCACCACCACCACCACCACCATCACTACCATCATGACCACCATCACCATCAACATCATCATCATTATAACCATCCCTTACCACCTTGTGTTGTTCCTTATAGAAAAACCTTAGATCTCTAGTAGAGAAGGTTGTGGTAATATCTTGAATCCCTCAATGGTAAGACACGCTACAATCCTGAGCCTCTTTATTTTTCTCTATCCATAAGTATACAATGGCATTCATGCAAAATGATTTTGTGTGAGACCAAACTATAAAATCACTCTATCAATTTTTTTGGCATGATGATGATGTGTTAAAGGGTTTATTGAGTTAGATTGATTGGATAATCATTTTTATATTGACATTGCCAACAACTAGATGATATAACTTTTTTAGATCATTTATACCATTTATTAGATTGATCAAATCAACAAAATGGTTAAGTATAGTGTGTATCAAGAAAATATGAAAAGTTTGAATAAATTAAATTTGTGATGATGTATTTGATTAACTATGTTAAGTCATTTACATGATATGTCTATTAGAAACAAGTTAGTGAATTATGAAATAATATTAATTAAAATGTTAGAGGAAGTGAAGATTTGTTGAAGAGTATATGTCATGGTGTGAAAGACAATTAACTGATAGAGTACACTTGTAGATTGGCTAAATCAATAAAGACTATGATGTTTTTTGAAAATTCAAGGTGGTTAGATATGACTGGGATAAAATAAAGGCACATAACTCAAGGTTATAACAATCACTTGTGTAATTTTATTTTCTTTTGAAGTCAAAAAAGGATAACACATTTAGGGTCATTTGACCACCTTCAAAGCAATACAAATATAATTGAATAATCTATGTGCAATAAGAGTTGGTACAAAATCTGATATTGTGGAAGTAGATAAGTTTGTTAGAAGAAATCTAGAGCATAGTGATGACAAAGAGCTTATTATATTTTTCATGCATTAAGTGAAACTTTTAGATAATTCATTGCTTGTTGATTTTAATAGGTCAACAAGATAAGTAATCAAACAAGGTCACTCTTAACTAGGTGTGTAGGATCCTAACAAGTCTAAAGATCAAAATTCTCTAATAGGGTGATTCTCATAAGGAGTTCTAAAATTTCTTAATTAGGTAAATCCTTATAGATATTTTTTTAAGCTCCTAATAGGGATAATACCCTTAACTGAGGTGACCCTTTACTAGGTGGATATAATGCTCCTAATAGGGTAACTTATTATTGTACTACTAACATATCATTGGTACTAATCCCCTCCATGGGTTTTCTCTCTAACCAAGTGTTTCTACTTGAAATATAACTGGGTCAAAATGTTTCATGTGTATGTGTTTATTGTACTTTCTAAACCCCCCGTCACCCCCCTCAAAAGTGTCTCCGAATATTTTTAAAAAAATGGAATCCCTATGTTGTTATTCATCCTTGATAGATATTTGTGCCTCTACATGTAGCTCATAGGAACATCACTCTCTCTTCAAGATGACATGAGTTTGTATGGTCTACACATGATATTGGTTCCCTATATCTGATCAAGGATGACTCTCTAATAAAAAAGGTCTCTAAAATTTCATATCCCACCCAGTGGATACTTCTTTACACATGGATCTAAAACATAATTATCTATTGGATACCCCTACTAATTGGGTGCATGAAATATGTTTGAATTTTCACACCCATACTAATGTACACACTATCATACTTTTACTTTGATGTCATACATAATCACTAAGCTTAGAGTATAAATGCCTCTCCATCCTCTATATTGTATGTGTAAGTGGAGTATAAAATATGGTCCCCTTATTAAGAGCTAAAAAAATAGAAACATGTTATAATAGTACCTTCCTAATCTAAAATGCCTTTATCTCTGCATAAAATATGGCCTTCAACTTAATCTAATCTTTGGATGTGTGAATCCTAGATTATATCATCTCTAGAGGTTGAAAATTTCATTGTCCATATGTAAACAAGTAACCTCAATATCCTACATATGTTGTCTATGGTGATTATAATCTTGACATTAGGCACGTAAAATGCACCTATGGTATCACTCCTATCTATACTATAAGTGCCATCAATATGGCTCAGTGAAATCCCAACTGTAGGAGATGGTATACCCAGTATAGCCTAACCTCCATCAAAAACTATATATTGTATGGTTGTTGTATTGCATGTTGCAATCTTAAAAAGCTCATGAACTTCATACTCTTTCATAATACTAAATTCCCATATAATCAAAATTTAACAAGCTCTCATCTATATATCATTTTGATCAATCAAGATCTATCAACTATGCATAACACAAAAAAACCTAGTTATAAGTAAAATTTTTGGGTATAGGTTGACTTCCTTACACATGTATAGGTGAACTTCCCAAGTATAGGTTGACTTCCTAGGTATGGGTTGAAATTTTGTATTTCTAATCTAAAAGAATATATTGACATCATTTTGATCATCATTCTATGCCTACAATGAAAATATAGGAATATTAGAAATAAGGAAGAGGACAAGAATCAAGAAACACCTCATCTAGTGTTGTGTCATTTGCTACTGATTATCATAGAGCCTTTAGTCTTATGGGCTCTAGTTGTATCTTCCTCATCATACTTCTTCAAGCTTTTTAATTTTTCATTCAAAAAGTCACAACAAAGGTAAGGGATGAAAATGACCCTTCAAAAGGTAGGATTAAATTTATATGAACTTTTTCACTCCATTTATTTTATTAAGCCTAATGTATTCTTCTTCTCAAAATACCTCTACATTCATTTCATTTTAACTTAAGCTAGGGAGATTTGATTTTCACTTTGGGACAAGTGTTGGAATCATGATACGATAACCTTTCTTTCAAAATTTGTTTTGATATTTCAAGTTCATATTAAAGGGTTTATTTGTCATAAATTTTTACTCTTAGTTCGTCATGGTAAACATGATTCCTTGTTTCACCTTTATGACTTAGCAATTCAAGATATGGGGCATATAGCTACCCTTGAACTTCACCATATTCCTTATTAAGTCCTAGGTGATTTATGGTTATTACTATGATGTGGTTACTAATAATTTCTATTACTAAGTTTCTTTGTACTTTTAATTACATATGCATGTAGTATCATATATCACTAAAGCGAGGGCTAAATATATCATCTTAAATTACAATAACGTATGTGATCTAAATTTTTTAGTTTACTTAGCAACCTTCTTCTGTGATTGCACTATATATTTGCATTTAAATTAACATTTAATTCAATCCCATTCAATTTCACTCTCTCTTTTTCTAAAATTTTAGGTAGGACTTAAAATTAATACATCCTCATTTACATTTCCCTCTCTAACTTATGCAAAAATTGATGTAGGATATAATCTATATGCACCCTTCTCTACTATTCCCTCCAATCATGAAATTTACTATTTTCTTAGGCCTTATCTTAGCAAATTCAAGTTTTTGATTCCTTTTTGATCAATTTCATTGCACTAATACCTTGGAATTGGTA
Source organism: Cupressus sempervirens (assembly GCA_028749045.1). Classification (NCBI taxonomy): domain Eukaryota; kingdom Viridiplantae; phylum Streptophyta; class Pinopsida; order Cupressales; family Cupressaceae; genus Cupressus; species Cupressus sempervirens. Next base: position 572,120,183 of record CM053787.1, read on the forward strand.
CCCTCCAAGTATGGGTTTCCTAGGGGTGACCTATACTCTAGAAGACCCCTTTCAAGGGTTATAGGCCTAATGAAATGTTTATTTATCCTTGTCCACCCAACATAGTTGTCACTCATGAATTTGAGACTTTAAATCACTATAAAAGGAACCTATACATGTAGAGAATCAAAGAGAAGAACATCAAGAGAATGCATATAAAATACTTTTGCAAGGTGGAAGCATATATTTTGATGTTATCCATTAAATTGATCTTCATATTCAAGCATTCCAATCAAAGATCTAGAATCAAATATTCAATACAATATACCATGAACTAATTACGAGGATGGTTAGGAGTACTTCTTCCCTTGGGATATCTATATAATTTCCTTGTTATTTTCATATCTATAATATTTAATTTCATATTTCATGGAACTTATATGCTAGGGTTTCACTCTTAGGGTTAGATATTAGCATTTATATTATATTATATTTACATTGCTACCTCCTTTGAATTATATACATACATTTCTAGATTCATGAGCACAATCACACACTTTACATATTCTTAACAACCATTCATGGAGGTGGAAATCAGCAAAAATGAGGGGTTAACTAATGTTAACTACTATATAGCAACCCACACACACACAATTTTTTTTCTATATCTATGAGTTTCATAAGAACATTTATAGGTACATCTTTGGATACCATCTATGAGATTGACAAATATCAATTTTTTTTTTGGGATTTGACAAAATGTATAGGTTTCCATGTTTGACCTATATTATTTGGTACATATCTAGTTGCATGTACAAAAAGACAGTCAAAGAACCCAAATGTAGTTTTTAGCTTGTGATTCTAATTGAATCAGATATAGGTCACAAGTTTGACCTATACTTGGTACATGTCCCCCTAGGTTGAACTATTCCTAAAATAGTTCAAAAAAATACAGTTTTTAAATCCTCTATTTTCTAGTTACTTGATTAAAATATCTAAACATTAATAGTCTAGAAATTAGTCTTCAAGACATTATTTTTATTTCATTTTTTAATTGCATGCATTCTTATATTCCCTTTTGAATCTACATTTTCATATGATCTATATTTATTTTTTACTATATTTACTAATCAAAACCCCCTATCAAAGGGAGATAAAAAGAAATTTGAGTCTAAGACTTAGATTTTGTGCTTGCACCCCTTTGGTTGTGTTTTCTATTTATCCTATATTTGTGAGGGTATCTTATATTTCCCTCCTTGATTCCTAACATATGTTGTCCACTTTGTAGTCTACCATTAATCACCATATTACCCCCCCCCCCCCCCCCCCACACACACACACAGAGAGAGAGAGAGAGAGAGAGAGAGAGAGAGAGAGAGAGAGAGAGAGAGAGAGAGAGAATTCTAGTAGTAGAACTTCTTGTGTAGAAGAAAAGCTTGAATATAATCCATGTTCTCCTAAGCCATTATTAATTTTGGAAAAATTAGTTGTGATTAGAAATTAATCCTGGATAGGAATTGGAAAGGACATATTATAAAAAATGCCAAAATTAATATTAGTAATAAAGAGATCCAAAGTTTAAGGCTGTCTATTATGGCTTGTTTATCTTTTTGGTGCTTATGCACAATTTCTCTTGGAATGTTCTCATTTCATTGTAAAAGGTTTCAAGTTCTTTCAAAACCTATTTTTGCTTAATCAAAAAAAAGAGATTCAAAGTAACCATAACAAGTTGTTTATTAGTATAAGGTTGATGATTTCTTACTCTAATTCTAAACTAAGATATATTTCCCAAGAAAAAACATTAGACAAAATAAAGTAGACTATAAAAAGTGAAATCATAGATAGACTTGATGCATTAATAAATAAAATAATAGTAATGCTAGTTAATTTTTCTTTAAAATATTGCACTTTGCTTAAGCTTACTTAAGAAAATACCAATCACAAAAAAATAAACGTAGGAAAATATATTTCCTAGTAGCTACAACCCATATTGCATTCTCATATAACATTGTATGTGAATTCTCCTAATTTGCACTTACAGGGGGTTTTGGTGTGATTAAATAATCTTAATTAAACTATAATTAAGTTTACCTAGTAAAATATATTTCATAGAAGTTTTCATGTTAGATATCTAGTAGTTTGCATTTTATTCTTGCACATGGTGTAGGATAAATTCCACTTTAGGTGGCAATAGTTTTTATGTCATTCAACTTTATAAGTGATATTGACCTTTAGTACACTTATCACATTATCATAGTCTCATTTTTGCAAATATTTTCACATACTCATTGTACAATGAAGGATGGTCCACCTTTTTTGGACATGTGATTCCACCTAGTGTAGTTGATAGGTTATCTCTTGTTGATCTCCTAATTATCAAGCATTGCCTATAAATTAAAGCATATATACATGATCACTTGGCTATTCATTATTAATCACTATTGAATTCAATCAATTAATTAATCATATATTTTCCCTCTCTTTCTTATTCTATTCTTTGGCATTCTTGGCATATTCTTTTATTACCTTAAACAAATTCTTACGTGGTATTAGAGCTATAGGAGAATTCATTGATTACCTAGTTTTGAGATATCTTGCTTTGTTTGTTGGAGGGATTAATTCAAATCTAGGGAGAAGAAAATTGTGTGAGCATCTAAAGGAGTGATTATTCTAACATATTTTGAATACAAGTTTTCCTATATTAGGAAAAAGTAAAATCTAAGGCAAAAAAATAGAAAATCAAATCATACAACCCAATCTCCCTATGATAATATAATTTTAGAACTCTGAAAATACAATTTTAGATCATATTTTTCAGTTTTATTCATGGTTTATTTCTTATGTAAAATTTGTTGGGTTGACTTAAGGTATTTACAGTTTTCGTAGTAACATGGGGATGTGTCCCCTCCCTTTTTTTGTGATGCACTCGAGACAAGGATGTACTCGACATGGGGGACAACATTCCCTCATCCCCAATAGTGCCACCATAGAGTTTTAATGTCCCTATTTTATGTAAGTTCCTATAGTTGGCTTGGTCAGTTCACCATTGTGACCCAAATGAGATGATAGTAAGATATGAGGGTCTCAATTGGGGGGTTAGAGGCTTTCTAGTAGCTAATGGTGTACTTAGTTTTTTTTGAGGGACTTACTATTTATTGGAAGTCAAGTATTAGTTTGGATGAGCTCAGTTAAGCTATAGGAGTTAAGTGATGCTCTTAGTTTTTATTTCAAGCTTTTGGTTTGAGCTCCAAGAATCTTGGAAGGAGTGTCTATTTATAGTAAGTCACCTCATCGAGTTCCTTTACCATCTTTCTTCATCAAAATCACTTTGATGTAGTCAAATTTCAAATTTGATGCTTCTACAATTATTTTTGCAAGACAGGTGAATTATTATTACTATTCATCTAAATATGCCAATGTTACTATTTTTGTTGGTGTTATCTGTTGTTCACCTCAGTATCATAACTAGTTTTAGATTAAGGTAAAACAATGTTTTGAAGGGACTTGAAACCCTTTAACAAAGGAAAAATATTAGCATTAAGAATAAGTTAGGTTTTACAAGGACCTAAAACCTAGAGTAAAGAAAAAACACAAAAACTAGGTTTTATGAGGACCTAAAACTTCAAGTTTAAACCAAACACTCTCAAGTTTTACAAGGACCTAGAACTTATAGTTTAAAATAAAAAGCTGGAAAATAAAAAATAGAATGAACAAAACCACCCATACCAACAACCAGTACACTAGTGACCACGATCAACATCTACAATAGTTCCTTAGTGCTCTTCTCTACCTCTTTGCTTACTTGTGCAATACTCTAGATAATATCAATCATAGCGAAAATAGGAACCTTAGGAGCCTCAATGAGATTTTTTCCTCATACTCTGCCTCATTCTCTTGCTAGGCCCTCCTAGACTCCTCACTACAGGAGTGTCTGGAGACATGATCTCCTCATTGCTTTTCTTTATTGGAATTATGATATATTTGTCATCAGTGACAACACTTATTTGATTTTGAATGCTTATCAAGCTCATCACCTAGTCTACAGTTCACGGTTACCTTATAAAATCCACAGGTAAACAGTTGATACCGAGCATTCCTTTGGAAAGTGAGCATATGGGTAGTTCAGCAGTATTTACCAAGTTCAAAGTGGTTACCAAGCAGAATAGTGTTCTCCAAGCAGTTAGTGGTTATCGAGTAGAACAGTGTTCCCCAAGCAGTCAGTGCTCACCAAGTCATCAAAAGAACTTAGTATTTACCGAGTGATCAAGGTAAACAAAGAACTTAGTGTTTACTGAGTGATCAAGGTAAACAAAGAACTTAGTGTTTACCGAGTGATCAAGGTAAACAAAGAACTTAGTGTTTACCGAGTGATCAAGGTAAACAAAGAACTTAGTGTTTACCAAGTAACCAAGGTAAATGAAGGAATCAATATTTACCAAGTGAAGAAGGTTATCAATGGATTCATTTTTTATTGAGTGACACAATATTCACCGAGTCACTAATGGTTACTGAGTTCCAAGCTACTTAGAATGATTAGTATGGACTGTGCCTCTACTCTTACTGAGTGCATGATGATGTAGTGTATTGTAGTGGATGCCGAGTATTAGAAGGTCATTGAGTCAGTTTGTGGAACCTGAGTTTTCTACCACCTGGCCGACTCAGTAATACTTGTTTACTTGTATTTGGTCGACCTTGCCAGTGTAAATATTGGATTGGTAAATATCATGTGAAATGATGAGATGTTGAGAGTAGTTGATTATGATGTGTAGCAATAATTTGAGAAGAAGGAAAGCGAATCACCAATAGAATAGAGGAATACAACAAGGTCAACATTGATGCAGAAAGGATATGTTCATCACATCAGGTGATTAGAGTGCAAAGGATCTTATTAGTAATCAGTTGTAATCAGATCCACTACTTCATCCTAACAGGTGAATTAGTTTGCTAAATCCTTTAACAAGGTAGACTTAACAGTCTTTTGTAAATCTCCTAACAGAGTGCATACTTCATTGTATGTTTGTAAATCCTTTAACAAGGTGGATCTAGCAATCCTACTTGCTCCTAACAGGACAGATCATCAGAAGTGATCATTGTAAGCCTTAACCGGCCAACTTTATACTGCAGTATTGAAGTTTTGTGGGTATCATCCCCACTCCAGTTTTACTTTCTAATTGGAAGGTTTCTGGATCACCAAATCTGTGTGTTCATGTGTTACAAATGTTTATCTTTTCATGCATACAGTAGTTTAGATGGATGAATGGTAAAAATATTATTATGTAGAATTGAGTCAAAGTTTTAGAGTTACTGATTCACCCCTCCCCTCTCAGTAACCTTGTTAGTCTTGATTATTTTCAACAATTGGTATCAGAGCCTCTTGGTTCTCAGGATAAAGCTTGACAGCTTGAAGCAAAGATCAAGAACAATGGAGATATTCAAACTTGACAAATCTATTGAAAATGAAAAGCTAGATCTAGAAATGGCCATGACTTAACTCAAAGAAGCAAAAGAGCATCTTTCTCAATCTCTAGAAAGAAGGAAGGAACTTGCAAGACAAATGAATGATCATCAGTATATTGAAGAAAGGATTGAAGACCTTTTACCACAATGCAGTTCAAATGAAGCTAATGAAGCAATCAAGGAACTCCTGGCAAAGAATGGTTCTCTGCAGGAAGAAGTAAGAAAGCTCAAAAGAGAACAAGAAGTCCAATCCATCAGGTTATGTGAAGTTTTGGAATAGAGAAACAAGGCAAATGAAGACTTAGAGGTAAGAAATAATCTATCCCTTCAGCATGAAGATCTTATAGGACAACTATCTAATGCAAATGAAGAAATTATGAATCTAAGATCTGAGAATGAAAGTTTGAGAAATGATTTAATCACTGAAAGACAAATCAATGCAAGTTTGCAAAGTGATCTGAGATCTGAAAGAAAAATCAATGAAAGTTTGAAAAATGGCTTAAATTTTGAAAAACAAGTCAATGAAAGGATGATAAAATCTCAAGCAGATATGAATCAATTGAATTTACAAAATGAGCAGAATCTTCATAGACAAAAAGGTAAAGCAGGCCTTGGATACAATTAAGAAGGTGAATCTTCCAAATAGGGTACCCAAAAGAATCAAAGACCTACTTGCAATCACTATGAAAAGTTAGGTCATACATCTAACAGATGTTGGAGCAATGGTAAAAGAAAATTCAATGGTAAATGCTACAATTGCAATCAACATGGTCACAAAGCAAATGAATGCAAGGAAAAACCAAAGTTTGAGGGCAAATGTCACAAATGCAAGAAACAAGGTCACAAGGCATCTAAATGTAGATCAAAATCATTCAATCTAGTAGAAAAAGTTATCAAAGCATTATTTGGTTGGGACTACAATACTTGGTGCAGATGTCACTATTGTGGAGAATATGGACCCATTGGAATAAACTGTGCAAAGCATCACCTAAGGAAGAAAGATACTACTATAAGATGTTATACATGTATCAAACTTGGTCATATATCCAAGAATTGCATGAATATAGGAAGAATTGAAGATGAAAAGAAAGCCAGAGCTGACAACATTCGAAAGCAGATGAGACAATAGTGGATTCCAAAATCTACCGAGCTAGAAAATTCAAATAATGGCTATGTCACTCAAGAAATGGGTGACTCCACCATTTCTAATTAGACTCATCAAGAAGGATTAGGGACTGCATCTTCAAGCAATATCCTAAGCAGTTCCAGAATATAGAAGTGCAAAAGACAAATCAATATTTTAGATACTAGACATAGTTCACTGTGGTGCATCTACCGAGCAAGGTTGATTTCAAACTTAATCGAGCTAGGTCGATAATGTGAAAGGTTTTGTTTGTTTACGGAGTTGCAAGGTTTACTGAGTAAGTTGGTGACTATCTGACAAACCCTAGGTCATCTCAACTACCTTTGTACCTGAGCATTAATGGCAAATTTTTCATCAAAAAGGAAAAATTTGATCTCATTTTTCATCGCAAATTTAGAATATACAGAGCAAAGAAATTTCCAAGAGTGCAAAAGAGAGTTCAAGCAATTTGAAGTGATTTTCCAGCAAAGAATTTTTTTAATGAAATCATTCACTCACCAAGCAGCAATGGCATCCACAAGCACTAGCAGTAGCAAGGCAAAAAGAGGCTCTAAAATGCTTGTGAAGGGAGTAGAATGGAAAGCACCCAGCTTTAAGCTCGTTCTCGCCATAGCTAAATCGATCGACCCACATGGAGCCCAATCAAAAATTCCAGCAAAGGTACTACTTATAAATGACATTTGTACTCATTTCAAATGCACTGTTCAAGAAATAGGGACACTAGATATGGATAATGCCCTAGCCGAGTTGTTTGTGGATGGAACCCTCAAACCCGAGTTCAAACATCTGGAAACCAAAGGTTTGACCCATATCCTGTACCTGCCAAGGAACTTCCAAATGAAATGGGTTAGATACATTTTAAGCCGTGTGCATAATGGTCAGTTGTGGTTAGAGCAACCCGTCTTGATAATGAAGAAAATGATTCATAAGATCACGGGTTTGCCAATGTTAAGTAAATCAAAAATCACCAAAACCCTAAGTCGGGATGAACTCCAGAAGTTAACCCTAGCTGAATGGGATGGTAGAGGATTAAAACCTAATAATGTATCTGATGTAGAGTTAAGATTCAGAATTTATTTAATTGCATATAAGATGTATAGTTCTAGTAGATTGAATAGCATGCCCTATGAGGCTGTAGATTTAGCCTATAAGGTTGTGAAGAAAAACATGGAGTTTGACCTAGCAGATGTGCTGCTAAAACAACTTAATAAGAACATGGACAGTATAAGGACCTCAAAAACCAATTCTTCTAAATTTGGTTCTTTGTAAGTTTGTTTATTTTTCTATGTACAAAAGTTTTTCCCTTCAAAAGGTACAGATGCATGGAGGAAAGATATTCCAGTTTTGTATCAAATAAATGAATTTGTAGTAGAGATGGGTGAAAGTTTTGATAGTATAATGGATAATTATTTTGAAGACTTCAAGGAAAGAATGAATAACAGATTCAGAATCCCTCCTAAACTTGTTGAGGACTACAAAGATGATGTGTGCTTCATGGTTGACTATGACAAGGTATACATTCAGGCAGTCAGACCCTGAGTTGCATGGGTAAAACCTCTTCCTTATGAGGTAAATATTGATGAAGCTAGAAATATCATAGAGGCACTGGTAAATGAGCTAGTAGACCCAAGACAACAAATTTTTGGAACCTATGAAGAAGCTAAGGCCAGAATTGAGCTTGAAATCAAGCTACTACAGGCCATAAGCAAGGGCAAGAGGAAAATAGCCAAATTGAAAACTTCTACTAGTTCTCTTATGCTCACCGAGGGAAAAGGTGAAGATGAAGGAGAAGAAAAAGAAGGTGGAGAAGAAGAAGAAGGTGAAGAAGAAGGAGAAGAAGAATCTGCAGAGGAAAAACCAAAGGAGAAAGTTAAGGTAATCATTACCAAACCCAAAAAGAAGCCTACTGCAGTATTCACCAGAAGAACCAGGAAAGGTAAGCAGGAACCTATACTAGTTAGGCCTGCACCCACATTTGAGCAAAGGCTCAAAAAATTGGAGGAAGGAGCTAGAATCACAAATTTCAAAGCATTGAAATTTGAAACTAGAACTGATGCTGAGAAAATGCAGATTGAGGAATTGGTACTCAACAAGATGGGTAAATGGAAATACTCCCTAGACCAGATTGCCCCTCAAATCTCAAAAGAACTACTGGAGAGATTGCAACCAAGATGGGAGTTAGCCAACCAAATGGTAAAAGATATTTACGAGCAATCTCTAAAGAATCTCTGACCAAGTCTCACTAGAGCAGAAGTAAAAGCTTAAATGAAAAACCATGAAGGTAAAATGATGATCAGATTCCACACTTGTTTGATTTTGATTAAAGACATTGAACATGTTGTAAATGATGCTACAAACATGTGAAAAAATATCTATCATCTACATAAGCCCAGTGTAGACCTAGTAGAAATCAAAGATGATGATAGCGATAGTGATGATGAGCTTGATAGCACTCCATCCATCATAGTCTCACCAGGAGAGCTGCATGCACTAATGGAAGATAAGGAGGAAGAAGTTGAAGAGGTAGATAAGGAAGAGGATGACCCTGTGAAAATTGTAGCAGCAGTTATTGCATCTCTTGCTCACTCTCCACCTAAAACTGTGATATCATCAAGGTTGGAGTTAGCTTCGATAGGTTTGATCACAACTACATTAGATATATCATCTGCACCTGCCACATCTCAACTCTAGGTATCATAAATGGAAGTGTCTACCACTTTATCTACCAAGTTGTAGGAAAATTCTTTAGTTATCAAGTCATCCACTGCAACAGCCACCACATCAAAAGTATCTATTACTCCTGCAGTATGTACAGTAAGTTTTCCAGTTTGCTCTCCAATTTTGTCAACTTTAGCTACATTAGCACCAATTTTTGCACCAGTGAGCTCTTCACTTGTAAATATTCTGGTATGCACATCAATTCTGGGAAGTATGTCAATTTTGGATACATTTAGCCCCTCTCTCAATCTTCCTTTAGTTGGTCCTATTCCAGTTTTGACAGCCAGTCCAACCTCATCAACCATTGTCTCTGTTTCAAAAGGCAAAGATGTTAGTACAACAGAAAAACCAGACTCCATTAAAACTTCTGCTTACAGGAAAGACAATTGATGATGATGTAGACTTGGATAGTAAAATTGTCATTCCAAAGATAGATATAGATACTACTTCAGTTGATGAACTAAGACTGCTCAGTCAGCGAATAGAAGTGAAGGCAAAGTAGAAACAACTAAGGAATGAGAGAGATAGAGAATTTAGAATTATTGATGAAGCAAAAAATATAATTACTGAAGCTATAGGTGTTGATGTTGATACTTCTCAACACATTTTGCTACAATTAGAAGAGGTAGTCAATAAATTCAATGAGGATACCTCCGGTCAAAAAAAGTTGATAGAGAAGGCAGAGAAGAAATTTGATAATAAGGTGCTTGAGCACATTGCTCAGCATATAGCAATAAAACAAGTTGAATTAACCATAGTTTTGGCCAACATCAAAAATTCTTTTAATAATGTAACATCTCTTTTTGCTAAGCTTTGTGATGTTACCGAGTATACTAAGGAAATAAGAGAGCAATTGAATAAGATAGATGAGGATTTAAAGGCAAGCGCACAAAACCTTAAGCTTGGCCCCAGTTCAACCTCATGTCATCACCTTAGAATCAAGTTTTTGTCAGAAAAAAAAGCAGAATTGCTGAGAGAAGAGTCAATGATCTGATCTACATTGTTAGATATTCAAAATATGATTCTTCCCATCATGGACACAATGCAAAAGCACATTGCCCATTCAAAAACATTGATCCATGACAACAATTTCTCTGTTGCAGACCATGTGATTGAACTCTCTACAGAAGTTCAAATAGCTCTATCCACATGCAAAATCCTACAAGAGAATTGGGACAAGACTCTGTAACTCATTCTTTAGGTACATTCAGATTTTATCTCACATTTTGGTGTTTCAATGTAAATACATTTTTTATTCTTTGGCATTACTGTCAAAAAAGGGGGAGAAAGAGATACTCAGAAAGAGTTACTGCTGAGATAAATGTACAAAATAGACAAAGAGATACTATAAATAAAAGTCATATAACTCAGGTAAATACCTTGTGTATATTGTATGGGGGAGTCATATGTAAGGAAGCCATGTAAGGAAGCCATGTATATTCAACAGAATCAGTTGTCAGTATGTCAAATATTGTATATAAGTTTTGACTCATAAGTGTTTTTTTCACTAATGCCAAAGGGGGAGATTGTTGGAATTATGATATATTTGTCATCAGTGACAACACTTATTCGATTCTGAATTCTTACTAAGCTCATCACCTAGTCTATAGTTCACACCGAGCATTTAGCGATTACCTTATAAACTCCATCGGTAAACAGTTGATACCGAGCATTCCTTTAGAAACTGAGCATATGGGAAGTTCAGTAGTATTTACCAAGTTCACAGTGGTTACCAAGCAGAATAGTGTTCTCCAAGAAGTTAGTGGTTACCGAGCAGAACAATGTTCCCCAAGCAGTCAGTGCTCACCAAGTCATCAAAAGAACTTAGTGTTTACCGAGTGATCCAGGTAAACAAAGAACTTAGTGTTTACTGAGTGATCAAGGTAAACAAAGAACTTAGTGTTTACCAAGTAACCAAGGTAAATGAAGGAATTAATATTTACCAAGTGAAGAAGGTTATCAATGGATTCAATTTTTACCGAGTGACACAATATTCACCGAGTCACAATGGTTACCGAGTTCCAAGCTACTTAGAATGATTAGTATGGACCATGCCTCTACTCTTACCGAGTGCATGATGATGCAGTGTATTGTAGTGGATGTCTAGTATCAAAAGGTCACCGAGTCAATTTGTGGAACTCGAGTTTTCTACCACCAGGCCGACTCAGTAATACTTGTTCACTTGTATTTGACCAACCTTGCTAGTGTAAATATTGGATTGGTATATATCATGTGAAATGATGAGATGTTGAGAGTAGTTGATTATGATGTGTAGCAATAATTTGAGAAGAAGGAAAGTGAATCACCAGCAGAATAGAGGAATACAACAAGGTCAACATTGATGCAGAAAGGATATATTCATCACATCAGGTGATCAGAGTGCAAAGGATCTTATCAGAAATCAGTTGTAATTAGATCCACTGCTTCATCCTAATAGGTGAATCAGTTTGCTAAATCCTTTAACAAGGTAGACTTAACAGTCTTTTGTAAATCTCCTAACAGAGTGCATACTTCATTGTATGTTTGAAAATCCTTTAACAGGGTGGATCTAGCAATCCTACTTGCTCCTAATAGGGCAGATCATCAAAAGTTATCATTGTAAGCCTTAACTGGCCAAATTTATACTATAGTATTGAAGTTTTGTGGGTATCATCCCCACCCTAGTTTTACTTTCTAATTGGAAGGTTTCTGGGTCACCAAATCTATGTGTTCATGTGTTACAAATGTTTATCTTTTCATGCATACAATAGTTTAGATGGATGAATGGTAAAAGTATTATTATGCAAAATTGAGTCAAAGTTTTAGAGTTACTGATTCACCCCTCCCCTCTTAGTAACCTTGTTAGTCTTGATTATTTCCAACATTTCTTACCCAGACTAGCCATCGCAGCACACAAACTGGAAGTGACCTGCTCCATTATCTTCCCACTTTCCTTAATAAGTTGATAGAGTTCTAGCTCATAATCTTTTAGTTTTTTAGGGATGTTACCAACTTGTTTCTCCAGGTGGGCTTTCATGACACGTTCATGGTCTAACTCTTTCTAAATGACTCCAACTTTTTTCTTGAGCACCATGATTTCATTGTATAGCCATGAGTCTACTTGTAGTGATGCCTCCACTTTTATTTTGGTAGTATGAAGAAACAAGAGCTTCACGTGGTGAGTCTCATCCCTATTTCCTTCTTCAATATTAATCGTAGCGTCAATGGTAGTTTTATTGACCTAGATGTTAGTGTTAGTATCCTACTTCTCCTTAAACACCTCTTCCTTCTCCTTACTCAAGATATTCTCTTTCATAAGGACATTACTCTCATTGTTTTTTTCTATGTCAATGTCCATTTTCTCACTAGATTTGGTAGGAGGAGAAAAAAGAGCATTATCTTTCCCCTCATCATCCTTTAAATCTTTAGACCCATCATTTGAATTAGTTTTTCTATCTTTACTTTCCTCCACATGGTCCTTACCAATTGACACACCCTTACTTCTAGAATAACCTTCTAGGTTCAAACTAAGGTCTCCCATATGAGTCTTATTGTTATCCTTAGTAGAATTCTCAGAATCTATCACTTCTTCGACATTCTTATTTTTAATCTCCCACTTGTGACCCTTTTTAGTGCTTATACTATCACGAGTTTCTTCTATAATCACCTAAAATGGTCATCTAGACTATCAACCCCCTCTTCAACATTTTAGCTAATTTAATTAATCATTTACCTAGACCAAATTTGTAATAATCAATTAATTTGATTATAACTTATAGTTTGACTATGCTATCCTAAATTCATTATTTTATTAAAAGAACATGTCTCCTTTTAATTAAATAAAAGATCCCATTCTTCTAACCCACTTAAAGTGCACACATAAAGTCCTTTTTCTATTTTTCAAATTAAAAGAAAAGACTTTGTGACTTTTGTCTTATATGGGGAGTCAACTTCTATTTTATTGGTTGGATTTCTTGTTCACATGGATCACTACTATTTTTGAATTGCATAGTTGATCATCCATAATCTTGACCTTGATCTCTATTATCCATAAGACTTTAAAAGAAAGAGCTCAATCCACCTTTTGAATATTGTTATGCTGCAGGTTTTCTAATAGGTTTCTTTGGAGCTTTGTGGAGAACTTCCATTTTCTTGTCTTCATTCTCTCATTACATCACATTCTAGCTTAATATCATGTTGCACATTAGTTAAGTTTCTCTTTTACAATGAATTATCCCATATAGCTTAACTAGGTTGATGGTAACATTCTCATCCTTGCTTAACATAGTTGTATTTTGCATATCCATACTAGTTTAGTCTACATTTGCATTGTATTATTAAGTCATCCTTTGTAGACATTTTCACTCTTGCATCTCATCTCTAAGAGAACCTCCCATTGCATGGTTTACTAGCAAGAAGAGCATTCCTAAGGCTCAATTGAGAGTCCTCACATTCAAATCATACTCTCTTGCACTCCGTGGATAGGGAGCTCTAAGATGACATCCAAGCATTCTGAACTCATGAAATCACTTAGATAGAATGGTTTAGAGTGTGAAATTTTATTAATGTACACCTTCCTTACTTTTAACCTTTTTCTTTGAGGGTTCATTACACGACACTTTTTTCTTTTCCTCAAAAACCAAAGAGGGTTTAACAACATTACTTTTACAATACTTATCAATAAGAAGGATTAAGCCCTCATGGAGCAAAAGATGAGAATTCTTCTTCCTATGTGCTTGGAGGATTTGTATTAGAGAGTACTTTAGGTAGAATGGGAAATAAATTCTATCTTTATACCTAAAATGATTTAGGAACACAAAATGAAATTTGTGGACTTTCTTAGCTCTACCATCAAGGATAAAATACTTATGGATACACGATAAAAAATCCATCCAGATTATCTTAATTTGGCTAAGATCATAAAAATTGCCATTCATCTCTAGCTTTTTCTCTTCCTCATTAGTTTTAGAGAATTTTTTGAAGGCTACATTTGAGATACTAGTTTTCTTGTTGAATTTGAGACTCTCCATTGGAAGACACATAATCTTAGCAATGAACTCCTTTGATAACTTCACAGTGACCCCATGCAGCATTAACTTATCTTCAATCCAATTTTTGAAGAAGGAATCTGGAATGTGTGGTTTATACCCTTGAAGTTTCTCTATATAATATGTGAATTTCCCTTTTTATGGTGTATCCCAATCATTTGAATTTTCCCTCCACTCTTTGTAGCCATTTGGCTCTTGCTTTCTTGGTTCCCCTTCCATCTCATATTTGGCTCCACACCTGCAACTAGACTAAAAAACTATCACCAAAAAGGAAAGTAAGGTGTTGATGATTTCTGAGAAACGTTTAACCTTGCATGCATGCCAAGTATGATTCATAATTATACAAAAGTACCACTTGCGGATACTCATAAAATCCACCACAAACCCATCACTTCCCTTACTAAATTCCTTGATTTTGTGTGATCTTTCTTTCATTAGCATGTATCATATCATAATTAATAGTTACCATTAGCTGCACTTCCTTTCTTAAGTCATCTTTACAACTCAACTTAGTTTCCCTATAGACCGCTTGATTTGCAATCTAGTCAACAACTTTATTTCCCTCCCAAAAAAAATGAGAGATATAAATATTATCAAATTTATTAATAAGGTCTTTTATCTCCATTATATTTCCCTCAATACTCCAACTAATTATACTTTTATTATTCAACATGTTAATGATGTTAAGAGAGACTCCTTCCAACCAAAGATTCTGAAAACTAGATTCCACTACCATCCTTATAGTGAATAGAGAAGTCATTTCCTTTGCTTTCTGACTAGTAAACTTCCCTATAGGGATAGAAATAACATCCACAACCCTACTGTAATGGTCTCTCAAAACACCTCCACATCCAAATTTTCTTGTGTTCCCTTTAGAAGAGCCATCAAAATTACCTTTAATCCAGCCCATAGGTAGAGATTTCCACTTAACATTCTATCTTTGATCCTTTTGTTTTGTTATAGTACCTTGAGCATTCATAGGAATACTTATTTGAATCTCATTAGACATTTTTCTTTGAGATTTGAAATTCTCTTTTATAGATCTAATAATATTTTGACCTAAAACCTAATCAAGGGTCTCCTTATTTATGAAATTTCTATTATTCCTCTCCTTCTAGATACCCCACCAGAGATGAAGTAGATAAATCTTCCAAAGAAAACAAATATCATCATCCTTGTGGGACATCTCCAACCCTAAAAACATTGATCAATGTCATTGTGTTGAACCCAATCTAAATTCTAATATTTGAGGAGATAGCTCCAAACTTTCTAACTAAAACAATAATTTAAATAAAGGAAATTCTTGTCTTCAAAGTCTTTCTTATAGAGACAACATTTTTTCACCAAGTAGACTCCTCTCTTTTGCAAGTTATCTAGAGTTGATATTTTATTTTGAAGTAAAGTCCAAAAAAAGGCATTGATTTTTGAAGTAAGCCCTTTAATTTATGCTTTAGCCAACAAAGGAGTATTTCCTCTATCCTCTAATTTGAAAATAGAAGAGACCTTGAAGCATCCTCTTAGTTCAATCCCCTAAACCAAAATATCTTATTTTTAGTGTAGAGGCTAACAACATTCAAGGCCAATTGGATGCTAGGAATATCCTAATTAATGATGTCAATATTGACCCATTTACTTTGAACCTAGAATTCTCCACAAATTCACCAAATTCTCTTTTTCACCTATCCACAAAAGCTCTATCATTAAAATCCTCAATCAGAGGATGATTGAATAGCCAATCATCATCCAAAAACTTGATCTTACTCCCATTTCCTACTTTCCATTTGCATCCTTTGATTAAAATATTTTTTTCTCCTTGAATCACATTCTAGATTGTAGAAGATGAAGGAACAATAGGGTAGGAATGAAAATTAGAAAAGGAAGGAGCCTCATAAAAGTAATTATATTTCTAGATAAAGCTCCATTCCTTGTTATCATGATAGACTCTCCAACCTTGTTTAGCTAATAAAGCTTTATTCATACTTTTGGCAGATCTTATATGCAAACCCCCTTCCAGTTTAGGTTTACAGATCTTATCCCAAGCAATTAAGTCCATTCTCTTCTTTTCCTCTATTCTAGACCAAAGGGAATTCCTTTTAACTTTTTCAATTACATCAGAAAATTTTTCTAGGATCCTAAAAAGGCTCAAAGCATACATAGGAATACTCTAAAGATAGGCTTTGAGGAGAGTGAATTTACTAGCTTGACTTGGTAAATTACCTTTCCACCTAACTAGTTTCTTGTTGAATTTCCTAATAAGATCCTCCCAAAAATTCTCTAGAGGATTTAGCCCCAATGGTAATCCAAGATAGGTAAATGAAAAAGATCCTATGGAGCAACCAAGAATCTTAGCAAATCTTACTCTTGTTAGAAATAGGGATTACTAAGCGGGGGAGGGGGGGGGGGGGGGGGGAGGGATGAATTAGTAATCTATGAACTTTAGTCACCAACTGGATATTATTACTTTCTTTAAACCATGTATAAAAAAGCAATAAAGTAATGCTAAACAGTAATAGTAATAGTGCACACAAATAACTCATAACACCATATTTTGTTAACTAGGGAAACCCTAGCCAAGGGAAAACTCTGGTGTGGATGATACCCACTAGATAATATAAAGATATATAAGTTCCTTGTTAGAGGATGGACCTTGTTAGGATTCAATGAGAAAATTTAGTATAAGAAGTCTCTGTTAGGAGACTTTGAATCCCTGTTAGGAGATTCCAACCCTATTAGGAGTTGTAGTATAATGTATACAAGAAGAGCCCACTACCCAAACATGCAATTTCAACTACAAGAAGAGCTCACTACTCAAACAAGTAATTTACCATTATTTTCCTTCCTTATCTGATCTCTAGTCTTTAGCTCAATCTTAGATCACCAGATAGCTCATATAAAACTGATCATATATCACTTTCACATAAGTTCACTCACTTCACAATCTTACAAGATAGCACTTACAGGCACAATTACACACCTTCTTATTGCAAGAAGTCCTTTGCATAAATACCATGCCTTTACACAAATTACCACTAGGTTGACTAAGACCACAATTATCTTTTCCAAGTTAGAGTAAACATCTGGGATGTCGGCCCTAATTGGACAAGTAATTATTTTGTAAACAAAATAATTCTTTCCTTCAATTTTGTTGTCCTACATCATCAAAACATGATTATCTCTATTATGTAAAAACTTTCAAGGTCATACATGTCATCACCAACATGTATACTATCTCCATGTAAATTTTCTAGTCATAATATGAAGTCTACAACAAGTTATAAACAAAACAATACACTCATGTAAACCAAATTCTATACTTAGACAATTTTCTGATTACCAAACACTAAGTATCTTTATTTCTGAGGTTTCCTGTCAACATGTACATCATGTGTTGCCATAAATGACAACAATTACATATCACTATTAGCCAATTGTTAGCAACCCTGTCTAATAGTTGAATTTTTAATTAAAAATAAGGAACTCTTGTTCCAATTAATTAGTTGTCCAATTGTAGAGGAGTAAAGGTTAAGTGCCTTTTTAAGATTCCTCGCCTCTCTGACATCAGCTTTTCCAAGGAAAATGGTATTATCCACAAATTGTTCATGAGAATAGATAAGAGGATGAGAGGTCTCAAACCTTGAATTTCCCCTTTCGAAACCATCTTCCCAATATATCTCCCCAAATAGTTAGCCATCATAGTAAAAATAATTAGAGATAAGGGGTCACCCTACCTCAGCCCCCTAGAGGGATTAAAATTTTTAGTAGAGCTCCCATTGACCAACATAGCTATTGAAGTAGTAGAAACCATCTACATAATAAGCGTAATCACATTGACACTAAAGAAAAAAGATAAAAGGGTCTTTTGGAGAAAGGACTATTCAACTCTATCATGAGCTTTGGCTATATCAAATTTCACTATAAAACCTTGATTGTTAGAAAGAGATAGGGAATGCATATTTCCATGCATAGAAATAATAGAGTTAAGGATTTGTCTACCAAGAATAAAACCATTTTGTTGCTCAGATTTCAAGACTGGAAGAATGTTCATCAATCTCAAAGTGAGGACTTTTGAGATAATTTTATAAATCAAGTTGTAGAGACTAATAGGTCTAAACTAGTCTGAAGAATTAGCTCCAATCTTCTTCAAAATCAGATAGAGGAAGGTAGAATTAATTTCCTTCAACATTATTTTGGCTCCAAATAATTTTTTAAAAACATCACAAACATCTTTTCCAACCAGTTTCCACTCTTTCTAAAAGAAAAGCATAGGGAAACCATTTGACCCTGGGGATTTGTTTCCTTTAAGCAAACAAACAACTTTATAGATTTCCACAAGGATAACAGACAACAATTTATTCTACTCCTTAGAGACCAAAGAAGAAATAACATCTAATAACTCAACCTATTTAGATTGGTCAATATCGGGATCTAAAGACAACAAAGTCAAAAAAAGGAAACCATTTCATCAAAGATATCTTGTTCATTAGTGATTTGAATCTTTCTTTAGTGAGACTGGGAATATAGTTTTTGGCTCTATGTTTCAGATTGGATAGATGGAATTTTTTTGTATTCCTATCTCCTTCTTTGAGCCAAATAGATCTAGACCACTATCTCCAATAGGTCTCTTTTTTAGAAATTATGTCATGATACTCCATCAGTTTCTCATTTCCTTCCTTCACCAACACCATCGAGTATCCCTCCTACTAGGTTCCATCTTGGATTATTTTAAGGTCATCCTTAATAGAAGATTTACTCTCAAAGATATTCCCAAAATTTATTTTATTCCATTCTCTAACTTTCTTTCTAACATGTCTAAGTTTTGAAGCCATGTGGTATAAGGTCATTCCTTCAATGTTTATGTTTCACCATTCCATAAGTTGATCCTCAAACAGTGGATGCTGCATCAACATTTTCTCAAATATGAATAGGGATTTTATTTGATTTGATTAGCCTTCACCATAAATAAAAGAGGAAAAAAGTTAGAAGTTATCTTTTGGATAGCCTTCAACTTATACACAAAATCTTTAGTCTAGTCCAAAGACATTAAGACTCTATCCAACTGAGCTTGGATGCTTTCATTTCCCACTCTTTTTTTTCTCCAAGTAAACTCAATCCCTTGAAGATCTAAGTCCATTAATCCCTCCTTGTTTAAAGAATCCATTAGATCTAGTCTCCCTCTAGTTGACTAGCATTTCCACCTTTTTTTTCATGCTCATAAAGAGGAACATTAAAATCCCCTAAGAAAAGCCATCTACCATTATAGTCAACACTCTTTATCTTAGATAAAGAATCCCAAAACTTTTTTCGAGACTTCTTGTTATTGGGCACATACACATTGACTATATGCCAATAGTTATTCTGGACATTACTCTTTAACTTGACCACAAATAAGTGTTTATTAGCACCAAGAAATTTACTAGAGAATAAAGACTATTTCCACAAGATCATTGTTCCTCTAGAATCACCTCCAGAACTACTCGCCATAATACAATAATTATTAAAAGATTTAATCTTTTTAGCTTTTTTTTTTTCCATTTTCATTTCCTAGAGCACTAAAATATTAGGTTTGTTCTCTCTAACAAAATTTCAAATAATATCAAGTTTGTGAATACTATTCATCCCTTTAATATATTAGGTGATCACTTTCATAGTAACTTTTTGAGAGTAAAATCCAAAAATAGTTGCCTATTTTCCATTAGCAATATTCTGTAAGATTTCACTTTCTCTTATCTTCGTAGTGGTTTTCCTATCAGGTTTCTCTTGAGTTCCAACATTTGGTTTCAATTTGAGAGAGCCATTTTCCAATATATTTCTCCAAGTTTCCACTCCCAAAGATGTCAGGTTAGGGTTAGATTTTTTCTCTATTTTATTCCTTTGACCCAGTTTCTATTTAGATTCCATCTTGATAGAAATCAAATCCAAACATTTTGGCTCCTGAACATCTTCAAGATTCAAAAGCTCTTGTCCCGAGAGTCTTGAAAGGGTCTAGGGATCTTCTTGCTAAGGCTCTTCCAAAACTTCCAACTTGTCAAGTTGACAACTTCTTTTCTCAATGATTTCTCCTTCCTCTATCTCCCCTAAATCTACAAAACCTTCTAGTTCAAGATCTTTGTTTTGATAGATTACCATTTGGTTCATAGGATATTCACACTCATCTTTTTCCTTGGTCCTAGAAACTTCATTATTCAGGGATTTCTCCTCTTCTTGTAGTAGCTTCTCCTTATTCTAAAAATATTAAACTACTTTATTTTTAGATGCCTTTTCCAAGATGGTTTTTGGTTTCCATACTTCTTTTTGTTTAGGTTCCCTCTTTTTTCCCCAATCAGCATCTTTGGTTTATTTTTTATTTTCATCAAACAATTTTTAGCCCAGTGGCCCTATTTTTTACAACAAAAAAAGTCATTAGGAAGGTCCTCAAAGACTACGTCTTGCATCCTTTTTCCAAGTTTTGAATTTAATTACACTTTCTGGGGTAGATTTTTCAAATGAGAAACTTTCACATAGATTTGGGCACAATGAAATTTTGATCTTGTAGCCATCCTATTATCAATAGCTATTAGTACACCAAATGAAATAGCTATCCCCTTAAAAATGTCTTCATGCCAAAATTCCAACAAGAGTCCTGGTAATCTAACCCAAATCAAAGTAGTAAGGGAAAAGGTGTCAGATAGATACATATTGGGTTCCCATTTCTTGATCATAAGAGTACTATTTCCAAACAACCAAGGACCACCACATAGAACCATATTTAAATCTTCCTTACACATAAAGACAAAGGAAAATAACCCATTCATCAATAGTGCAATATCCACTTATCCACAAAGAGCTCATTTCCTTTTAACCATGTTTCTTAGACCATCAATTTTTAGATTTTCCCCCAAAAAATTTCCAACTAGGGTAAACTACATAGTCAAAATAGAAAAATCAACAATCAAATTCAGGATGAAAAGTTGAAACTCACCTTTTTTTTCAGTAGGAATTTGAAGTAATAAGAGGAAAAAATGACTTTCCTCCTGGATTTCTTCCAAATAATGAAGACCATGTGTGTTGACTAATTTCCAACTCATCCTTCTTATGTTCCTCCACATGTGATCCCTTTGCATCCTTGCCCTCATGCACTAAAATATTCCCCTCCTATAGTGGCTCCCTGGTCTAGATAGTACACTCAGTTAGAGGATCAAAATAATAGATATCCACAACCCCATATCTTCTTGAATAGAAACCAAGAAAAAATTTATCTTCTTCTTGCTATAGGCCATTAACACTTGACCCTGAGGAACCGTCAATCGTTGTTGATTTCCCCACATTTGGATTTCCTACATCGCTTTTTGAATTCCCTACATTTAGATTCCTTACACCATCAAGGTTAGTTCCTACTGCTAGATCCCTACCTACCATATTTCTACCTCCAAGAGCTCTCACCATTGATAATTATCTAGTATCATAACTTGTTAGAACCACATCAAAAAAAATTAAATCGTGGGTACAAGAAATAGTGGCCTTGTGTATTAGAATATTATGTTATGGTAGAGAGGGTAATTTTTGGGAGCCAAAATTAATTAGTAAATTATATTATAATAGAAATTTATTATATTTTAAATTTTTGGAGTTTATTTGGGAAACTAGTGCCATTTGGAGATTATAAATATGAGCCCATTTGATGAGAAAAATATCCAATCATTTGATTATCTTATTTTTATTGTCATCTTTGTGACATTTTCTTGAATTTTTTATTTTGTTTCCCTTGTTGAAGTATAAGGGTTTGGATTCTATAGTCGAGGTATTGTAGATCTAATTCTAAGAATTATTCTTATCTTCCATGTCTATAAGATCTATTACTTTGGAAGAAAACTATTATGTTGAGTGTCTTTGGTGAATTATAATTTTGATTTTGTATTGACAATATGGATGCCATCATATCTACTAATTTGGATGCTGATATCTCTACATTAAGAAGACATTTTTGAAGAAATTACCCAATCTTTTGGTTTAGTTTCTAAGAGCTCAAATTAAAGATATCAACTTGCATGTGAGTTTAAGGGGCTGCAAATTAATTCTAGAGGTATGCAATTTAATTTTGGAATCCTACAAATTATTACTTAGAGTATGCATTAGATGTATGTGTCTATGTCTTGATTTGCAAGGACTATAAATTCATACTAAGGTTGCATATGCATTTGGAGGTTATTGTCTAGTATTTTGACAACCTATTGTGTAATTGAGATAGACTGCATTAATCACAACAAATTTCTTTTCAATGGTGGAACTACATTTACATTTCCAAGTTCATTTACTATAACTACTGTTGTTATTTCAACCTTTTGGTAAATTAAATAAAATTTCATATTATCTCTATTGAGTGAATATTTGTGGATTCAAGAGACTTGAATAATAAATTGCAAGTTGATATCATTTCAATATTGTGGCTTTACTATTATGGATTAACTATTCACATGTAGCTATATTGAAAAAATAAAATCAAAGTCTATATTTTGAAAGCTTGCAAAGGGAGAGAAGAACAAATTTACAAAGGATCAATACTATCATTCAATTTAGCAGTAATAGCTAGATTGGTTCATTTCCATAGTAACAATGTTTCTTTCCAAGTGTTTGACAAAATGTCAAACAAATAATTATAAAGAAAAGCTTAGTATTTGTTTGAGGTTTAACTACTAGTTTGGATTATTAGAGTTGTATCAAAGTGGTTTCCTATCTGCCTGTGGGATAGGAATTTATTTTTTTATTGCAAATCTATAAGAGTGATTGGAGTGATCAAAACTCTTATAATTTCTAGCTATGGATAGATTTAGGAGGCCTAATAGTTCTATAAGCTGGTAGAGTGGTGAAGAAGATAGAAAGAAAATAAAAGTCTTGCGAGAGAGTATAGAGAAACTTAAGCTTGTCTGACAGAGATTGGTTATGAGACTATTAGATCTAGATATAGTTGATAGGGAAATGAGGTATATGGATTTCATTTTTAGGAGAAAAAAATTGCAGATTCAGGGAAGAAGGCTTGAGTTCTCTCTAGTTGGCATTCAAGATGTTGATGTACCTATATTTAGTATGACACCCACTAGTCCTATTCATAATTCTTCATGATGGACTTTCAATATAGAGACATGTGGATGTGCCAGAGTCATTAGTGGATAGAAGAACTAAGATTTGATAATTTGAGGATTCCAAATTTATTGTTGAACATAGTGTAGGTCTTATTAGGGTAGTAGTTACTACTAATTTTTTGACTCTCTTGAGGAGGGGATTGTTATTAGAGATTTGTATGGAAATTTTTGTAGTGTTTATCCTTTATGTGACGTAGTTGATCCCTCATGTGGGACTAATGTATGTATGGATTCACCTAGTTGTGTTATTGGTGATTTGGGTGTTAGAACATAGTCAAAAAAATGTTGGTTCATGATCTAACATTACTAATTCATAACTCAAAATAGATTTATGTGTGCAGAGCTAGGTAGCAATAGTTGAGGATTTATTAGGAGATGTGGATGTAGATAGTATGGACACATATAATGATCAATTTGATGATGCTATGAGATGCACTAGGTATGATACTCCTTGCCAATTATTAGGTGATGACTCTGAGGAGGTTTTGGATGGGTCCTAGGATCAAGATTTGTAGGGACTTTAATTTGAGGGAAAAGTAGAGTCATGAAAGGAGTGTGATATTGCACGTGTTTTTTCTTCTTTAGGTGATATGTTACTTGAGGTTTAGACTGGTTGTATCATAGTTATAGATATGTGTGAGGATAGTAGCACACATATGGTGATTAGTTCTGATTCAGTTTCATATCACAGTGCAAATAGTAATAGTAAAATCTCTTAAGCGATTGAGCATAGTGATGTTAATCATCAGATGTTGGGTGTATCTAGTTGAGTTACTCCTATGTTAGATGAGCATGATGATAGTAGTTTTTCCCTAGTAGAGATTCATATGCTTTCAGAGGCTACCAATATTTTGAAGCATAATTACTTATAGTTAGTTATTGATAGGGACTACCTTATGGAGTGGGGTAGCACATGTTATGAGAGATTATTAGGGAAAGATGATGAGGTGATAGAGCTCACACTAGAGCTTGAGATGATTTTGGACTCTCTTTAGTGTAATCAATTGGCTCTTTAGGAGTCATAGTCATTATTGGGTGTGGTTACCACAAAATTTAAGTAGATACAATATACACCAACCCCATACCCTCTTTAGTTGCATAATATGGTGAATGATGATTTTGCTTCTATAGTTAGGGATGAGGAATGTGATGATGTGGTATTCATATCCATTGATGATTTGGGTGTAGTAAGTATAGAGGAGGTGAGAGCATTAGTAGAGATAGGATCTCATGGAAATTTTCTTCCTTATGCCAGAAGAAAATCTATTTCTATATTTCATACATTTGGTAGCATTGGGAAATTGACAATGCCACATTTTTAGAGGGATCAATTATGGGTCATAGAGGAGTAGGTTGACACCTCCACGTATAATTTCTACTACACTAGGTCATCCATGAAGTATTTACTTGAGAGTTTGGATTTTTAGGAGGATTCTTACATCATATCTAAGGGTACTTTCATTTGGGGCTCTCAGACTATACGATGATGAGTGGAGAAGATTTTAAAGACCTTAGCTACAATGCTTTCCAATACAGAGGGATGCCTGAGATCCTACCCTGCCAGTAGTTGTGTGGTGTCAAAGACTAGAGTCATCACTTGATTCCTAGTTTGGTACTAATGATCCATTGATAGAGATTAGGGTTTTCTACCTATATTATATAGTGGGGTGTTTTCATCATTTTTCTTTTGACCCAAAAATAGAGGATTTGGTTTCAGGTTTGTGTGGGTTGTCTCTAGTTTCATACCATCTAATATGGGATGAATTAGTACCATCTTTTGTAGATGGGATTACAAACTACAAGTTAGACCACTTGCAACATATACACATCCATAATGACTTAACAGAGGTTGGAGTTGGCAATAGTGATTTAGGTACTTATGGTCATTATCATCTCTATAGTATAGTTGGGTATGAGTGTCAATTTGATAGGGACTCTAGTGTTGACAAATTTTGTATTTCTCTTGGATTATACCTTGATGATTTTTTACTGCCATCAACACCTATATTTAGTTTCTAGATGATGTTGTCATTGGCATCACTTATTTAGGTTATGGTGTTACAAGAGTTTCTTATATACATCATGGATAGGACATAGTTCTACCCTTGGGATCTAGGTGTATCATGATGTTCATTGTACTCTAGAATTTCTTGGGGATAAGAAATCTTAAAGAGGGAGGGTTGTAATGTCCCCATTGTAATGCAACCCTTGTGAGATAACAATGGGATTTGAGGTTATTAGTTAGGGGTTTATAGGATTTCTAATAGCCTATGGTATATTTTGGGTCTATTATAGGGACTTACTACTTATAGTAAGTCAACTATTGGTTTTGATGACCTTGGTTAAGTTAGACCAGTTGAGTGATGCTCCCAATTTTTATTTAAGGCTTCTGGTTTGGGCTCCATGAATCTTTGAGGGAGCATCTATTTATAGTAAGTCACCCCATTAGGATCACTTTGGTATTGTGAGATTTCAATTTTGATGCTTGTACAAATTTTTTTAGAAGATAGGTGAGTTATTATTATTATTATTTTTATTGGTGTTGTATATTTTTTATTGTAGTACTATAGCTTGTTGAAAATAGGTCAAAATTTTTTAAATCATTGACACAAGAAATAATTGTATTATGTGTTAAATATTATGTTATGGTGGAAAATCTCATTTTTGGGAGCCAAAATAAATAAATAAATTAAATTATAATGGAACTTTATTATATTTTAAAGTTGTGGAGTTTAATTGGGAAACTTTTACCATTTGGAAATTATAAATATGAGCCTATTTGATGAGAAAAGAATATGATAATTTTATTAACTTATTTTTCTTTTAATCTTTGTGGTATTTTCCTAAAAATCTAATTTTTTGTAGCCTTTCTGAAGGATAAGGGTTTGGATTCTACAGATGAGGTATTATAGATCCAATTCTAAGAATTGTTCTTATCTTCCATGTATGTAAGATTTGTTACTTTGCGAGAAATGAATTGGGCTGGGGGTCTTTGGTGAATTGTATTTTAATTTTGTATTCACAATCTCAATGCCACCATATCCACTAATATGGGCATGGATATCTCTACATTAAGGAGATAGGTTTGAGGTGGTAGAAATAATAGTCCACCAGGATAACTAAGAGGGGAGGGGGTGAATCAATTATCCAACTAAAACATTTATCAACCTTAATTAATCTTAACCATGTAACCAAAGTAAACAATAACCATAACAAGATGCACATACACAAATACACTAGATTTGTTAACTAGGGAAACCCTTGATCAGAGGGAAAACTATGGTGGGAATGATGCCCATAAAGATATACTAATATATATATTCCTTGTTAGAGGATGGACCCTATTAGGAGTCTATAAACATATTCAATACATAAGAGTCCCTATTAGGAGACTTTGAATCCTTGTTAGAAGATTCCAATTTTGTTAGGAGTTGTAGAAGGTAGAAGGACCCACTATCCAAAAAACTTTTGGGGTAAGACCACTAAACTTCACTATCTAACTGATCTCTCAACTATTCCTTGCAGAATAATTATGTGTTATGTACCTTGGATCACAAAATAAAACCTTGGCAATGAATTTTTCTTCAACTTCACTCTGCTTTTCTTATCTTTGCAATTATATCTTTTCTTCTCCTTTTTGCTCTTCTTTCTTACGTCACACTTCCTTCCATAACAAAGGAAAATTTCCTTCCTTTATACTAAGTCCATAAAACAATTCCCTTGAGTTGACTATTACACTTTCTCAATTAATTATTATAGGACCTTATTAATAACACCTTTTACTTAGCGATAACATCAATCTATTGCCTTGTAACTTGAATAACTTTTTCTATGTGCAATATTATGATGATTGATCTTAGCCACATCATCTCTAGAATGTCTTCTATAGACTTTTAACCTTTCTTATCAAATAACAACTCTACTAGGAGATATAACAAGTTTACTAGAAAATGGTTCTATCTCAGAATAGTCTTCACCAAAACTTGTATAACTTCTTCCAGACTTAATATCTTTTGCATCTAAGGTTAGTTGCATATACTAGACACTTAGTAGTATCTCTCTTTAACCTTTCTAGTGAAAATATTAAATGATATGTCCATAACAACTTGATCTTTACCATTGTTCTTCTGTCAGATACCACAAAAAATTGCTATGTTAGCATCAATGACAAACATAGTCATGAATGTGACATATCATCATGATAATGATCTAATCATGTTTCTACAATACTACCCCATGGGAATATCACCAGCATTCATGTTTCCAATAACCTCCCCCTCTGGCATTGATGGCAACATAGATGAAAAATATCTAGTTCCAAAAATACCAACTATTAAAGATTGTTATCCTTTCTTTTCAAATCCTCTTCATCAATCATACTGGCTTTTGTAAATCATTATTGACATCAATTGTTCACACACTTCTCCCAACTAATATACCTCAATGTGCTTTATAACTTCTCCCATGTATCAAAATGTTTTTCACATTGTCCCCATTGACATTAATGACAAAGGTTTCAACAACCATCTATCATTGCATCTTGTTAATCTCTACAACCACTATCTCTAACCTACTCAAGTGTCCAAAGACACTATTCAAAACAACATCTATCAAGAGTCCTAAATGACTCTATCCATCACAAATACTCTCCATATAGGAAGCATCAACATTCAGTCCAGAAAAATAATAGTGCTTTGTACCACTAGACTGATGCACTCTTGCATCATCTACTCTGATGTAGGTAGGGGCATAACCCCTATCATACCTCACAAATTCTCAAAAGTCTCTTTGGGAAGTGGCTTAGTGAAAATATCTATAATCTTCTCTTTGGTGCTTACATACTCCAATCTAATTTCCTTTTCTACAACTTTCTCTCTCAACATGTGATATTTGATAGAAATGTGCTTAGTCTTAGAATGTAACATTAGATTCTTAGACATATTCACTGTGCTTGAGTTATCGCAATGTATGACAATAGGTTCATTCAGTTCTATCCTTATATCCTTTAGCATTTTCTTCATCCAAACAACTTGATTACAATTATTTTCTGTTACAACATATTCTACCTCTATTGTACTCTGTGAGATACAATCATGCTTTTTGCTTAACCAAGAAACCAATCTTCCTCCAAGAAAGAATGCTCCACCGTTGGTGCTTTTCTATAATCCATACTACTTGCCCAATTAGCATCAATATAAGCATATAAAGTGAAATCATTAGATCTATCATACCATAATCTAAGTTTCGACATTCCCTTCAAATACCTAAATATCCTCTTAACTGTTGCATAATGTGCTTTTCTAGGCCTAGCTTGAAATCTTTCAACAATTCCAACTACATTTGTTATATTTGACCTTGTGTGAGTTAGATATTATAATCCTCCAATCATAGATCTATACTTATTCTGCTCAATAGTAGGTGTCTCATCCTTAGTAGATAACTTGTGTCTAGTTATCATAGGTGTTCCAACTAATTTACATGTTTCCAAGACAAACCTTTTCAATAGATCTTTCAAATACTTAGTCTAAGAAATAAAGATTCCTTCTTTATCCTGCATAATCTATAATCCTAGGAAATATTTCATTTCCCCTATCATGCTCATTTCAAATTCCTTCTTCATTTCTTTTGCAAACTTTTCACTTTCACTATCATCTCTGAATTCGATATCATCAACAAATATTATGAAAATCAACAATCCATCACCTATTTTTTTCAAGTATAGATTACCATTTTTCATACCTTTGATAAATCCAAGTTCTGTCAAATGCTTGTCCAACCTTGCATACCAAGTTTTGGATGCTTTTTTAAAGCCATACAATGCTTTCCTCAATTTACATACCATGTCCTTGTCATTTGTTAAAGGAAAACCTTTAGGTTATTCTATGTATACCTCTTCTTCAAGTTCTCCATTCAGAAATGTTGACTTGACATCCATATGATGTAATTTGAATTTTTTATGTGCTACATAGGCTAAGAGTAACCTTATTGCTTCAATTCTTGCCACAAGAGTATTGATTTCTTCATAGTCTATTCCTTCTTTCTGTGAATAACCTTTACATATCAATATTGCTTTGTTCCTTACAACTTCTCCTTGTTCATTCATCTTTTTCCTGAATACCCATTTTATTCCTATCATGTTCTTGTCTGCTAGTCTAGGGACCAATTCCTGTGTCTTATTCTTCACTATCTAATCCAACTCTTCTTCCATAGCTTGCATCAATAGTAATCTTTGCATGCCTCATGTGAATTCTTAGGTTCTACTTGAGATATCAAACATAGTTCTTCATTGATTCTACTTCTTGTCATCACACCTTTTTCTTTGCTACCGATGATCTTATCTGGTGGATGATTCTTTGTCATATTCTTACCAAACATAGGAGTTGTTATCTCAATTCTTGGCTCTATTCTAGGTTCCAAAATTTGTTCCTACCTTTTCTCACCTTCATTCTACAAATCATTATTAGTCTCAAATAATACTCCATCATTCTTTTTAGTAACAACATTCTCATCATTAGAATTGTAGTAAACTATTCTTTCTTGTATCTTGAGTTTCTCATCAATTCTTACACTTGAACTTTAAAAAATAGTCTTAGTTCTCATATTATAACATCTATAAGCTCTACTTTTCAATGACTAACCAAGAAACATACCTTTGTAACTTCTAGCATCAAATTTACCAACATCATCATCTCTTTTGGTATAACATTTATTGCCAAAAATTCTGAAATACTTAACTGTAGGTGAGTGACCAAACCATAGTTCATAAGGGGTCTTTTTTGTATCTTTCCTAACCTACAATCTATTCATAGTGTAAACTAATGTATTTACAACTTCTCTCAAAAATATCTTGGATACATCATTCTTAGCTGACATAGCTCTTGTTGCTTCTATTAGTGGCCTATTTCTTCTCTCTACAATGCCATTTTGTTCAAGGGTTATAGGAGCTAAAATTTGTCTTTCAATTCCATTAGCTTCAAAAAAGATGTTAAACTCATTTGAAGTAAACTCTCCTCCTCCATCTAATCTTAAAAATTTAATCTTCATATTTAATTCATTCTCAACTCTATTCTTGAATATCTTGAACTTTTCAAATGCCTTAGATTTTTCTTTAAGAAATGCAACCCACATCATTCCATAAAAGTCATCAACAATAATCATAAAGTACCTTTCACCATAGAATCCTTTAGTCTTTGTAATACCACTAAGATCTATGTTTACAATCTCCAACATTGTTGTAGTAGTAAATTTCTTGCTGGAAAAAGAAGTTCTATTATGCTTTGCCAATACACACTCCTTGCAAATTGTGTAAGTAGGCTTTACAATTTTAGATAAATCTCTAACTGCAAACATATTACTAGTTTTCACAATGTTGTCAAAGTTGATATGAAATAATCTCTTATTCCATAACCAAATGTCATCTACCTTTGCAACCAAACATGTCATTTTAGTGGGATTTGGCTAAACTAAATTACCTCTAGATCTGGGTCTTATTCCAATTACCTTTCCATCTTTGTCTCTAATCATGCATGTCTTGTTTGTGAATTTCAACTAATAACCTTTATCTACTAGTTTTCCAACACTCAAAAGATTGTGTTTTAAACCATCAACAAAATATACATCCTTAGTGTTAGTATTACTATCAAGAGTTATTGATCCAATGCCTTTAACATGGCAAGATGCATTGTTTCTACCTCTAAGAGTGCCTCCATCATAACTTTTGAAATCAACAAACTTTTTCATATCAGTAGGCATATGGTGTGAATAACCACTATCAATTATTCTATCAAATTTATTTTCAACCTATGATATCAAAGCTATTTTCTCTAGACTTTCTTCTTTAATAGCCACAAATCCTATTTCATCATCTTTGGCACTTACTGCTTGTTCATTAGAATCATCTTCTTCATTGGCATACAAAAAATCTCTATCTCTTCTATGTTTGAACTTTTCTTTATACTTTTTCTCTCTTTTAGGACACTTAGATGCATAATGACTAAACTCATTATAAGTCCAACATTTAAAGATTTTCTTACCATCTTTTTCTCTTCTTACAAGAAGGGCTACTCCTTCTATCTTTCTGTCCTCATTAGATCTACTATTTCTAGCAAAATCTCCTCTAGCACTTATGCTCCTTAACATGTTAGGTTGAATATTTAGGGCACTAAGTTATCTCTATTCTAGACAATTCTTAAGACTATCTAAGCTCATCGTCAACTACTTCAAGTCTCCCAAGTAATATTTTCTTGGTGAAATGTTTGGCACAAGGAATTAATAACTATATCATTTGAGCTGACTACTTAAATGATGGTGTTAAACTCTTCAATGTCTTCCAAATCACTTCATCATCTTTCTTGGGTCCTCCTTGAGATATGATACCTGCAACAATTTATGATGTTTTTCCTACATATGTTCTTATATATTCATCTTCCATCATTTTAGCATCTTGATATGCACAAATCCAATTTTTTAGCCTCATTTTCTTAGAATCTACATCACTTTCAAAACTATTTTCCAAAGCTTATGAGAAGTATCAAGTTTTTTAACTTAGTTGTACTCTACTTCAGGAAGTGTAGACAATAGTGCTTCTCTAGCTCTCATGTTGCACATGAAATTTTCTCTGTCATCCTCAGTACAAGTTTCCAACTCACTTTCAAAAATAATTTTCTTTTCTAATTTTATCAAGATCTAATATCTTGGATCCATACATAGTAGATGTGTCTTCATCTTCTCCTTCTAGCTATGATAATTTGTTCCATCAAACTTTAGACTATCCTTTCTGAATATGTTAGTGATGGATGTCCCAAATTTGTTAAACTTTATCTTCAAGGACCTACTATGTTGATACCAATTGTTAGAAATAATAGTACACAAAGATAACTAAGAGGGGTGTGGAGTGAATCAGTTATCTAACTAAAAAATATATCAACCTTAAAAAAATTTAACCATGTAACCAAAGTAAATAGAAACCATAACAAGATACACATACAAAATTACACTAGATTTGTTAACTAGGGAAACCCTTGATTAAAGGAAAAACCCCATTGGGAATGATGCCCACAAAGATATATATATATATATATTCCTTGTTAGAGGATGGACCCTGTTAGAAACATATTCAGTACATAAGAGTCCCTATTAGGAGACTTTGGATCCTTGTTAGAAAATTCCAACCTTGTTAGGATTTGTAGAAGGTAGAAGGACCCACTGTCCAAACAACCTCTAGGGCAAGATCACTGAACTTCACTATCCAATTGATCTCTCAACTATTCCTTGTAGAATAATTGTTCATACAATACTTTATCTTCTTTCCTCTATCATTTCAACCATACCAATCATTATTAGACCTTGTAGACTAGGTCATGAACCTCAAATCCAAATATTAAACTTCAAATCACAAAATAAAACATTGACATTGAAATTTTCTTCAACTTCTCTTTGCTCTGCTTATCTTCACAATTATATCATTTCTTCTCCTTTTCACTCTTCTTTCTTACTTCATACTTCCTTCCACAAAAAAGGAAAATGTCCTTCCTTTATACTGAGTCCATAAAACAATTTTCTTAAGTCAGCTATTACACCTTTTTAATTAATTATTATAGGACCTCATTAAGAACACATTTTACTTAGCTATAACATCAAAATGTCACCTTGTAATTTGAATAAATTTTTGTATGTGTAATATTATAATGAGCAAGATTAGTCACATCATCTCTAGAATATCTTCTACATGCTTTTAACCTTACTTCTCAAAATAATGACTATGATAAGAGATATAACAAGTTTACTAGAACATGCTTCTGTAAACTCTATCTTAGAATAGTCTTCACCAAAACTTGCATAACTTCTTCTTGACTTAATATCTTTTACACCTGAGATTAGCTACATATACGAGACACTTATCACTATCTCTCTTTAACCTTGCTAGTGAGAATACCCAATGATCTATCTATACCAACTTGATCTTTATCTTTGTTCTTTTGTTAGATGCCACTAAAAACTGTTATATTGACATTAATGACAAACATAGTCATGAATGTAACATATCATCATGACAAGGATCTAATCATGTTTCTACAATACTCCCCCATAGGAATATCATTAGCATTCATGCTTCCAACATGAAACAATTACCCGAGGATGCAATTTAGTTTCCAAGAGCTAAGATTAAAGCTATTAGCCCACATGTGTGTTTAAGGGGCTACAAATTAATTATATAGGTCTAAAATTTAATTATGGAAGCTTGAAAACTATTACTTAGAGCCTACATTTGATATATGTGCCTATGATTTGATCTATAAGGACTATAAATTTATACTAAGGCTACATATGTATTTGAAGGTAATTGCCTAATGTTTTGATATCATATTGTGTCACTAAGATAGGTTACATTAGTCATAAAAAATTTCTTTTCAATGGTGAAACTACATTTAGACTTCTAGGTTCATTTACTATATAATGCAAGGAGGGTATGAGTAGCAAGGGCCAAAGGCATACCTAACTATCTAGTCACCTTTTTGAGCAAACACAATAGAAGAAAACAACATGGAGCATAATACCAAGGAGAGAAGAAACAACAAAATTATTTATTGATTCAAAAAATTATCCATATATATGATTGACTATGAGGCCTTCTAGGTTACAACTAACAAGATTTACAAAATCCCAAACATATAATGTTCATAGGTCTTTAATTTAGACTTCCAACTCTCCTACTTTTCTCTTCCATATAGAATCTCTAAGTGATGCCTAACCTAAACCTAAACACCCTTATTTTTCTTTCTAAAATGACTTACATAAGATTCTAGATCTTTATAAAATAGAAGGCTAACCTTAAAAATAGTTTGCACACATCCCAAGAAAATATCCTTACATTAAATTTATGATCCAAATTAAATACACGTAGGCTCAAACTAAGAACCAATCACAAAAAAATTAGTCAAAGAAGGAACTAAACATCAATAAATATTAGGTCCACTCAACACACAAAGGAATGCTGGACAACTCAACACATACAGAAAGGATTGGCCAACACTGGAAAAATTGGCACGTAGAGGAACTTGACAACTACTAGGCCTCAAAATTAACTAGTAGAATGAAAAAAATGAGTAGGATAGAGAGGAAACCCAAGATGCTCTTGCATTAGACAACCAGGGTTGAAAGAAATGATTCTCTTGAATCATTGAGATGTCACAATGGAGATGAATCCAACTTAGATTAAGAAATCCATATAGCATCTTCAACTAGTCTATTCTTCTACTTCACCAAACTTTCATAGTAATTCTTTCCTCTTGTTCTTTTACCAAATCTATGGTCCAATATTTGTTCAACCTCTTCAATCTTCTTTTTAGGATAATCATTTTGTACAAAAACTTCATCATCTAACTCATGATACTTATGAAAATCAATAGCATTGAATATAGGAGATATATCCATGTCATCTAGTAACTTAACTTCATAAGAATTACCACAACCAAACTTCCTCAAGATCTTACAAGGTCCAAACTTCTTCATTTTCAGCTTACTCTATGCTCCAACAAGAAATTTTCATTTCTTCAAATGAACCATCACTTCATCACCAACTTCAGAAGCTTGTTGTCTCCTAGACTTATCAACATTCTCCTTATATATTTGATTACTTTGTTCCAATCTCAAACTTACTTCCTCATGCAAAGACTTCATAAAATCAAAAAATACTTCCCCTTCAACACTTCTCTTCTCTTTGCCAGTAATATCCCTCAAATTTGATACTCGTCTAGACTACATTCTAGTAACAATCTCAAAAGGTGTTTTAATTGTACTCCTATTCATAGAATTATTGTATCCAAAGCCAGTTTGTTACAATACCATATCCCAATTACTTAGCTTATCTCTAATCAAACATCTCAAAAAATTACACAATCTTATATTCACAACCTTTTTCTGTCCATTTTTCTATGAATGGAATGTAGAACTAAATTTTAACACAATATTCATCTTCTTCCACAAAGTCCTCCAAAGGTAACCAACAAACATATTGTCTCTATCAAAAATAATACTTCTTGGTAATCCATGTGCTCTAACAATCTCTTTGAAGAAACTCTTAGAAATATGCACAACATCTGATGTCTTCTTACATGGAATGAAATATTCCATCTTACAAAATATATCCACAACAAAAAATATGGAATCAAACCCTCTTGTTGCCTTAGGTAATCCAAGAAAAAAATTCATACTGATGTTACTCCAATGTTTCTTAGGAATAGAAATAGGTCTATACAATCCAGTATTCTGACTTACTCCTTTTGCAACTTGACAAGTTTCATAACTCCTAACA
This sequence comes from Cupressus sempervirens, assembly GCA_028749045.1. NCBI lineage: Eukaryota > Viridiplantae > Streptophyta > Pinopsida > Cupressales > Cupressaceae > Cupressus > Cupressus sempervirens. Next base: position 572,155,937 of record CM053787.1, read on the forward strand.
AATTTCTGAACATTCTTATACATTTGTGGCTAATAACACTTATCCTTAAGCAAATTCAATGTCTTATCAATTCCAAAATGTCTAGCCAATTCACCATAATGTTTTTCCCTAATCAAATTAACTCTCATAGAAATTGTTTGTACACACAAATGAATTCCTTTAAATAATATACCTTCTTCAATGAAATAATATTCATAATTACTCATTTGACTTGATAGATTTGGTGCTTTTTACTCTCTCCACACCTTAGAAAAATTAGGGTTGGGACTATACAACTTCTTCATTTCATCAAAACCAAGAACTTCAACCTTCATCTTGTTCTATAAAGAGTGCCTTCTGCTTAATGAATCAGCAACCTAGTTAGTAACTCCACTCTCATGCTTGATCACAAATGTGAAACTCTACAAATATTCAACTTCATATTTCTCTAATTCAATTTATGTTGTCTGCCTGAATACTATGAACCATTATGATCAGTATACAACATAAAATCCTTAAGAATCAAATAATGTCTCCACTTCTTCAAGTCTTGAACAATAATCTAAAACTCTTGATCATAAATAGAATACTTCCTTTTAGCATCATTCAACCTCTTAGTGAAGAAAGCAACAATTTTACCTTCTTGACTCAAAATAGCTCCTATTACACTACCACTTACATCACACTAAATTTGAAATACCTTATTGAAATTAGGCAAAGCCACTATAGCTAACTCAACAACATTTTTTTTCAAAGTCTAAAAACTCATATCAGCTCCACGTGTCCACTTGAAATCCTTTTTATATCCTCTCATAGTCTCAATCATAGCATTGCAAATAGAATTGAAATTTTTATAAACTTTTTGTACAAACTAGCCAAATCATGAAATGATCTTACCTGACCGATATTCTCAAGTGTAGGCCATTCTAGAATTGCTTTAACCTTCTCAAAATCTATTCTCAAACCCTAAGATGAAATAAGAATCCCAAATACACAATCTCCTCTTGCATGAAATAAAACTTATTCAAAATAATTAGTAGCTTATCCTCTTTCAATTTCTACAATACTTGTCTAACACGCTCAAAATGATCTTCCTTAGTCTTACTAAATATCAAAATATCATCTAAATAAAAAATCACAAACTTACCCAAGAATCTCTTGAGAACTTAATTCATTAACCTCATGAAATTAGTTGGTGCATTAGTCAAACCAAAAGGCATAACCAACCATTCATACAATCTATCTTTTATCTTGAAAGAAGTCTTCCATTCATCACCTTCTTTGATTTTGATATGATGATAACCACTCTTCAAATCAATTTTGGTAAAATACCCTAGTCCACTCAAAAAATCCATTATGTCCTCCATCCCCAACATAGGAAACCTATATTTCATTGTCATCTTGTTAATAACTCTAGAATCAGTACACATTCTTTGTTCTTCTTAGGTGTTGATACAAAAGGTACAATACATGGACTCAAGCTTTCTCTAATCAAACCTCTCTATAATAAATCTTGCACTTGTCTATTAAGTTCTTCATCCTCTATAGGTGTCAATCCATAAATTAGATCCATACAGTGACTTATACTCCTTACTAGCGGTAAACCATCAGGTATATCTTCTGTAACAATCTCTTTATATTCATTCAACAAGATTTCTATTTCTATTGGTACTCAACTTAAACTATCTTCTTTTGCTATTGCTCAACTTCTACTATGTTTTGGTGCTTGGCCTCTATCCTTCGTTTGGTCATTACTAGATTCTTTTGCTTGGTCGTTACTGCCACAACTCGACCATCTAGGAATTGTAGCAAAATAGACTTGGGTATTTTTCATCTATTTCTCAAATTTCTTTCCATTAACCATGAAAACTCTAACACTAGTACAATTTATCTCATCAGGAGACTCAATCAAAGGCAACAATATTTTAATTTCTCCATTCACCCAAAGTGTATATTAATTCAATCTACCATCATGCATAACATGTCTATCATAGTGTCAAGGTCTACCCAACAAAATATGGCAACAATCCATAGGCATAATATCGCACAGAAATTCATCATAATGGTTTGTTATCTTAAATTTCACAAAACATTGCTGACTTACCAACAATTAATGCTCATCCTTGACACATTAAATATGATATGGTGTCTCAACCTCCATAGCTACAACTTTGTAACCAGCTCCTTTAATGCCAAAGTTTATAAACTTCCACTATCAATGATCAGTTTGTACCATTTTCCTACCATCTTACATCTGGTCTTGAAAAGACTTTCCTATAAATAGGTTCCCCGTCAACTGTGTTGGCCTGGCTTTTCACATTCAATTTTTTTTTTTTTTTGCATTTTATAGTGAAAATCCAATTGACTTATTAAAATTAGGGGTTGTGTGTGTTAGAATTTGTTTTCCCTAGTTAAAACCTATAATTTTGCATTATTCTAACATTATTTGTGCCCTATGTTTTTAGAAATAGGGTTGCATTGGTTCAATTTTCATAAAATGCATGAGAAATTTTATGAGCCCTAAACACCTTTCAAGAACCTTTATTTAATATTTTTACACTTTTTTTTTTAAAGTATTTTCCTAAAAGTCTTTTACTTCAGCCCTTATTCCTCTAACCATGGTTTCTACTTTAAGTTAATGACACAATGTTCTTTGGAAAAGTTTAAACCTTTATGTGGTTTAGTTCCCAACCATTGATCGAAAAGAAGATCAATGATAGGGGCTTCTTCACATCTTGAAAATGTCATACCTTTAAGCAATACGGGGAAGTGCAGTCATCACACCTATCCCTGTCGGTCCTGTTTAGCTTTGTGAAAAACTATAAAATTGAGCAACTTTCCTATATACTAGATCTTGAGAAGATCAATGGTGGGCACTTCCCCAAATTATAAAAATGTAAGAAATTTAACCAATGTGAGGAAGCATAGTGATTCCACATGGAGTTGTGAGGTCATTTTATTTTGTGAGCCACAAAAAGGAAACATGTCAGAATAGTTGGAAAGTTGTTAGAACAAGTTGGTAGATTGGCATTACCTCATTAGATACAGTTGATGAATAGATTAAAATAAAGAAGATCTTCTAGAGTCATCAATCATTTGAAGATTGATGATGGGTGCTTCCTCGCATTATAAAGATGATCGAGTTATAAAGAAAGTGGGGAGGTGACATTGCAACACATAGCCATGTATGGTCAGTTATTTTGAAGGTTGATAGGTAATGTTGAGATAGATTGTGTACCAAATATCTTATTTTGATTTGCCAAGATGTATTATGTGTATGTAGAGGTTGATGTTGAGTTGGCTCAGTGGGCCTAAAATCTTAAGGTGAATGCATTAATAATAGGAATCTTTCATGATCGTCGATCATTTAGAGATCAACGATTGTCACTTCCCCACATTATGGAATTGATCAAACTTTAAGAAATGTCAGAAAGTGAAGGTTCAACACATGTCCATTTAAAGAAAGGCAATGTAGTCTTTCTATTTTAAAGCTTAATCATTTGATTTGATGTAGATCAACAATTGGCTTTCAAATTTTATGGCACAACCTAAAATATGATTGTAAGAAGCATTAATTCTGATCAATGCAAATTCATGTGAGAATAAATTTTCCATAAGATTTCTAATTTTCTAATTATTGAACACCAAGGTTACATAATTCTTAGAGATTACAAATATTCAGAGCTCAAAGTGTATTTTTTGAGAGTTGTGAATTGCTGCTAACAAATTTTTTAGTGAAACAAATAGGAAAATCGGGTAAGTATCAAAAAAATTCTTCTAACTAATTGAGAAAATCATAGTCATAGTAAGATAATATATTCAATATGCCTCCATAAAGGGATTTCTTAAGAAAATTAGATTACCTATTAAGGGATGTGCATGATGATTTCTTGGAACAAATGCAACAATCTATAAATGAAAATAATTAATCCCAAAGAACCCTAGATTGTTGGTCAGCGAGGGTTTCTACAACAAATAAAATTAGTTGAAGGATGCTGAGACATCTATTGGAGGTCTAGAGTTATTCTATAAGTGGTTTGCAAAAAGAAAACTCCACACTCCCTTAAACAATGTATGGGAATTTGACATTGGTAGGTTATTTGTCCCAAGAGTATTCTTTGATGATGATTTACTCACAATGATGGTGAAGAAATATGACCCTATATCAAGGATAGTTAAAAATCATGTTGCAGATAATATTTTTAGGGTTTTGCAAGAGTTATTAAAGAAGTTTTCAAGTTAAACCCTAATCATGTAGTGCATGAATAGATTGACCTGGAGGATTTGTAGACTAGATATGATGCACAAAGGGTATACTAGAGAAGGGGGCCACTGCAAGAGAATTTTGTTAAGATAGGTTAACTACCATTAGTAACCACAAATACCCCAAAGCCATTGTTAAAGAAATATTTTAACCCTAGGGCTGAGGTACTATACTTATCTCTTTGCAAAATTTTAGAAATGGATGAACATGATCACATTCAAGGAACCATTATTCTCATTATTTCTCAAACACTTCAATATGGCATGATCTCTATTTTTGATGTTGCTACTCTTTTAGTAGAAGAAATTTTTAATGGATTAATGGGTACAGATAAGTAAAGTTGATAAAACATTATGCTGGTACTCCATGTTAATGTATGTATGTTTGTATAAAGCAGTTACCTTCTTCTCTAAAGAAATGAAGTTGTAATTGGCGAAGGATGGAGAGAGATTACTAGTCCAACTGTGGAGTGCTGATATGACATGGGAGGTCATAGAAGCTAGCTATGTAAGATTTGATAGATATTTTGCCTCCAAGATGAGGATTTTATTGGCTGGAGATAGTTCTAGAATACCTCAATCATTAGTAGAGCTGATTAGAACAAAGGATTATGCAAAAGGATATAAGGTAAGTCAGAATTGGGGAGATATCATCCAATAATGAAATTCCCATAGTATTTAGAGTGTATGGTTTTTTGGAAAAACCACATGTACTACAATATCAAAAACCTTTGAAGGTAGGAATTACAGAATTGTTATGGCAGATAGGAGTATTGAAGGAAAGGGAATTATTGGATAGATCCAAAGGTACATTTTTTCCCTCAAATTACTATTGTTCATAATTTTTCTATTGTTAAAAAAGAGTGGAGACATTTAGAGAAATTTTTGGATAAATATCTATTGGCCAAACCCTATTCCCAGTTCATAGATCTTGAGGGTTTTTATGATTTTTTCAAAGAGAGAACAAGAGCCAAGTCCCATAAGAATATTGTCTACTTCCTGGAAGATTTAATTAGAAATTAATTTCCACTACAAGGACAAAAGGTTAGGAAAGAAAAGTGGAAAGTATATAGTAAGTTGTTGGATTTTGTGAATATTTTTGAGCCAAAATATGATCCCCTTGCTAATAAGAAACATTGGGCTGCCAAAATGAATTTTCTTATGAATAATTTTGTTGGTTTTATGCAAACCTTGAATGAAAAGAAATAAATCATAACCCAAACTTATCCAAACAAGGTAGCTAAGGTAGAGACTAGATTGGCTAATAAAGCAATCATATCACCAGGCTAATATACATTGCAAAGAAGACTGGGGTAAGTAGTGGCAAAGAGTGTGTAGTCTGTAACTCTTTACAAAGGACATCTTTCTTAGAGCCCTCCTATTGCACCTACTTCCAAGAGACAAAAATTAGAACATGGTTCCTCTTCTAGGGCTGAAGAGTATTCCCCAACACAAACTTCCGTTTGGATAGAAGATGAAATATCCTTAAGGGAACAACTAAAAAAAATGGGAAGGGAGAGTCACATTGTGATCACCATAGTAGATATAGTGGAAGGAATCCTAGAGGAACCCCCTATGCCTATATTAGCCCTCACTATGGAAGATTTTAGAGGGAAAGAGATTGACCGTGTAGTGGAAGAGGTATTTAAGAATTTTTGAGATGATGAAAGTTTTGTTAAATCAAGAGCATTCACTTCATTTTTGTGGAGAAGAAACATTAAAAATATTGAGGAAAAATGCAAAATGATTAAAATAGAGTGTAGGAGTTCTTTCTAGTAAGGAACATACTAGATTGCTTTGAACCTAATACCAGGGCACATAGACAGATACCAAGCCTAAGGAATAGCTATAACCTATACTTGACTGGGTTAATCTTAGCTCTAGACCAACTTCAACAGAATCACTAGGACTCCCTTCACTTTAGGCTTTGCATGGCCAAGGTGGGAAAATCTTAGGGATTTTTATGACTGCTTCTATGATATTCTTCTCTTCAAAACTATCCCCTATAGTAGAAAGGGGTCAATTTTCTTCGATGATTCGCCAATAACTTCCTTATAACAGTAGCTAACTATAACTAAGATGATATCACAAATAAGTAATGACCAAAATTTTTAGTTCTTCATTAAACAAAATGGTAAATTGATTGTTTAAATTTGTGTGTTCAACAACTATGTGAATCATCAACTTGCAACAAAAATTAAGTGACCAATGTCTTATCCATTGTTATATAGAGTCAAAATCAGCAACTCAAACCTATTTAGTCAACTTGTAATTAAATCTATCAATAGTGAGCTCAAAATTTCATTCTTACCATATCCTTTCTATAAACCCTAAACCCTACCACTTATAGGAGGAAATTACTTAATTCTTTGAGTTAAAAACAATTAGTAATAGATACACAATTCATCCAAATTGAATTAAATTGAAAGAAACTTATTCATTTCAATCTCAAGATCACAGATATATAAGGAAGGAGAGAAAATTGAAAGACACGAATATGCAAGATTTCCTTTTTTGTATTGATTTACCTTTGAAAAATTAATATAATACTAATAAAAATTGAAGTAAATCTTAGAACTAGACAAATGATACCAGGTATTCACTATATTCTTAAGTATACAAAACTGATTACATTCATATAATTATAAAAACTAAACAAACTATAAAGAGACATGAAACATGAAATTTCAACAAACTACAAACCACCACTCCACATCTTGAGAATCCTTATATAGAGGATTGTGACAAGTTTTAGATGGGAGGTTCGGTGTCAAAAACTACCTGGTCAAAAAATAAAAGGCAAAAACCTTTGAGAGATTACATTAATACATTCTTTTGTAGTTGGAAAGTAGACAACAAAGTGGGTACAAAAATTATATGACATTTATGGCAAGAGTCTTTACTTTAACTATTTTTTCCTCTTCCATCTCCTTCTATCTTCATAGTAGCCTCCTTGTTCTCTCTGTCTAATCATCCTCCTAGGTTGGTAGAGCTTTAATATTTTCTATTAATTCCCATATGACCACATCTGAGTCTGTTTTGGGCAAAGTAGCATCCCTAATTGTGTTCAATTCCTCTACACATTTATTCCATTTAGAATAAATAATAGCTTTTACTTCTCCTAGATATTACTCATATATGATTTTATCCTAAAAAGAAAATCAATTAAATCATAGACAACACTTATATTTGCATCATTACTACAATACACCAAAAACCTTGGATGTCTCAAAATATCTTCAAATGAAGAAGACTATTCCTACCATTCCTTAAAATTCCCATTATTATCTCTAATACTAGGAATGAAATTTGGTATCCCTACAAAAATTATTTTCATTTTCCCTTGGATCAATTGCAACTTTCCTGTGAAGAAACCATGTAGCTCCCTTGCCCTATTTATCATGTTTTTTGGTATTAATGATTAACAACTTGGGTAAATCCTTTTTCTAGGGTAGTAGAGGGATAGAATTATCAAATAATTGATCATAGGGCCCCCAAGTCTCAAATAGAGGGGATTAAAGATCTAATGGCTCTGACCACTTATATTCAGCTCCTTTTAGGCTAATGTAAATGTTGTGCACAATTTGTGAAAGAATTTGTAGGGCACTAATTTTATGCATAAAGAAATTTTAAATTGTCTTTATTTCCACCTCCTAAGCACCATCCCACTCATCAATATCCATATGTTTGGCTTCTCCCACAACTACAATGTCAACTTTAGTTTGAGCTTCATGGGCCTTTATCTCAGTAATAGGTCTAGTCACAACCCTTAGGCTCCTTATTTCTTCTTAAATGTCAGCTATTTTTTTCTCTAGGACATAAGCCCTCTTCAATTCTTCTTCACATTTTTGTCTAGCATCAATGGATATGCTATATCTTGTGTACAATTGTTCTTGCAATGTATCCATCTTTCTCTTCCCCATTAATGATGTTGTATTCACCAAATTATGGATTTTGTCACTGGATACAGTGGAGACATTCTAAAAAATGATATTTCCCTTGGGGGACTCATTTATCTCCATGAGACTTGGCTTATTAACATCTAGAGCCATGCTCCATATTTCCATTGTTTTGCTATCTATATTAAATCTAGAGCCTTGCAACTCACTAGTGATATTAGTCTCTCCAAAAAAGATTGATCTTTCCCATTTTCTAATCTGATCCAACATGAAAGAGGAACTAAGTTCCCAACTAGGAAAAAGAAACATTCCACTTCTTGTTGCTAATTCTCTTGCTTCCTCAACTATGAGATTCTCACTATTCAGATGATACTCTTGCAACTTTTGCACTAATTCTACAATTTTCTCAGGTGAATCTCCAGGTTGCAACTATAGGGAAAGTTTATTCTATTTCACTTTATAAAGGAATGACTTAAATTCACCAAAATTTACAAATTGGTCATCCTTTGTGAGCTCCTCTACCTAAATTATTCTTTCACCCAACATTTGAATCTACAATTCAGTCATGTTGGGGATCTTCTCATGCTCTCCTACTTGTTTGATTAAAAAGTTTTGTCTGATGGTATCAAAGAATTTAGATCCTTGAGGCATGATTTGCAATGCCTTTCCATTGACCTTATCAAGGATATGAATCATCTGTTGTTTCTTCTTTCCTTTTCCCCATGAATATCTCTCTAGTTGATCATCCTTAAACTCTATAGTTATAACATCCTCATGCCAAGGAGATGGGGTTTCTACTTTGTCTCTAAACTTTGTAGGTACTTGTGTCATTAATTCATCAAAATTGTCTAGGCACTTATTGTACCTATCAAAGTATGACATGTCATGGTGGAAACCCTTGAAAGATGGGTCTGTTTCCCTCATGGCTTCTTCTACCTTCATTGTCTTACTCCAATTTTGAGTCCTCTCCCTAAAAACATGTGTTTCCAGGCAGTTCATGATACAATCTTCTTCCCAATTTGGCTTGCTTCTAGGAAGAGTGTACTTCCTCATTTTTTAAAGAGAATTACTCACCAAATCATTTGGATCATAGGTTCTAGTTGGGGTAGAGGGAAGCTTAAATTCATATAAACACTAGTCTATCTCTTCTATGGCATCCTTCCCTATTAGAAAATCACCTATCTTTGTGTTTCTAGCTACAAAAGAGCCTTTCCTGATAGTAGGGCCTAAAAACTCTCTATTCATCATTAGTAATTGCCAGAAGAATTCTAACTGGCCTAATCTCTTAGGGATATGTCAAGGTAATACATGGGGAGGTCACATCCAAATACTCTAATTATTGAAATATTTTCAAATAAAAACAAACTAGCCCAGTACCTTATCCTCATTTGGGTAGGTAGATGGTCTAATTAACATCCTTACTCCCTTAGGTACTCTCTCATTTATATTCATTAATATATTCATGATTGGAAATACAAAATCATTATAGAAAGAAATAGTAATAGCATAGGGATAAAACCTTTGCCAAAAGTGAGTCCATAATTGCACAGGTAGGGTTTCTCCATTCTCCTTAGTGGCCTCGATAAAGTTTGGACTGATGTACCTTATGTTCTTGAAAAGTATAATGTGCATTAATAATGAATAATCAAAAAACTTGAAGTCTCCCATGTCTCCCTTCTGAGCTACCTCAATTTCTTCATTCATCCTACCAATGATGTATTCCACAAAGTCATAATAGACATTATGATTTGGATCTAGGATATCCAATGCCATGATATATTCATAGCCTAGGGTATTCATGGTGCCATCAACTCCTAGTACCTTTTCAATCTTAAAGATGGTATATTTGAAATATTTGTAGAAGAATTCTAATGGCATTAGTTCCCGTACCTTCTTAGGAAACTCCTCCTTTTCTTTCTTTTATTTGGGAATGTGCCTCCTCATGATAGTTCCAGTGTAAAAACTCTTAGAATTCTTGAAGGTCTAATTCATTTTTTCTTTCTCAATTTTCTTCATGAGAGGTCCTCCAAGGTCAAAATCTTTAGCAAAGGTCTCCCTATCCAATCTTCATAGGGCACCCATATCCTTCTGTGGAAGGCCTTGGTTGTCAAATTGTAAGAATTTATTAGTGCCTTCACCAAATCAACATCAACTATCACCTCTGGCACTATCAATTTTTCCATGTTTCTAATTCATGGGTTATAGATTGGAGATTTTGCAAACCTATTCTAAAAATAATACTAGAATAATTCATACCTATTCTTTCATACAATGGCATCCCTGTAGAAGGAATATACATCTTTGAAGACATGAGCATTCAAAGTTTGAGCATGAGAGGACCCCAGAGAAAATACACCCACTCCTCTACACATAAAGTTACCAATTTTGGCTTTGCCTACTCTGTGGCCTGTAAAGATTCTTCCAAATCAACCTGAGCTATCATCTTTCCTTCCTCTTGTGCCATGATTTCTGTAACTAAAATTTTTAGAACAATTTCTATCAATACTAGCTCAGAGGATACTGGGAAACTCTATAAATTCTTGGTGCTCAAACTCTTGCCTCTTAACTTATATAAAATATTGTAACTTAGGAATTTATTACATCATCTTATTAATAGAGAGAAAAAAAATGGAGGGAAATTTATGTCTCTTAATGTCAACATCCGTGGTAAATCTCAAAAGTTGTAAAAGTGTAGAGCAATGACATGTACAACCAACCTTTTAATTCTTTTATGCACCTTTTGACAAGACATAACCTTTAAATTCATAATAAGGCTTCTAACAATCATTTCTCACTTAGCATTTCTTCCTCAAGACCCAATGACTACAACATCTTACTTATTTCCACCACTTTGTTGTGTGATCAAGTAATCATGGGTTCTGACCCTTTTCTTTACTTCAATCATGTGGTCACTGCCTCATATTAACATTAAAAATTAACATTACCAACCATGCAATCACATTTACTACATGAAATCATTACCTCACACACAATTACACATTTTAAGCCTTTTCTCTTGTGACCTAGTGACCATCACATTAAACTTTGAATTCAACTGTATCGCATGGTCATGGTCAAATTTCTTTTATATCTACTAACCATATAACCAAGAGATCAAGCCTTTCTAACCATCCTCACCAGGTTGCAGCTTACTTCTCTTACCAGTTAGGTAACATCATGACTATGTGATTTAGCATCTCTTTAACCCTTTCACCTAGTCACAGTTAAAAACTTAATTCTTTATCTTACCTTACAACTATGTGAACAAGAATAATCCTCTTGAAAGTGGTCCATCACTATGTGTCATACTGTCTTTATATTTCTACGAGACAAAACCTTGAAACTTTGGATAGTGATATAAAGACATTCATTGATTTCAATCTTGATCTACGATGGAGGCTTTTTCTTTGAAACTTTACCTCAGTCAGGTCCACTTGATAGGTATCACCCCATCGCTATCTTGCTAAGATTAAAACACCTCCAAATTATTATAATGGCAAGGAGAGAACCTCTATTTTTCTTCAATCTAATGGTCTTAGAAAAACATTGGCTTGCTATCTTGGCTAGTGCCCTTGACCAATTAGAAACTACCTGTATGCCACATCACTCTGACATCGAACTACCACATCATTAGGTTCAATCCACATGGAAAAATATCACACCTCTTCAACCTTAACCCATGGTTTTGATCAAGCTCTAACAATTTTTTGATCCATAGCAATTAACCCTTTCATGATTCAAACCCAAGGTTAGACTAAATCCCATGCGAACCTACAATTGAAGGTTGTTCACAAGATCTTAAGCATCATCGTGTAGTCACAATCAACTAGAACCTTTTGTTATCCAATTGCCCAACCATACGACCCAAGAAATATCCTAGTCACTACCAAGTGTTGAGATAACATATTACTAAGGTGATTGCAAGATCTAATGGGACTGAAAATTGCATTCCTATTTCGAGTACCATTCCAAAAAATTTAGTGATTTTGAACCCTATAAGTGCATTTTCATGCTTATGTACCTAGCTATAATTTTAAGGCCTTAGAGGTGTTTTATGTTTCTAAAACTTTTCATTTAGAATATCCATGCATCCTATAATGATAAACTATCATTCTGAGTCATTTTGTGAAGTTTCATATTGAGCAATGCTTAAATTTGCATTTTTACCTGTGTCAAATAGTGACATAAGGCCTAGTTTACATTTGAATATCTTGCACCTGTTAGTGTTTCATAAATTTCCACTTTGGGAGTATTTATTAAGCATATATGAGAGCCTATTTTTCAATTTTCATGTCATTTTGATTTGTTTTGACTAGGTTTTGAATCCCTCAAAGTTGGTTACTTATCTTTGTCATGCTGATGCAAATTACCCTAAATTCTAGGAGGCCCTATTTGACCAATTATATCTTTGACCCAGTTGACCATACTAAGAAAATTGTTTTTTCATTGTATTCTAGATTTCACATACTTGCTATGTTTTAGTTTTGAGCCTACGATGAATTTGTTTGATCAATTTTTGAATGTGATTCTAAATGCAATTTATAACTTTTTAGTGGTGTCAAGAAGTGCAGATTGATTAGTACCCCTGCTCTTGATGTCATAACTCTAAATCCATGATTGATGAGATCAAATGGCTTTTACCACTATGTTCTACTCCAAAAATACTTCATGTATGCCAGTTTGTAAACCTTGACAAACCCATCTGCATACTTTTCCAGGTCCGTTCCATTTGCAAAAATCATTGTCTTGGTGATGTTTCCAGTCCTGTAGTTCTGAGTACCTCACTTTGTAATCTTTCCAAACTTTTCATACTATTCTTCATGAGCCCAAATCATAGATCTATTTTCTCCTCATGACAGTGAACTAACATCCCAATTTTTGTACCCTCAAGTATCTGTTTGCCCTATTTTCAAAGCCAAATCCAAATGCATTTTCCTATTTTCTAACATGTTTATTTGCAGACAATTTTAATTGAGCAAATTTGACAGTCAATATCTTTTGACCCCAAAGTCTTCATGTGATGAGATTTGATAGGGTGTAAGGATTCTGAACAAAGAACTAGTATGTCAAATCCCAAGGTTTGGTTAGGTGTTTCTATCAGTTTTTAAGGCCAATTAGAGGACCTCTTGGCATGAAAATCTTAGTTTGTAGATAAGTGATAAAATGAGTTTTAATGGTGTTAAAGGTGGTCAAATTTTATTTTAATTAGTGACAGTTTCTCATTGGATCATTTTGAGGAATCAGTTGTTCAAAAATGAATTTTTTTTAGCCAGAACCACTTTGGGGTCTGACTAATTACTTCAAATTGGTAGAATGTCAGGAAATCTTAAAGGTGTCTTAAGGTTTTAAAATGATCATGATTTTCAAAGAAGTAATATGGGGGTTGAATCATGGGTCAAATATCATCATTTGATGGAAAATAAGTAGTATGGAACTATACACTTGGTTTTATAGAGAAAGGCACATTGCATCAATGGAAAATCTTCATTTATAGATATTAGCCAAGATTTTGAGGTTATGTAGACTTTAATGGGATAATATAAATTGTTTCAAGGTTTGATTAAGCCTTTTCAAATATTTTATAATCATGGGGGTCCCACGTGAGTTTTAGACTATTGTTGATTCTTCTCTATGTTCTTATATGTTTTAATGAATCTTTGTGGACCAGAAAATGTAAAAAAGGGGAGTTGAGTACAAGGAGAACAAAGTTTACAGTAAAGTAAAATAAAAATTACATTTGGAAGTGCTTGGGAAGACATTTGTGGTTGCAAAGTGTGGAAGCATAGATAATGCATATGAATTGATGAGCAAAATGCCACTTTTTCTTCACGAGTTGCAAAGGGAGAGTTGCAAGTTTAAGAATACATCTTTATACATGAAACAAAGACCCCTATCATAGAATTCACAATTGGGGGCTTGCCATTGGATTTTTTGGTGTTATCACATTCAAGGGTAAGTTGTTGAATACATGGAAGGGAGACAAGATGTATGGAGCAGATGAATCAAGACCACAAAGGTATTTGAAATCAATACCCACTAGTATTTGTACCAAGTATCCTACATGAGACAACAAGCAATCCAAAGCATGTTGCAATCAACAACCAGGGAGGATGCAAGCTTCAAACTTAGGCTCTAATCTTTGGGTATCCCTCTCCACCATCCTAGAAAAATTCTCCAAGTTTGAACTAAAAAGAAGAGCAAAGGAAGCACAATCACCTCATAAAGGTGTGGGCTCTACTCTTCCCCTATAGTGTGAGGATCTCAGTGTCTCATGTATCGAAAATCCACACACAAGAGGATGAAAAGGAACAACAACTACACTTATATGAAGCCTTCCCACTTCATCTCAATATTTCATAGATTTTGAATGATGAAATGAGGTTTGAAATATATAATATCCTATGTCAGAGGAAGCCATGTAGTGTGTTGTCTCATAGTTTCTCCTCTGCCATTAAAAGCTAGTCAATATTTACCACTAATTGGTTATTGAGGATTGACTGGTATTTTGAAATTAATGTTCAAAATGCTTATCCCCATTGGTGTGAAATAGCTCAATAAGATGTTCAAATTACCCAAGGAACAATAACTTAGTATCTTAAGTGTTGACTCTTGAAGGAAAGTCGTAAGCTCTGGTGGTGAGGCCATGGCCAGCTTGGCGAATGTAAAACAAATTTTGGACCAAAGAAGTGATAAAGGAGGAAGGATTCCATATTGAGGCATATGGGAAAGCATCTCATGAGATCAGAAAGGAAAGCAAAAGGGCATGTGATGCTACAAAAAATGTCAGGAGATCACAAGAAAAAGTTTGAAGAGGTGCAATCTTACGATGGTGTCAGACCAAGAGAAGGAAAATGAAGGCCTTTGATTCTACGACCATCATAAGATCTAAGGTTGAAGGAAATAATATTGTGATATTACAATAAAGCTTGGAAAATTATAAAGTTAAGATATTATCATAGGATTGTGGAATTAAAGATTAAAGACTAAGATATTATGATTTCATCGTGAATTTGTATAGACATAATATTGTAGGTGAGAATCAAAAATTTCAAATGGTGCATGAAAATTTTGTGAGTCCCGCTTCTAGGTAATTTGACCAATGAGATTCTACCACATGGCACATGTGGATTGGAGAGATAAGGTGAGGAATTAAAAATTAAAGTTCAAAGATTTTTCAATGCATCAGACATTCAAATATTGAAGTTTTAAATAAATTTAATGATTTTATATAGTTTTGAGTATATGGTCATTTAAATTTTTTGATTTATTTTCTTTTTTCATGACACGGGCCTGGAAAATTCAAATCGACTCTAGATGCACTATTTTCATTAGAAATATGCAGTATAATATACTACCAAAACCAAGAGAAGATGTACTCTTCATTTCTGAGGTTAGATTTTGTATAGGTATTCATTAGAGGGAGCTACAGGAAGATTTGTGATTTTGGGGCATCTTGAGTTTAAAATGTAGATTTGTTGTTTTAGTTGGAATAAGATCAAAATTGATTAGATTTGGATGGGATCCAATGCACCAATGACCATAAAGAATGTATTGAATATGTTTTAAAGGGAGTTGTTGGATAAGGTTTTGTAGACAAGGAGCAATTAAAAATATTTTCATGGCCAAATGTAGAACATGTAAAAACAAGATCCAATTTGAAATTATACACATCCTATCAGATATCTGGCATTCCTTCTGAAGGAGTTTTTCTAATTTCTTTAAAAAAAATACCAAACACTCTACAACAGTATTAATCAGGATTTGATTTGTTAGCAGATGGAGAAGGGGCAATTTTCAATAGCAACAGAGAGAAGAAATCATAGGTGGACAGTTGGCATGAATCAAATTCTAATATGAGCTTCTTCTCCTCTATATCTGTCTCTTCATTTCTCTTTGTAAGGTTTCTAGTTTTGGACATTTTCATTGATTTATAACCACTTTGTTGGTTCCAACCTAACTAAAATTTCCTCCATCACTATGAGACCACATTTCTCAGCATATATTCTTTTTTTATGAACATCAGTTGTATTTCTTTTGAAGCATTTAACTTATATAGTCATTCATTGTATATTTCTTGAGTTCTTTGCATACAAATGATGTATTGATGTCAAGAGAATGAATACAAATTTTTTGTTGATAGTTTCATTCTAAAGTTTATCTCCTTTTCTATGGGTTTGTAGTTTTTTGTTGATTATGCCCAAAGTGCATATTGTCTAGTAGCAACTTGTTATTGAAGTTGTATGTCATTGTGTGTCTTATTGTTGAATTAAGGACCTGAGTAATTTGCTTGATATACCATTGATAGAACTAAAGGGATCATAGGATGATTTGATAAGTACAAACTTTTTTTGAAGATTGATGTCTTTTTGCAAGGTACGTAGACATAGATAGATCTGATGTCTAGATATATGAGTATATTTAGGTATTGTTGTGTATGTTTTGACTTAGTTTATGCTTAATGGATAAGGGACTGATCAACTTGGAGTTTACATGTTTTTTTGTTGCATACCCAGGTAATGTTGATTCAATCATTAATCAAATATCTTTTCCCTTTTAGTTTAAGAGTTGAGAAGAGTTTCCCTCACATAGTTTATCGGATTCATGTGCCCTATTATTATCTATTTCATGTCCATGAATGTTTGCATACACAGAAGATTTAGGGGTTTTTATCTATTATCTAGATTTAGTTATATGCCTCTACACTGGTACCATATAAAGAATTTGAGGTCCACCTACCTAGGTCTTACAGAGCTCGAAGAAGAAGGAGGAGAGTTAAATAGCCTTATAGTTAGACCTAGCATCTAAATAACTACATTAAGGATGGGAGTTAGCTGCCCTTAGATGTAAATTTTCTTACTACTAAGTTATTCAAAAGATGTTAATTTGAAAGCCAACAAGATCAAAGCTATCTCAACTGCTTCGCTCGGTCACGATCAAAGAAAAAATTAACCGCCAATCCACTATGACTTAGTGATCAAAGGGAAAAACTTGCTTCATGAGGTCACATCTTTTGTTACTATGGCTTAAAAGAGAGCTTCAACCTTGCAACTAGCCATAGTCACTTGGTCGCATACTTAAAACACATGAACCCTCATTAGAAATAAGAAAGTTAACATAAAGTTCCAATTTTTTGAGGCATTTGAAAATTTAAAATTTGATGAGTAATGGCCTAAAAAAGGGGTTTTCTTAGGGTAAAACATTTTCATGAAAATCTCAGAGAAACCCTAGGTGCATGACATGGATAATAAAATTCAAAATGAGGGCTAACACAGAGAAACTTGATAGGAAGGACTCTAAAATTGAGGAATAAGTCAAAGTTGACCTTATACAAGAATTCACATAGATAAGTCTTGAAGGGGATATGCAACGACTAAAGGATTTAGGAGTTTTGATATTACCTAAGTGGGACATTGTCAATGTAATGATTTTTGACACATTGAGGAAGGCAAAAGACACCTAGTTTAAGACTAAGGAAGAAGTCTTACAAGCCCATAAAGGGTTAAAGTATAGTGATGATCATCAATCCTTGGTAATATGGTCAATTAAAAAAAGAGATAAAGCCAAAATTCAAGAGGTTTCAGGTTTTGAGCATACAGGAAGTCTTATGGTCTACAAAGAAGATGAGGTGGAAAGTGATAGAATTGCTAGGATGACCAAAGAAATATCATATTCTAGAGTAGTAGTTGTTTTCAAAGATAAGAACAAATTCCTAGAATTGAATAATAAATTTGAGAGGGTGTTAGAGGTATATGAAGAAAGAGGGAGAAGAATAAACTAGATGCAAGGAATAATTGCTCAAATGGAGAAACAATTGGGAAAAAGGAAAGTAGGAGAAAAGTCTAGTCATCCAAGCATTACCTATCCTCCTCATCCTCTAGTTGCATATTTCAACACAACTCCAATTAGAAATT
The DNA here is from genome assembly GCA_028749045.1 of Cupressus sempervirens. Classification (NCBI taxonomy): domain Eukaryota; kingdom Viridiplantae; phylum Streptophyta; class Pinopsida; order Cupressales; family Cupressaceae; genus Cupressus; species Cupressus sempervirens. The sequence continues at coordinate 572,173,989 of CM053787.1, forward strand.
CCAACTACCCCATAGGAACCTAGATTGTATACAACTAAAGAATTTGAAGAAGAAAAGAATAAATTATGGTCAATGCATGTGGAGTTGGGTGTTTAGTATGAAAACAAAATAAGAGACACAATTATGTATCTGGTAAACAGGATAGGCTAGCCTATATTTTATGAGAAATTTTCAAAATTAATGGATGTGTGAAATGAGTTGAAAAGTAGTGAGGCCACTATGAAGCCAATTGTGAAAAAATGGAACAATAGAGATAGTGACATTACTATTTTATGTTGTTCAGTTATTAGTCTTTCTTGTGAAAAAGTAGGAAAAACATTTTATATGACTAATGACCTTTTTTATTTTGATAATAAGAGAATTGTGCTATAGAGGAGAATTATCAATTATTTTTCAAAATATCTTCGTAAAAGTTTTGGGCTTTTCCCTCATGCACTTAAGGTTGTAAATAAATTGAAGGATAAAGAAGAATGGGCCAAGGAGTTGGATGATTTTATGTGCATTAGATTGAATAAATTTATAAATGAAAAAGATCACATATGGTTTGCTAAGACAACTAAGGAAGTTGTGCTAGTTCATGTTTTCTTTGATTCTTTCAAAAAGGATTTTGATGAAATTGAGAAATTAGGAGAAGAGATCCTGAAGAAACAACAAGAGATATTGAACTTCAATTGGCCAGATGATTCATTTTTCAACAAGTGGATGTCAGATCTTGCTCAAGAAAATAAATTGCTATATGAAGAAACTGATGAAGATGGTGTGGATGCAAATGAGTTACAAATAATTTTTTGGAAATATTATGACAAGCTAAGTTACTGAGGGGGGGGGGAATTAGCAACTTCTAAAAATTTTAACACTAAGTCCTTGATTTCCAATTAATCCTTTATATGAATCCTAATTTAACTTCATGATGAGACAATGAAAATAATGAAAGCATACACAACATTTTGACACAAGATTTGGTGACCCTAAAACCTGCCAAATAGAAAATAAAACTAGAGTGGGGATGATATCCACAAGCTTTAGAACTGTAGTATAAAATTAGCCTGTTAAGCCTTACAATGATCACTTCTGATGATCTACCTTGTTAGGAGCATTAAGGACTGCTAGGTCCACCTTGCAAAAGGATTTACAAACATACAATGAAGTATGCACTCAGTAAAGAGATTTACATAAGACTATTAGGTCTACCTTGTTAAAATATTTGACTGATCCACCTATTAGGATGAAATAGTAGCTGATCTCTGATCTGCAACTCAGTTTGCTGAATGCGATTACTCTAAGTGTACAAATCACCTTGATGTGATAGATGAATCTTTTTTTGCTCCTTAAACTATTGTAGCCTTTTTTAATTCACTCTTATGATCTTCTATGATGATTAAATTACTTCCTTACATACATTTGGATCTGATACAATACATTACATATATATCAATCCAATTACACAATTACAAAGTCGGCCACAATACAAGTTTACACAAATATCACAAAGTCAGCCAAAGTGTAGAAACTCGAGCTCTGAAGATTGACTCGATGAGGTTTTGATACCTGACATCCATTGTCAATGCTCAGAATTGTCATGCACTTGATCGACATAGAATCTCGATCCATTCTAATCACTTCCAAGTAGTCTTGAACTCAGTCTGCACTAGTGAATTGATGAATACTGTGAAACTTGACATATAAATTGAATCTCTTAATTTACATTGTATGACTTGGTAAACACTATCACCTCAAGCTCAATATAAATTGAGTATCTTGGTTAATATTGAGAAGCTCAGTTAACTCTAGACTTACATCACATCAACTATGAACTTGGTAATCACTATACAACTCAGTTTACACTTGTAATCTTGGCACACACTAAAATGCTTGGTTTACACTACTAATCTTCAACTTTGTAGTAACTACTCAATTCAAACTCAAATCTATTCATAGGACTTAGTAGCAACTGTAGGACTTAGTAGCAATTGAAATGCTTGGTTAATACTATTAATTATACAATATGCTCGATATGAACTCACAATTTGAATAAATGTATGTCACTAATAACAAACATGACTAGAATTTCAACAATCTCCCCCTTTGGCATTTGTGACAAAAACACTTATCAGTCAAAACTGAATTATCCATTACCTTATATCTCCAAGTCGGTATATACTATATACATTTTCTTCATATTCTTCTTACAATCTTCTCCCCCTATATTTTTACATCTTTCTCCTCATGATTTCTATAGTTTCTCCCTTTTATATCATCTTATATCTTCTCCAATATCTTTATTATCTTGTATCTTCTCCAATATCTTCTTCTTTTAACATTAATGCCAAAGATTTATACTATATTTATTTACATAGTACTTCCAAATTAGACAAAATTTTGAATATACCTTTAGTACAAATGCTAAAGTCTTGTCCCGGTTCTCTTGCAAGACCGTACTTGTGTGCAATGCCACCTACACTTCTGTTGATAGTTCAATGATATGGTTTGCAATAGAGAAATTATTATCATGGATGAGAGTTTTTGAATATGCAATATGCTTCTGAAGTGCATCCATGTTAGGGAGTATCATATTCTGAATATCTACCAAAGTAGATTTAATTCTAGCTTCTTCTCTGAATAATTCTACATGTATATCTATCAAAAATTTGATCTTTTTGAAATGGGAAGATCTTGAACTTGGGTTAAGCTATAATTGCTACACTTGCCTTAAGGTCTTCATCAATCTTAGATAATTTTTCTTTTATATCCTATGTAAAACTTGAAATATCACATAATTTACCAAAAATTAAAGATACATTAGTACAAGGAGTTTCTAGAGAACTCAAAAAAGTAGATAACTCTACTTGGTAAATGGCAATCTTTTGAGAAATAAGCTCTAAGACCTTATTATCAAACTTATTCTTTACTTTTTGTAATAATTTATCTTGTCCAACTAGATCTTTAGTAAACTTCTAGACTAATTTTGTCAATTGATACAAAATTGGTTGAGAAGAATCAACCTCTACACCTATAGCCTTTGCCAAAATATTCTTGGCATCCTCAATGATATGAAATTCTTTATCTCTTTCCTCTCTTAGTCTCTATTGCTTGGTTTCCTTTTGGAGTAATTCTCCAAAGGTCTACATTTGATCAGGATTAAGTTTTGAAATATCTCAATTAGGAATCACAATTTCCTCATCAAGATCTACATCCTCCTCCTTTTCTTTACTTTTACCCAACAATTTTGTTCTCGGTTGAGGCTTGGTCTCAACTGCCCACTTATTGCTTGTTTACTTGGAATGGGAAAAATAGTAGAAATAGTAGGGCTTGCTACAAAAATTGATATTGCACTTATCGTAGATGAAGTACTTGGGACTTTAGTCAATGATGTGTTGAGCTAAACTGATGCAAAGATTGATTAGATGTTTTTTCTTGTAGTGCTAGTCACAACCGATCTTGCTGAGGTTGTCTATGTGCTTGGTGTTGTCACTATTTTTCTTGGAGAGTGAGCAAGTGAATTAATAACTACTACAACAATCTTGACTGGATCAGTGTCCTCAACTTCTTGTGCATCTTCCTTGGTAGACTCTTGCTTATGTTCCTCTTCATCATCCTCATTATCAAAATGTGTTATTTCCTCATCATTTTTCTCTTCATCTTATTCTTGATCATCATCATCATCTTTGTCACTTATGCTAACTAGAGAATCACTTAGTTTATGAATAAGATATACATTCTTCCATGTATTAGTTGCATTCTTGACAACATGCTCTATTTCATTTAACAAAATAAGACAAGTATTGAATCTTAAAGATTTTTCTTTATTTTTATTTAGAGATTATTTCACTTCCTTGTTAGTTAGATTGGGCATAAGTTGTTTTAGGGTTTGCTTATGAATATCTTTGGTAGTTTTCATTTCTTGTTCCCATCTTCATTTTATTTTGTTCATTAATTCATCTAGAATCTACTAAGTGAGTTGATTAGGTGAGTATTTCCATTTTCCCATCTTAGATATTAGTATATCTTCAATTTTCTTTTGCTCATTAGTTGTTCTAGTTTCATATTTTAATGCCTTGAAATTTGTTATCCTAGAACTTGATTCCAATTCCTTCATTCTCTCCTCAAATGTGGGTGGAGACCTCTTGAAGATTATGTCTTTCCCTTCTTTATCTACTTTCTTCCAAGAGGATCTCCTTGTGAACACTGCAGTGGATTCTTGGCAAGCTTAGTAATGATTACCTTACTCTTTTTCTTTAGTGTTTCCTCTTCCTCTAATTCTTCATCCTCTACTTTTTCATCTTCACCTTTGCCCTAGGTTAACAATAGAGTAGAACTTGTTTTCAACTTGGCAATCCTCTTCTTGCCTTTGTTAACTGCCTCGGGAAGCTTGATCTCTAGCTCTATCCGAGCCTTGGCCTCATCATATGTACCAAAATATGCAGCCTTGGGATCAATTGGTTCAATAATTAGTGCCTCAATTATATCTTTTGTGTCTTCAATATTGACCTCATAACCTAGAGGTTTCAACCATGCAATTCTAGGCCTAACTTCCTGAATGTATACCTTGTCACTATCCACCACAAAACATACATCATCCTTATAGTCCTTGACTAGTTTATTGGAGATCTGGTATCTATTTTTCATTTTCTCCTTGAATGCATCAAAATAGTTATCCATGATACTAGTATAATTTTCTCCCATCTTCGCAATATATTCATTAATTTGATAGAGTATAGGCACATCTTTCCTCCAAACAATAGTATCTTTTGATGGAAAGAATTTCTGAGTATAAAAGAACAAATATTTTAAAAGTGAACCAAACTTACACAGATTTTTCTTTGATGTCCTGATGCTTTCCATGTTTTTTTTGAATTGATTCAATAGTAGCTTGACAAGGTCAAGAGAAAGGTTTTTCTTGACTACCTTGTATGCTAGGTCAATTGCTTCGCTTGATACACTATTCAACTTGTTCGAACCATAGATCTTGTGTGTAATGATATGGATTCTAAACTTCAACTCCATGTCAGTAACACTCCTAATTTTCATTCCCCTACCATCCCACTTGGCTAGGGTTTTCTTCTCTAGTTTGACTCAACCTAGGGTTTTTGTCATTTAATTTTTACTTTAGCCAACATAGGGAGGCTAGTGATCCTAAGGATCATCTTCTTGGTAATAAATATTGGTTACTCCAACCACAACTATCTATTATACGCACGGTTGAGGATAAATCTAATCAATTTAACTTGGAAATCATGGGGCAAGTGAGGAATATGGGTTAAACCTTTAGCTTCAAGAAGTTGGTGCTCAAGTTTCAAGATGTCATCAACACATAACTCCTTTAAAAATTCATCCATTTTAAGTATTCCAATATCTTAAATGACACATTTAAAAAGAGAATAGATATTATTGATTAATAGTACCTTCGGAGGGATTTGCAACTACACTCCACTCAAATCTAGGGTTTCAACGATTGTAGGAGTAAGCTTGAAGTCTAGTGCTTTCCATTCTATCTCGAATGAACATATCTGAGCCTCATTTCACCTTGCCACTGGTAGCTCCCATCTTCACTCAATAGGGTTTGAGAGAATTCAAAAAAAATTGGTGACAATTTACTCAAATCATTTGAATGCCAATGAAGATCTCTCTGCACAATTTTCTCTCAAAAATTCACAGTAAAAATGATTTCAATTCCTTTCCTTTTATCAAATTTCACCATAAATGTCTGGTATGAATGTTAGATCAAGTTGATAGACTATCATCCACTTCATTTGCATTGATTACTCAGAAGAGTCTTCCTTCATTTGGTAGCCATATAAAACTTAGTTACTTCTGACCTCGCCTAGTAGAGAATGTGACCTGACCTCACTCAGTAAGGAAGGTAACTTGGTAGTAACTGGTACCTCTTACTTGGTTATCCCCTTGTATCTTGAATACTAATATGGATATGTTTTCTTGTCAACTAGAACTTATTTAAATGTCTTCTTTAGTAGCCTAGTTCTAGTTCTCCTTTGAGAAATCAAGTTGAAATGGTGGTGTCACCCAATTCTTGAGTGACTTGATCATCATTTCTTGGACTTTCATTCTTAGTAGACTTTGGAACCCATTATTGTCTCATTTATTTTATGATGTTATCAGCTTTTGCCTTCTTTTAATCTTCTATTATTCCAGTGTTCATATAGCTCTTGGAAAGATGACCAAGTTTTGTACAAATGATACATCTTTTGGGAGTATCTCTTTTCCTCATGTGATGCTTTACACAATTCATTCCAATGTGTCTAAATTCTCCACAGTAATGACATCTGCACCAAGTGTTATAGTCCCAACCAAATATAGCTTTCACAATTTGTTCTGCTCAATTCAATATCTTGGTTTTGCATTCTAATGACTTGTGTCCATGCTTCTTACATTTGTGACATTTACCTTCAAATTTTGGTTTCTCTTTACATTCATTTTCTCTATGACCATGTTGATTACAATTGTAGCATTTTCCATTGAATTTTTCTTTCCCATTGCTCCAACATTTGTTTGATGTGTGAACTAGCTTACCACAGTGACTACAAGTAGGTTTTTGGTTCCTTTGAGCTCTTTGCTTGGATGATTCTCCTTCTTCTTTATATCCAATTCCTATTTTTCCCTTTTTGTTTGAAGTGACTTTGTTCATTCAACTAATTCATGTCTACTTAGGATTTCAACATTCTTTCATTGGTTTTCCTTTCAATGTTTAGATCATTCTACAATCTTTCATTCTTTGATCTTAGGTTCATGATTTCTTCATTTGCATTGGTGAGTTGATCAATGCAGTCTTCTTGCTGAAGGGATAGGTGTTGGATTTCATTGTTCTTTCCTTCTATCTCTTCTCTTATTTTATTTTTCTCTTCCATGACTTCACACAATCCCACTAACTGAATTTCTTACTCTCTTCTTAGGTTTTCTTACTTCTTCTTTGAGAGTATTATTCTTTTCCAATAGTTCTTTGATTGGTTCATCAGCTTCATCTAAATTTCTTGAATGGATGTCTTCAATTCTTTCTTCAATGTAGAGTGAATCATTCATCTAGATTGCAAGATCTTTTCTTCTTTTCAGGGATTGGGAGAGTTGCTCATTTGCTTTCTTGAGTTTTCCAATGGCCAATTCCTAATCTAGCTTTTCATTGTCAATAGCTTTCTCAAGTTTGAATACCTCCATTGCCTTTGATCTTTTCTCAAGTTGTTAAACTTTCCACTAAGAAATAAAAAGCTTTGATACAACTATTATGACAAGCTAAGTTATTTGAGAGGGAAGGAGTGAATTAGTAACTTCTAAAAATTTTAACACTAAGTCCCTGATTAGCAATGAATCCTTTATATGAATCTTAATTTAACATCATGCATGAGAAACTTAAAATAATGAAAGCATACACAACACTTTGACATAAGATTTGGTGACTCTTAACCTTCCAAATAGAAAATAATACTGGGGTGGGGATGATACTAACAAGCTTTAGTACTGCAATATAAATTTGATCTATTAAGGTTTACAATGGTCACTTCTGATGATCTACCCTATTAGGAGCATTAAGGACTGCTAGGTCCTCCTTGCAAAAGGATTTACAAACATACAATGAAGTATGCATTTGGTAAAGAGATTTACATAAGACTATTAGGTCTACCTTGTTAAAGGATTTGACTAGTTCACCTATTTGGATGAAAAAATAGTTGATCTCTAATCTACAACTTAGTTTGTTGAATGAGATTACTCTAAGTGTACAAATCACCTTGTTGTGATAGATGAATCTTTTTCAGCTCCTTATACTATTGTAGCCTTTTGTAATTCGCTCTTCTACTCTTCCATGATGATTACATTACTTCCTTACATACATTTGGATGTGATACAATGCATTACATATATATCAATCCAATTACACAATTAAAAATTTGGTCATAATACAAGTTTACACAAATATCACAAAGTTAGCCAACGTGTAGAAACTTGGGCTCTAAAGACTAACTCAGTGAGATTTTGATACACAACATCCACTATCAATTCTTAGCATCATCATGCACCTCATAGACATAGAAGCTCGGTCCATACTGATCACTTCCAAGTAGTCTTGAACTTGGTATGCATTGGTGACTTGATGAATACTATGAAACTCAGCATATAAACTGAGTCTCTTAATTGACACTGTATGACTCAATAAATACTCTCACCTCAAGCTTAGTATAAACTATGTCTCATGGTTAAAACTAAGAAGCTTGATTAACACTAGACTTGCATCACATCAATTGTGAACTTAGTAAACACTACACAACTCATTTTACATTGGTGAGCTCAGCATACACTAAAATGCTCGATTTACACTACTAATCTTCAATCTATAGTAACTACTTGGTTCAAATGGAAATCTGTCCATAAGACTTGGTAACAACTATAGGACTTGGTAGCAACTGAAATGATTGGTTAATATTGTTAACTATATAATATGCTCAATATGAACTCATAATCTAAATAAGTGTATATCACTAATAAAAAACATGACTAGAATGTCAACATAATTGATGCACTAGAAGAAAGGAAAGAAGAGAAACTAACTATAGAAAGAGAGATAGTTATTCAAACTAACAATTTGATAAAAGAACAACCATCTATAACTATGGACATGACAATCCATGATGATCTAGAGGGAGAGCAATGAGTTGTAGTTAATTTGCATATATCAAAACCAGAAAGATCATGTGCAAATTAGATTGTCCCATAATTCAAAGGACAACAACTAGAAATGGACAATCATCAGATCAAGTGGTTCAACAAAAAATAGTCATAATAAAAGTGGTCCCACCCCAAAAGGATCATTGATAAAGACATTCTTTTGTAAAGTAAGAGAACATAAGCCAAATCTTATGATAGTGACCTTTCTTTTGTAGAATATTTTTGTCTTAAGGACAGTTGTCCTTTTTCTCTAGGCCTGAAGCTTATTGCATCTCATACTATATAAATGTGACCCCAAGGCTAGACAAAGGATTTGAATTTTATGTAATGTTTAGTATTATTCTAGTCTTGCATTCAATCTAGTTAGTCTTTAGGTACAATTTTGTGATGTATTCATCTACATATCTAAGAATACAAGAACATTGAAGGACAAGTTGTCATATCTTTAAGTTTTCTAAGTTTACATTACTGTTGTATAATTTTCAAGGAGAATTAATACAAAGGGAATGTTCTAACATATCTATTTTCTCTAAATTCTATCTCCATTTTTATGTATTGGTTATGTTGAGATTGTATGAGCAAGGTTTATGCAATTTAGTACAACTAGGATAGGTTGTATATCAATTTTTTGTTTCCTTTAATTCAGTATATGCTCCATTAAATTGATAGGAATTCTAGTTATATAAGAAGGATATTCATAAGGATGGGGTTTAGGGTTAATTATTGATATAATTGATTGTAAGTTTTGGTGTAAATACATATTTACTATTTAAACTTACTTAATTTTAATTAGGTTAATGCATTATTTTATTATTTTGAATTATTTTATTATTTATTTTGTGAGACAATTAGGAGTTTGTGTACCTTTATGAGTTGTCATGTTGACAACACAGTTATTTGCACTCCCTTTTTAGCACATGTTGTCTACAACATAAATTTGTGTGTTATACCCTTGTAGGCTTATCCTCTCATCATTGCACTTACTTTCATGGCTAATGGAGGATAACCCATATCTGGTGGACATGTACTTGGTTGTATGACTTATCATGATGTTGATTCTTAGGCATTTTAGATGCATCTCAGAGGCCTTTATATATAGGCACTCCTAGTGTACTTTAATTCATATTGAATTGAATACATATCGATATTTTGATCATACTCTCTCTGGTCTATAGTTGTGCTTGTGTTTGAGTTCATAATTCTTGGTTTAATTTTTTCCTAAGGCAAATTCTTACATGGTATCAAAGCTTGGAAAATCTCTCTTCACATAGCCATTCAAGACCATTGTTGCTTTAGCATCTTGACCTAAATCCAGAGTATCATTTTCATTGGGAGTGTCTAGAGCTAGATCTGACATCACCATTATGTCTGGAATGTCAATTCAATGTAAATTGGCTATAAATTCAGCTACCCTAGGCCAAAGTTGATCATGAGGCAAAAACTTTTTGCAAAACTGGCACCTGAAGGCACTGATTTGCAATTCTAGTATGGTCATTTGTAGATCTAATTAACTATTTTTTTGGATCTATAATTTATTCATCTCTCTACTTTTTCAGATAGATTTTTCAAAAAAAATTGGGCCAGGTGGCCCTGCAAAGAATTTTTTTTTGCAGATATAGGCAGTGACACACCAGCCCTGCAATTTGGATGAAATATTCATTATTTAGCAAGCTCCAATATAAATCTAGTGTTTGACATTTTTAACCAACAACTCAAATTCTCCACTATCATACAATATGGGTGACCAGACCTTCCACAACATACCACCAATTGGCAACTTCAACAAATTCTAGTAAGCTTCTTTGTTTAAGCCCTCGCAGGTTCCTTATTTTAAACCCTTACCAGGCTCCCCACACATCCCATGTGGGATTAAACCCACAAGAACCTGGTGATGCAAAACATTTTTCCAACTCGAGCAAGGTTCTCTGGCGTGTAGTTAAACTTTAGTCACTTTAAACATTTTTGACAAGCTTTGTCTATTCCTAGCATGACTGTCCTCTATATTTTGGTAGCATCTATAGATTTTTGTCACCAACACAAAAATCCCAATCTAGTAGTGACAATCAAACTTCCTACCCATAGAATTAATTGACAACTATGAAGAATATTTTGGTGACAATATCATTTTGTCAGTCGGTTGCTTCTTCGACACACTGTATCACCCACCGAACATGTGTCACGCGCAGGCCAAGTAGACCACCACGAGATCATACCACCACATGGACTAATAGCCATGTCTAAGATTACTATATTGCCACATAAGTGACAGTTGATCAGCCCATAAGTTTTTCATGTGGCCTATGGTCCTAGTCACCCTCTAGCACTGAAATAGAGCCACGTGGAAGCCGTACTAGTCCACATCATCAATAGCTGGACATTTTCCATGTCAACACCACCTAGACAAGACATGTGGATTCATACAATTTTCCATGTCATTGACTATATAGACACATGTCACTACACCATATGACCATACAGTCTAGTCAACATGCTGCATCATCCTTATGGGCCATTTTTTGCTGACATCAGTCAAAAATGAGGTTAAATTTGATGGTCATCTGACTGTCAAAACTAGGCTTTTTATAACTATTGTGATGGCTATTTGATCGTCAAATTTAAACATGCAATTTTCTTTCCAAACCCCTCTCCAGACTGCTTTTTGATTTGGTGGCCTAACTTTGCAAGGCCATAACTTGGACATCTAGACTCCAATTTAGGTGTAATTTTTTTTGAAACTAGGTAGAATTTCCTAAGCTTTTTGGTGGTGGTGTTCTTTTCTAGTTTTGGTGCAAGAATTTTTCAAAAATTACATCTTTTATTGACTATAGGTTCAATCTTACATTTTACAACTTCAAACACTCCGTACAGACCCATCTGGACACAAAAATAGGTCCCATTTTTTTTAAAGTACATTATTTTTCATCTACTTTCTAGATCTATAGTCAGATTCTAAGGTTGTGTGGAAAAAATCTCACTTTCAAAATTAGGGCTTTTATACATTATACTACTTTCATTTCTTTTCAAAATTGTTGTACATCTCAACTACAATGCTTAGTGTCAGATTTGGGCCTCAAAAGATAGTTGTAAAAAGAAAAATTAGAAGTCCACTTTGTACATTTTGACAATTGGCCTACACACACTGCATATAAAGTGCCAAAAGCATCTTTTTTGGGGGGGTCTTTTGATTGAGTGAAGGGGAGGGGGAGGGGTGTACTGTGTTCTTGTGTCTCTCTTGTGTTTTCTTTTCATTTTATGCATCATGGGTTCACCTAAATGTCCACTTCTAACTTCACACAGTTATTCTACATGGAAAGATATTGTATGGAGTAGATTAATGGCAAAAGGTCTAAATCTTTATGTTGATGGTACAAGTCCAAAACCCACTAATTCTAAAGAACTCATTGATTGGAAAATTATAGACAATCGGGCTTTAGGAATTATTAGGAGTTGTGTACATAGAGATCTCTTCTTTCACATTGCCAGTTTCATGGAATCCAAACCTACATGGGACAAACTTGAATCATTGTATGGTAAGGTGGATGAAGAAAAGGGATTTCAGATTGAAGATGATCTACTTCTCTTGGATCCAAAGAAATTTGACACAATTCAAGATTACATCAACAAAGCCAATGATTATAGGACACTACTTAAAGATTATGGAAATCATGTGAAGGATGACAAGTTGATTCATCACATCTTGAAGTGGCTACATTCAGAGTATGTTTCATTTGTTTTGAGTTATAATACTCACAGGTTGACCATGGGAAGTGCTTTCCAGAAGCCTACATTTGATGTATTTGTAGAGCTATTGATTGATGAACAATGTCACTTGATAGAATTGGGACTTCTCACAACATCAAAGACCAAAGCATTGGTGGCTAGTGATGAGCACCGATCAAGTCAAGGAGGAAAAATTTCTAGCAACAACAAGAAGAAGTAGTGGAAGTAGAAATCACAATCTAAGACACAACAATCCTCCTCACAACAAGGCAATTCTTCTTCCAACAAGATGGGAAGTAATGAAAAGAAGGACAAACTTTTTTGTGCATATTGCAAAAAGCCAAATCATGATGAGCATCATTGCAAGACTAAAAGAATTGATGAGTTGGAAAACCTACTCAAGAAGAACAAAATTCAAGTACTTATAGGTACCTCCAAGGATTCAACTCCAACCTCTTCAAAGGGAAAAGGGAAAGAACTTATGGCAAACACATTTTGTTCTTCAGAATGGATACTTGACTCAAATTCCTCCTATCATATGGGTTCTTCAAAGGGAGACTTTTCTTCATTGAAGTAGTCACAAGTTTTGCACATCTTTGTGGGAAATAATGCAAAAATAGAAGTTGAAGGGAAAGGACATGTGGAAATGGAAAATGGGGAATTCACAGATGTTCTCTATGTTCCAAACCTTAGCTCCAATCTTCTCTTAGTTTACCAAATCACTCACCTTGGAGATGGACACAAAGTTGAGTTCCTTCTAGATTTAGTGATGATGCAAATTCTTAAAGATGATACATTCATGGAAATAGAAAATTCAATCATGACAAGAGGCTTTATTCTTTCTCTCACTTTGTGCCTAAGTCTCCTTCTCAAGCCTTGTTGACTCACTCACATTCACAAATCAACTTATGGCATGAGTAGTTTGGTCATCTTGCCTTCTACTACATTTAGTAACTTTGCTCAAAACACATGGTCAAAGGTCTACGTAACATCAACTTTTCTAAGGGTGAGTATTCATCATGTTCAATGGATATGTATCTCAAGGAGAAGTATGATAAAGGGAAGTCTTCTAGAGTAGTTGTTCTCCAATTGGTTCACATGGTTTTAGCAAGACATTTTCTAGTGACTTCAGTTAGCCAAAGCCACTACATCCTTACTTCCGTTGGTGACTTTTCATGCTTCACATGGGTCTACTTCCTTCATCATAAGAATGAAGTGGTTAATAAGCTTCAAGCCTTTAAGACTCATGTTGAACACAAATCTAGGAAAGCCATCAAGATTCTATGGATGGACAATAAAAGTAGATATGTGGATAGAAGACTTAAAGAATTTTGCAAACTTGAGGGAATTGATCTTTAGAATCCACCAGCATTTAGTCCGCACAAGACAAATGTTGTAGCACTGAGGATTAGAACTCTTAAGACCATGGAAAGTTTCATGATAAATGCCAAGTCTCTTCATCTAACACTTGAATTTGAAGCCATTAGTAGTGCCACTCACATACTTAATAGGTCTCCTCATAATGCCCTAGATGGGAAGACTACTTTTGAGGCATGGTGAGGTAGGAAACCAGTTATGAGTTACTTCAGAGTCTTCAGTTGTCCAGCATGGGTGAATCTATCTTCTAGGGGATGCAAGGCACTAGCACCTAGGCCTTGTACTTTCATCAATTATGAAGACAATGTTAAGGCTTATAGACTTATGGATTCAGAGACTCATGAGATTTTTGTGGAGAAGGATGTTCACCTTGAGGAAATTTCACCTAGCTTATCCTCTAATCCTCTCCACACTTCATACGCTATAGAAACTAATAGTGATACCAATGATAGTGCTTCAATAGATTCAAACATGTGGGGTTCTATCGACAGTTGCAGTGAGAGGTCATAGCATCAGTATAGTCCACATGCATACATTGCCACAGTGATAGGTCCAACACAATAGGGTACACATTATCTTCCAAATCTAGTTGTTGTAGATAACTAAATGGTAGATAGGTTTGTTCATGGAGTCACACACCATAGATTTGGGAGACATCATTGATGATTTACATTTTCTCTTTAATGAAGATGATCCTTCTACAATTTTTTTGAGGGCTCACTCTGACCCTCATATCCATTCTCTACATGATCAATCTTTACAAGTTGACATGATTATGGATCCTTATGAATAGTAGTTGTCAGTGGTCTCTTTATCAGTTGAGGAGATAGATGGCTTATTGGGACAGGTTCAACAGACATCCTTGCCAGATTTGTATTCATTCTTTTTAGTAGTTTTTGAAGGTACAACCACCAATATCAACATAGGGACACTTGACTAGGTTTTAGGGCCACCATACATATTTGGGATTGTACCTTCACCATTGTTTCTTTCAAAGGGGAGGAACATCATTTAGAATTTATGGAATAGCTTCTTCTTCGGAGCAGCAATCATTGATTGACATTCTTCATTGGGGGGGACTACCTTGTCTCTCTTCCTCTTCTTTCTTATGGTAGGGACTTTTTCCTCTTATGAGGTATTGTTCTTCTCATTTTTCACTATTGTATATACTTGATGTATGTTGTAATGGGGGGGTCTTGATTACTCCATCAATCCATGCATCTTGCTTTTCACCTCTCTTTTTGGGGGAGGGTTTTTCCCATGAGGTTTTCCCTCTTTCTCTATTTTATGAGAGATTTCATTTTTATTATGTACATAGGTACCTAACATGGCCTAGTAGTCAAGACTCGTCATGTTTTTTTATCCTAAATTTTGTAAGCTTAAGGGCATTCTCCTAAGTTTCACTTAAGGAGGGTGTTGGTGTAAATACATATTTTCTATTTACTTATGTTAATGCATTATTTTATTATTTATTTTGTGAGACACTTAGGAGTTTTTGAACCTTTATGAGTTGTCATGTTGACAACATAGAAGTATGCAACTTTAATTTAGTACATGGTATCTACAACACTAGAGTTTGCATCATTCACTGAGTTTTCATGTTGAAAACATAGTTATTTGTACTCCCTTTTTAGCACATGTTTTCTACAACATAAATTTACATGTTACACCCTTGTAGGCTTATCCTCTCATCATCGCACTTACTTCTATGCTTAATGGAGGATAACTCATATCTAGTGGACATGTGACTAGTTGTATGACTTATCATGATGTTGATCCTTAGGCATTCTAGATACATCTTAGAGGCCTTTATATATAGGCTCTCCTAGTGTACTTTAATTCATATTGAATCAAATACATATCGATATTCTGATCATACTCTCTCTAGTCTACAATTGTGCTTGTGTTTGAGTTTTTAGTTCTTGGGTGAATTTTTCCCTAAGGAAAATTCTTATAGTAAGGAAATTAATTAGGTCAAAATTTGATAGGTAGACTCTGAATGCTAATGGATAGGGCACTAATCATTTATTCAATTGCATGTTGAAGAAATCATGGAGTTTCATGAAGTAAAACTTTAAAAATCAAATCAAATTTTACTTTCATGTATGAAGAATTAAATTGTTGGTCAGCACTTGTTTGCAATAAATCTCTCTATGTTATAGTTAGCTATTGTAACTAAGAATTATTTGTAAATCTAAGAAGAATTGTGACCAATATCTACTATGGGAGATAAGTGTGATGAAACAACATCAATGACTGAGTGAAGTGTGAAGAAAATACCAAGTATCAAGCCTTTTATCCCTAAGGTGGACTAGCCTAAGCCTTGCAGAGCTTAAAGAGTAGATAATCCTTGAAATTCTATTAAAGTTGGATCTAGATCTAAAGATTTTTTAGTTGAGTATAGGACATAGCTAACCCTTAGACTAATTTGTGTCCTTAGTATCCTAGTATTTTACTTTTGTTGCATGGTAGATTTAAAACACCAACAAATTGTCTGTTGCCCAAGTTTCAATTCATATCTTTTTTCTCTAGGGTTTTGAGTCAAGTCAAGTGTCAATGTCTTGAGTCTGAGTCTATATTTCTCATAGGATGGCCTTTCTTCTCATCATTCCTTTGAGCTAACCTAATGTGAGGAATCATATGAGAAATGCACCAGTCCAATGGCTAGGTGATTAGGTTTTGGAGGGTTTGTTATGTGTTTCTCTAATGAGAAGAAGGTTTGGATATCTTAATGATCCATCTTTCTTTATTCTTAATCATGTTGGAGAGAAAGATTCATGCTATGTTTTAGTTTTCATGAAAGACATTGTAGATGATCAAGATAGAATGTAGGAGAAGAAAATAAATCATTAGAAATGGTGAAAGAACCTAGTCAAAGGTCTCTATCTAAAGGAAGGATGCATTTAAAAGAGACCACAAGAATATTTAGAGAAAATGGTTGTGGAGAACATTGAAGAACAAAGCTAAAAGATGATATGCAGATCATAAGAACCAGCTAGAAATAATATTAGTTGAATTTGATGAAGAGTGAACATTGAAAGATGCAAAAATGGAAAAGAACGTGATAAAAGGTGGCAAGAACTAAGTGAAAATTGAGTTAATGGTCCAAAACACATCTAAATGTCCATGTCATCAAGTTGAATAGTCAAGTATGCTTGGAAATAAGACCTTTCCCATAATCATCAGGTCTTAGAAGATCTACACTCATCACTATGTCACTTTCCAAAGTTGCATGAGGAATAATCATGGTGACATAGCGATGAGTTGACATTTGTCTATGGGACCAAACTGAAGGTAAGATCACAAGAAGAATTCTCAACCATTAGATGCTAGAAATCTATGATTATCGCATGCTTGATCATGATTAACGCAAGCTCCAAGTTAAGGTCATGACTGAGTGGAAGGAAGTAATCGCACCATCATGGGAAATTTAAGGTAACTCATGGTCAAAGTTGAGATAGAGAGAAAACACATAAATCACATGGTTGCAAGTTTAGATGAAGGGTTAAAGATCAAGGTTTTGAAATAGAGAAATAAAAGAAATTGCATGATTACCATTGGTAGAGAAAACTTATGGTTAAGGAAGAAACTAAGAAAAAAAAATGAATCACATCATCACAATAAGTTTAAAGTAACCTATAGTTAAAGATGTGAAACCATGAGAGTCATTCATTGCATGATCATAGGCTAGAAGACATTCAAGAAGTGTTAAGTTGTGACCTAGCAACTATAGTAATAGTTAACATCAAATGGTCATCACATAGTTGTAGGTCAAAAGTGGCAGTTAAATTTAATGTTGCAAAATTACAATCACAGCTAATCAACAGTTGTCATTCAGTCACCATGGTTAATGAAATAAAGGCATGCTAAGTTTTGACCCAAAAAAATTCTAAATTTAATTGCATCACTGCATCAAAGGAAAGCATTGGATGAATGGTAGTTGCAAATATGCAACATGGAACAAATATACATGGAAAAGGAAGTTGAATCTTAGCCGTCTAATTAAGGAAATCAATGATGGTCCTATTCTCACTTTTTATAAATGAATGAAGTTTAATAAATGCAGGAAAATGTGGCATGGATGTGTGTCTATAAAGGGACCTATAGAAGAGAGATTAAGGAATAACACAAAGAAGGTTTATCAGGATTTAATATGGACTATTGATCTTAGATCAATGATGGTAATTAAAAAATGAAGCTTTCATCGGAGTATGAATTATATGGACTTGGTGCTTAATAGTAGAATATAAAGAGAATGTTTATTTCTATAGGATTTTCAATATTGCATGAAGCTAAATAGTCATGGTATGTTTTCAGGAATATCACAGATTCAGAATTTTTAATGAAAAAGATGCCATGTGTCCATATCCTTAGATAGTTTCAAATTTTATTCTCATTTTCTCTTCTATTTGTGATTTTTTCTCTGTTGAACTAAGAGAGGACATGAAACTATAAATGTATTTTCTTCTGATAATATAAAGGTCAACAAACATGATGGTGAATTGGTTTTGTAATTCCATTTACCCTATTTTCTTGTCATGTTTTGTTGCCCATTGTTAGATTAGTTTTTTATTAAGAGTTGAATAACAATGATATATGATCCCATGATAATTACATGGATTCTATTTCACTTTGATGTTTATAGTATAGGTAATTCTATTTACTTTCATCATGTATGATTCTACTTCATCTCTTGTTGGTTTTATAACATGTTAGACAAATTCATTAGGAATAGAAGCATAGATGTGTATGAATCTATTAGTAACTTTTTAAATTCAATTTCATTTAAGTATAGTAGTCAAATCAATTCTATTTTCCTTCTTGTATATTTCCTCTTCTAGTCCTCTTTGCATTTAGATAAGTTAAATCTGCATTTAGAATAGGAGTAAAAGTTAGAAGTCTCAATATAATCTATTGTAGTCATTCCATTGAGTATGATAGGTTATTCAAATCCATTTTGCCTAAATTTTTTGTGTCTACAAATAATTTGGTTATCCTTTACTACTCTCAAATTAAGAGCTTAATTTTGTCAAAAAAATTGATCTAATAAATACATATTCATTGCACATCAGTGAAAGTCTTAATTGGAGTTGTACCTTGTAAGTTAGAGGGAAGTAATAAAACACATACACTGACCAATTTTTTGGTAACATCCTTTTGTCTCTCCAAAACATTGGGTATCAAAGAGTCAAGATTATAAAATCTAATAGTAGAACAAATTGTCAACCAACATTTTTTGGCAACCCTACTAGGGAAAGATTCAAAAGTAAGCTCTGAAGAATTATCCTTCATACTATTTTGCACTCTATTTAAAATATATTTTGAGTTTCAAGAAAGGTCTTGTGGAAGTTAGGTGTTTACCATAAGAACTTGATACTAGTTTTATAGCCTTAACCTGCTAGAGAGAAGAGAGTTAATTCAAAGTTGAAGACTAGTAAAGTTTCCTTAATCTCTGGGTTTAAGCTAAATTCAAAACACCATTTTCTAAAATATTTCATACACCCTAGATTCTAAGTATACTAGGAGTGCCAAAGAAAGAGGAATCATTAACCCATTATATGAGGAACTCAAAAAGGCCAACTTCCTTATTTTAGAAGATATTTGTAGAAGAGGAAGAACACATGCAAGGGAATTAGTATCTAAACAACTCCAAGATACCCACTTGCCTACAATTGTTCCTAATAGAATAAAGAGAAGTCATTCTCTTGCTCCTCATGTTGATAGGAATTCTGTTCCTCCTATATTTGATGCTTTGTTGTTAATTCATACTGCACTTCCTAATTCTATTACTTTTCAAGAAAATTAGAATATTATACTAGTAGCTATGGTAGTCCCTTGTGGAAATTCTATTGGTCCTCTCACCCTAAAAAAAAAAAAAAAATTTCCAAGAGCATCAAGGAAAAACTTTTCAAAATTTAATGATGATGGTACTATCTCTACAGAACAACACATAAGTGCTTTTCATAAAGCCTGTGGGGTAGTAAATCCTTAACATGAAAATGTGGCTATCAGAATGTTTGTTGATACCCTTGTAGACAATGTTACTAATTGGTTCTAAGATTTACCTGGAGGATGCATCACAGATTGGAGTAGTATGAAACAAAGGTTTGAAGAACATTACAAAATTACAAAGGATGAACAAGTATTGTTATTACAATTGGCACAAATAAAGAAAGAACCATCATTTTCTATGAGAGATTTTAATGAAAATTTTACTAAAATTATCAAGAGAATACCTACTAAAAATGCACCTATAGATGATAATAAAGATGAATTTCTACATTAGCTCTATGCCTCCTAATCTGGGATACCAAATTAGAAGAGAAAATGTAGCCAATTTACAAGTTGCTCAGACACTAGCTATGAAAACGGAAGATGACATGATAGCCTCTGGTAAGTGGAAAAGAGAATTTCAATCTAGAACCATGGATAATACAACTAATACTTCAAATAACATAGAAGCCATCCTTCAAAAATTATATAATGAAGTCATTCCATTTAAGAAACAAATCAATAGGCCTACTCATTCTTTTCATCAAACTCATCAAGAAGGTTCTAGGTATCCAAATGGAGGCAAAGCATTGTAAATGCCACCTATTCAACATAGATTATCAATTGAGGGTGATCCAAAAGATAAAATATGTATGTTTTTCACCTAATATTAGATCATGATGGAGATACATGTGTTGGCATGATTAGATGTAAGAAGATGGTAGAGAATAAAGAACAAACAATTGAATGTCCTGAAAGTAAGGATGATCATGCTCCTTGTGGTGACTTTGAAAACTTTTTCTTGGAGTATGAGTGAGATTCAAAGATAGGAGGTGACTATTTTGAAACTCTAGATGGACCTCAATTGATAGTGATGACAAGAGGTTAGAAGAATAGAAATCAAACCATCAATTTAGTTCTTGTAAAAAATCATGCATCATCAAACAAAGTTGATAAAGATAATGGTATGGTACATTCAACTTTACAAAAGGAGCATAGAGGTAAGTCATTGATTCCTTTGACATAATACAATACTATGAAGAGACAAAAATTCAGATACTGGATTACATGAAAGCTAATCCTAATTAGTTGAAAATGTTAGTTGAGCATTGTAATAATAAAGATAGAGGATGGGTTAGTATTGATGCTAATGTTGATTATCTCAAAAAAGACAACACTAGTGGAGCTTCTTTGATTGATGAAAATTTAGTACTCCCTAAGTTATTTCAAGAAGAAGAATCCATTGTATTAGTCACCTATCCAAATCAAAAACTAGATCCTTTCTACATTTCCTTGTTTATCAATGGAAATAGGTTGAGTAATTAAATCATAGATTTAGGAGATTCTAATAATGTAATTTTCACCTCTATAGCTAAAGCTCTAGGTATTCCATTGACTAAAATTTTTGGCCATTTTTATTCAAAGGATGCAAAACAAGTACCCTTGCTTGGACAAATAAAACATGCTCAAGTTTCCCTAGCTACTTATCCTTCTAAAAGGTTAAAACTCACTATCCTAGTGGCAAAAATCCCTACAACTTATGGAATGATCCTAAGTAGAAGTTCTTGTAAAGACATGGGAGTAGATATAAAACTAGATTGGTCTTGTGCTACTATTCAAGTGGGAGATAAAAAGGTGAAGCTAGAACCAAAAGAGAAGTAAAAGTTTACTATCTTGAAATTAGATGATCCTCGATCTCAAATCTTATATCATGAAATGAAGTTTGGTAATTACATGTTATTCTCTGACACTCCTAATATTTTAGAAGAATTAGAGAAAACTAAAGATTATTAGTTATGGACATTGGAATTTGATGGCAGTTGTGCTAATGTTGGTTCAAGTGTAGAAGTAGTGTTTACATCACCTAGTGGCAAAATAACTCGTTTGGCATACAAGTTGGATTTCAAGAATGCTAACAACACTATAGAGTATGAAGCCCTTATCCTTGGTATGATGGAAGTAAAACAAAAAGGGGTCAAGTTACTTAAGGCTCAAGGAGATACAAAATTGGTGATATGACAAGTCAAAAATCAATATGCAATAAAGAACTCAAGATTGAGGAATTGTTGTAATAGAGTGTGGGATGAAATTGAGAGTTTGGATGCTTTCTCAATTATATCAATATTAAGTGAATCCAATTCAAGAGCTAATTCTTTGGCAGTCTCAGCGTCATTTCTCTTACCACACCCTAATTTTAAGGATCAAATCTACAAAGTAGAAGTTATTTTTAGACAATATGTTCCTGATAATGAAGAATCTTGGCAGGTGTTTGAAGATAACAAACACATACAAAATTTCATTGAAGGAGAAGTACCTTTTGAAGGCTTGTATTTTGAAAGAAGCACTAATTTGAGTGGCGATCCAGTAATAGATAGTAAAAAGAAAATAGAGCCTGATATGATTCAATTGAAAGGTAATAAGATTCCCCCTCATCTAATTTTTCTTGAAAATATTTTTGATAGGCATTATGCATACATTACAAGAGGAAGAGATAAAAAAGAAATAGTATGTTGTGAGTATGATGGAATCAATCTAGGAATAGAGATTAGTCCTAAAATGATAAATATAGGAAACTGTTGCACACAAGAAGAGAGGGTAGAAATCCAAAAATTACTTAATAGATTTCAAGATGTATTTTCTTGGAGCTATGAAAACCTAAAAAAATTCATGGGTGGAAAATTCAAACATGAAATCCTTCTTAAACCAAAAGCAACACCATTCTA
The DNA here is from genome assembly GCA_028749045.1 of Cupressus sempervirens. Classification (NCBI taxonomy): domain Eukaryota; kingdom Viridiplantae; phylum Streptophyta; class Pinopsida; order Cupressales; family Cupressaceae; genus Cupressus; species Cupressus sempervirens. The sequence goes on from CM053787.1 coordinate 572,196,470, forward strand.
ACAAAAGCAAAGAAATTACAATCCTATAGTTGAAGAAGCAATCTTCAAGGAGTTAGACAAAATGTTGCAAGCTAGGATTATATATCCTATTCATCATTCTACTTGAGTTGCTAACATTGTGCCAATAAGGAAGAAAAATGGAGAGATAAGAATTTGTGTAGATTTTAGAAATCTAAATTAGGCCTCACTCAAAGATAATTTTTCTCTTCCCAATATGGATCATCACTTATAAATTGTTGTAGGGTCAAAGATGATGCCTATGCAAGATGGCTTTCCAAGATATAATTAGATTCAAGTGAATGAAGAAGATCAATTCAAAACTCCATTTACCACACCATGGGGTACTTATGCATACAATAGAATGGCTTTTGGCTTAATCAATGCAGGTGCAACCTTTCAGTGTGGCATGAATTTAGCTTTTGGTGAATTGAAAGACAAATTATTATCATCTTTTGATGATTTGATAGTCTTTTCTAAGAAAAGAATAGATCATATCAAAGATCTATAAAGTGTGCTACAAAGATGTAAAGTTCATGGTGTCTCACTAAATCCAAAGGAACTAGTATTTTGTGTGACACAAGGCAAATTGCTTGGTCATATTTTATCTCAAGAAGGAGTGAAGATTGATCCACACAGAGTTAAAGCCATTCAACAATTAAATCTACTATTGAGAAAAACTAAAATGAAATCTTTTTGGCTAGGTAAATTTCTTGAGGAGATTTGTACCTAATTTCTCTAAAATAGTCAAATGTATAGTTGATATGATGAAAGGTAACAAGAATTTCAAATGGAGTGATATTGAGAAGAAGGCTTTTGAAGATATCAAAAGTGTTATTGCTAAAGCCCCTATTTTGGCCTATAATAATTACACTAAAGAATTCATCATATATTGTTATGCCTCAGAACATACTATGTCAACTGCCTAATTTCTTTCATGAGTATACCTTTGAAGAATCAATAATTGAAATACTCACAGATAGAAAAATATGCATATGGAGTGGTGAGAGACCTTAAGGATTTCTAGTTCTGTATGGTACATTCTCATTCGGTATGCTAGATCCTACTGTAATAAGTATTTTGACACAACAAGAGGTTGGTTGTAATAATAGAGGAGTTTGGATAGAAAAGTTTCAAGACTATGATATAGAAATTAAACCAACCAAAATTGAAAGAGGCATGCACTCTATAAAGCTTTGGCAAAGGATCAACAATTCAAAGAAGAAGATACTCCAAAATTTCGTATGGTAAGTCTTCAAGATCCCTAGTTCTCAAACATTGCTTATTTTTTGACATATGGTGAATGCCCTAATGGATTGACTACTAAGAAAAGAAGAGATCTAAAAATAAAATCCTTGAAGTATGTGATTCATGATGATGTCTTGTACAAGAAAGCAATTGATGGAACATTTTAAAGATGTGTGGATAAAGAATAATAGGTAAAGTTGTTAACATCTTTTCATAATGAGGCTTGTGGAGGACACTTCTCTTCTGCTATCACTGCATTTAAAATTTTGAAACAATGTTATTATTGGCTTGGCATGTTTAAAGATATATATATATATATATATATATATATATATATATATATATATATATATATATATATATATATATATATAAGTGGGTTGCTAATTGTGAGAAATGCAAGATGTTTACTAGTAAACCTTAGTTTTATGCCTTACCTCTTAAGCCAATAGGAATTGAAGCTCATTTTCATCAATGGGGTTTAGATTTTATAGGCCCAATCAATCCTCCTTCTAGTCAATGAAATTTATATATATTGACTACCATAGACTATTTTAGTAAATGGGTTGAAACCAAACTAATGAAGAAGACTTCATCAAAGGTAGTATGTGAATTTCTTAAAGAACATATATTGGTCAAGTTTGGAGTTTGTGTGAAGTTGATAATGGATAATGCATCTTACTTTTCTTCTTTAGAAATTGTTGAATTTTTCTATGATAATGGTATACAAGTTGGGAATTCTTCTTATTATTTTTCTTAAGGAAATAGGCAGGCTGAATCTAGTAATAAGAATCTAATTAATATCCTAAAGAAATTGGTCTAAATAATAATAAAAAGTTGGCACAAGAAAATACATGATGCTTTATGGGCTGATAGAACCACACCTAAAAGAGCTATTGGTATCTCACCTTTTGAATTGGTATATGGAGTGGAAGCTAATCTGACATTGCCTCTAGAACTTGATGCATGTAAATTAAAGACTATAATTGAAGAAGATGTTTTCAAAGATGGATTAAACAAGAGAATCATGTATCTCACGAAGCTATAAGAAGAAAGGGAAGGAATGGTTGATAAAATTACTAAACACCAAGGAAGAGTAAAGAAGTTGTTTCATAAAAGGGGAAGGCTAAAAAATTCATGGAAGGTGATTTAGTATTGTTATATGATAAGAGACATGAACCAAGATGTATGCATTCAAAGTTTTAGTCTTTGTGGAAAGGACCATTTTTGATCATACAGGCAAACCAAATTAACTCTTTCAAATTGGTATATCCCATTGGAGAAACCCTTCCATGTTCTTATAATGGGAATGATTTGAAATTGTATCAAATGCAAAATTGAAAGTAGGTAACCCCTACATAGTAGTTAGAGGGGTAGGATTTCCTTTCATGTAGTTTTCTTTAGCTTAGTTGCTTGTTTCCCTAGGCAGTTTGTTGTTGTTTTCCTTGTTTAGTTTATTCTTTTTATTTCTAAGTTGTCACCTCTTTTTTGGAACCATAGATTGCTAGAGTTCTTTCAAGCATTATCATGCTTAAATCCCCAAAAAAAGCCAATTGTTGCCCAATTTTTAGTTCATATCTTTTTACTCTAGGGTTTTGAGTCAAGTCAAGTGTTAATGTCTCAAGTCAGTGTCTTGATTTCTCATATGATGACCTTTCTTCTCATAATTCATTTGAGCTAACCTAATGCAAGGAATCATATGAGCAATGTACTAGTCCAATGGATAGGTGATTAGATTTTGGAGGGTTTTTTATGTGTTTCCCTAATGCAAAGAAGGTCTAGATATCTTAATGATCTATCTTTCTTTATTTGTAATCATGTTGGAGGCAAAAATTCATGCTATGTTGCAATTTTCATTAAAGATATTGTAGATGATCAAGATAGAATGTAGGAGAAGCAAATAAATCATCATTAATGGTGAAAGAACCTAGTCAAAGATCTCTACCTAAAGGAAGGATACATTTAAAAGAGATCATAGGCATATTTAGAGAAAATAGTAGTGGAGAACAGCAAAGACCAAAGATAAAAGATGATATGCAAATCATGAAAAGTAGCTAGAAATAATATCAGTTGAATTTGATGCAGAGTGAACACTGAAAGATGAAAAATGGTGAAGAACATAGTCAAAGGTGGCAAGAACTAAGTTGAAATTGAATCAATGGTCCAAAACACATCTAAATATCCATGTCATTGAGTTGAATAGTCAAGTAACCTTGGAAATAAGACCTTTTCCACAATCATTAGATCTTAAAAGATTTATGTTTGTCACTATGTCATTTTCCAAAGTTGCACGAGGAATAATCATGGTGATATAGCAATGAGTTGACATTTTTCTATAGGACCCAACTGAAGGTAATATCACTAGAAGAATTCTCAGCTGTCAGATACTAGAAATCTATGGTTAATGCATGATCATTGATGATTAATGCAAACTTCAGGTTAAGGTCATGACTGAGAAAAAGGAAGAAATTGCACCATTTCAGGCAAGTTAAGGTAACTCATGGTCAAAGTTGTGATAGAGTGAAAACATAGAAATCACATGGTTGCAGGGTTAGATGCAGGGTCAAAGATCAAGACTATGAAACAACAAAAGAAAATAAATCCCATGATCACTAGTGGTTTGAGATAACTCATGGTTAAGGCAGTGACTAAGAAAAATAAAAGAATCACATTGTCATAATAACTTTAAAGTAACCTACAGTTAAAGATGCAAAATTGTGAGATTCAGTCATCACATGATCACACGCTAGAAGAAATTTAAGAAGTGTTAAGTTATGACCTAGCAACCATAGCAAAAGTTAATATCAAATGGTCATCACATAGTCATAGGTTAGAAGTGGCAGTTAAATTTAATATTGCACAATCCTGTTCACAGCTAATGCACAGTTGTCATCCAATCACCATGGTCAATGAAATAAAGGCATGCTAAGTTGTGACCTAGCAAAAGGTTAACTTTAATCACATCATTACATCAAAGGAAAGCATTGGATGAATGGTAGTTGCGAACATGTGACATGGAACAGATGTACATGGAAAAGAAAGTTGAATCTTAGCCATCTAATTTAAGGAAAACGACGATGGTCATATTCTCACTTTTCATAAATGAATGAAGTTTAATGAATGCAGGAAAATGTGACACCAATGCATGCCTATAAAGGGAAACATAGAAGAGAAAGTAAGGAATTTTTTAAAAAGAAGGGTTTATCAGGATTTAATCTAGAGTGTTGATCTTAGATCAATGAGGGTAATTTAAAGATGCAATAACCATTGGAATATGAATTAGATGGACTTGGTGCCAAATAGTGGAATATGAAGAGAATGCTGATTTCTACAGGATTTTTGAGATTGCATGAAGTTGAACAGTCATGGTATGTTTTCAAGAATATCACAGATTCATAATTTTCAATGGAAAAGATGTCATGTGTCCATATCCTTGGATAGTTTCAAATTTCATTCTCATTTTCTCTTATATTTTGAATTGTTGCTTTGTTGAACTGAGGGAGGACATGAAACTATTAATTTGATAATACAAAGGTCAGCAAACTTGATGGTGAATTAGTTTTGTAATTCCATTTACCCTATTTTCCTGTCATGTTTTGTTGCCCATTGTTAGATTAGTTTTGCTTTCAGAGTTGAAGGACAATAATATATGATCCTATGATAATCAAGTGGATTCTATTTCAATTTGATGTTTGCAATATAGGTAATTCTATTTACTTTCATCATGTATGATTCTACTTCATCTCTTGCCAATTTTATAACATGTTAGATAACTTCATTGGGAATTGAAGGACAGATGTGTATGAATCTATTAGTAAATTTTTGAATTCCATTTCATTCATGTCTAGTAGTCAAAGAAACTATATTTTCCCTAATGTGTATTTCCTCTTCCATTCCTCTTTGCATTTAGATAAGTTAAATCTACATTTAGAATAAGAGTAAGGGAGAGAAATCTCAAGATAATCTATTGTAGTCATTCCATTGAGTGTGATAGGTTATTCAAATCCATTTTTTCCAAATTTTTTGTGTCTATAAACAATTTAGTTATCCTTTATAGCTCTCAAATTAAGAGCTTAATTCTATCAAAATTTATGATCTAATAAAGACATATTCATTGCACATCATTGAAAGTCTTAAGGGAGTTGTACCTTGTAATTTAGAGGGAAGTGATAGAACACATAGACTGACCCATTTTTTGGTAACATCTTTTTGTCTCTCCAAAACATCGGGTATCAAAGAGTCAAGATTATAAAATCTATTAGAAGAACAAATTTTCAACCAATACTATCTTATTATACAAATTTCTTCTTACCATAAGGTTTTCTCCAACCTTAGGTCCATAACATGAACCCTCAAGACCTCCTTGAATCATAACATTTCTCTTACCTTGTTCATTTTCACAAGAGTATCTACATTCAAATGATCTATGCCCTTATTTACCACCTCTAGAATAAGAATTAGTCCTGTCCTCACTAAGAACTAGTATCTCTTTGGTAAGAACTACCACCTTTCCACTTAGTCTTGCCCTTATAATTAATTTTCCATTCATATTTACCCTTATCTTGTGCAGAATCATTAGATCTTCTACCTTCTCCTTAAGATCTACCTCTACCTCTCTGGAATCTACCACCTCTACCTCTATGTCTTTGTTCATGCTTCTTTATCAAGATCTCTTCATCTTTCAAGGCATATTGATACACTTCTTCCACACTTTCCAATTTCAAAATACTTATCTTATCTTGAATTCTAGATCTCAATCTATTTAGGTACCTTGCAACTTTCTCAACATCATCATCTTCATGTCTAGATCTAATGTCCAATCTATAGAATTATTCAGTATATTCTTTCATGATCGTGTCTTTTTGTCCCAAGTTTTGCATCTTTCTCAACAAAATAACTTGGTAGTTAGCAAGAAGGAACTTCTTCACTTTTTTCACCATTTTTAGCCTACCACCATTTTCTTCTTCACTTTCTCTGATACCACCTAACCCAAGGAGGTTATGAGTAGCTAGGGCTAGAGGCACACCTAACTACCCAATCACCTTGCCGAGTAAACACAACAAAAGAAAACAACATGAAGAATAATACCAAGGAGAGAAGAAACAAAAAAATTCTTTATTGAACCATCAAATTATTTGTATACATGCCTATTTGTGAAGCCTTTTGGGTTACAGGAAATAAGAATTACAAAATCCTAGACTTAGAATGTTCACAGGTCCTTAATTTGGACTTCCAATTCTTCTACTTTTCTCTCCCATCTAGACTCTCTAAGTGATGCCTAACCTAAACCTAAACACCCCTATTTATTCTTGCCAAAATAACTTATAGAAGATTCTAGATCTTTACATAAGAGAAGGCTAACCTTAAAAATGGTCTCCACACATCCCAAGACAAAATCATTACATTAAATTGATGATCCAAATTAAATACACAAGTTAGCTCAAGGTAAGAACCAATCAAAGCAAATTTGGTCAAAGAAGGAACTAAACATCAATATATAATAGGTTCACTTAGCACATGAAGGAACACTCAACCAAAAATGGACAACTCAACACATACAAAAAGGCTTAGCCAACACTAGACAACTTGACACATACAAGAACTTAGAAACGACTTCAACTTGGCAACCACTAGAACTCAACATTAACTAGTAAAATGAATAAAATGATCAGGATAGAAAGGAAACCCAAGATACTCCTGCATCACTATAACTATTGTTATTATTTAAAATTATTTCTAAATTAAATAAAATTCCATATTACCTCAATTGATTGTATATTTGTGGATTCAAGCAACTTGAATAATAAATTTCAAGTTGATATCATTTATATATTTTGGCTTCATTGCTATGGCTTAACTATTTACATGTAGCTACATTAAAAAAGAAATCAAAGTTTTCATTTTGAAAGATTGCAAAGGGAGAGAAGAACATATTTACAAATCAATACTATAATTAAATTTAGTAGTAATAGCCAGATTGGTTCATTTCAGTAGTAAGATTCTTTCTTGCCAAGTATTTGACAAAATGTCAAAGAACTAATTATAAATAAAATATTAGTGTTTATTTGAGTTATAACTACCAGTTGGGATTGTTGCATGGGTCACCATCTTGTCAGGATATGGGGACATCCTTACATCCCTTGTGGTGATAGAGTGATGAGAACAAGTCCCCTGATCCCTCTAGGGGATAGCTAGGTGTGGCATACCTAACCAAAAAATAACTAAAGTAAGCATGTTTTAATATTCTATTGGGCAAATTGAATATCATATCATGTTTCTTCATGTAATCATCTCTATGATGAGATACTCACATTTTTAATATCTATGTCTATTACTATTTAATATTTATATAATAGAAGTTATAAATCTTTCATTTTTTCATTCAAGTATTCTAAATTTTAATATTTACTATTCAATGCTCAATATTGTACTTTCATATTCAATATTCAATGCAATGTTCAAGACTCGAGTATTTAAATTTTAGTAAATTAGTATTTTAAATATTTATGTCTTATATTGTCATACATATTTTCATTACTATCATTTTAATTACCACACATGTATAGTATATTATACATACAACACACCCCCCCCCTCGTACCTCATTGTTTTCCAACTACCACCCCCAAATTGAGACCCCTTTGCCCCCATATCCCCTCATCTCCCTGTCCCTCATAGTGGTGTAACTATTTCAATTTCTTAACTGCAAGCATCAATGAATATTATTTTACATATTTGTATACAACATACAAGGATCAAGTCGTCAGATCCTTTCTCTTGTGAGAATACTAGTGACTACAATGCACCCAACAACTCATAACCATTTCCCAACACCTAGCTTCATTTATTACCTCTTTACTTGACCACACTTGGTTGAAATATGAAAATATTACCAAGAATATCACATAAGAGATGTAGAAAAAGATAGTCCCATCATTGATGAATCCTACTAGTGGTGCCCTAAACCTCTTCAACATGTCTTAGAACCACCACATCCCCATTAAGCCCAATGGAACTCTTCATGTGGACTCCCTTATTAGGCCACCCACACACTACCCACAATAACTACCACTAGCCTCAACATGTTCCACAAACATAGGTCCATGCAATATTTCAGATTTGACATGTGACAAATAAGGATATGCTATAAAAATACCACATCAACAAGTGTCTCACCTTGCCCACTTAGCAACTAGTATATGCCACATCATTGGTATATTGCAAAAGCACCTAGATAGGCCTTTTATTATGAATCAGGTATATTGGTTTAAAATTGATAGTCATTAAACTATTATTTATTTGCATTAATGATGGTTTGGGCATTAAATTTAATTAAGTGAGACTTTAGGTGAATATGTTGTTAAAATTGGTGGTCATATTACTATCATTTATAGCCTTGTTTCTTTTTTGTGATAGTTATTTGATAGTCAAATTTAATGATGCAAATTTTTGAAATCATTAGGGTTTAAAAATATTTACCCCTCATGATTTGTCTTTTCAAATTCATAGTCCAATTTTGGAAGGTCATAACTTAGTCATACAAACTCCTATTTAAAAATTTTAAAAAAATATTTTATCTTGAATTTTTTAATGATGGTGTTAGTTCCTAATTTTGGTGGGTAGATTTTCTATAAATATCGATCTTTGGTAATTGTATCTATCCAATCCTTGAATTTGCAACTTCACAGTCTTTATTTTTTATTAAATGACAACAAGTTTTGAGGGGACCCTAAAAGATAATATAAAACATATTTTGAAAAATGGACCTAAAACCAACACTGAAAGATAAGAAATAAGCTCCACAAAGAAAATAGAACAAAGGAAAAATAGGACAAATATGAAGAAGGGGAACTAAAAACAAAAATCCCCTATGAGCTTGAGCTAGTGGTAAAGAAATGGAAAATACAATCCATCATCATACCACCCTGCAAGAAAAGAAAAACAACAAGATTAAGATTTCCCCTTAGATCCCTGCTTATGAGATCTAAGGGTCATGTCAAAAGTAGGAGATGGGTTATTTGAATATTTTCCATTGAGCTTAATCCATCCTTCTTCAACCTTGTATACCTCAACATGCCAAGCCAACAAGTCCACAAATCTATTAGAACTAGAAATGATGAGGATAACTAGCTTACCAAGGGAAGTCAAATCAACACCAACAAGGGACACAACATTTCTTGTAGTAGTAGGGGAAACAAGATCCTTATGGGCGGAAGGAGAAGTAGAGAAAATAATAATAATTGATTCAATAGAGTTATTTTTAGTAGGGACAATAGGAACACCTTCAGTTTCATTATTTGAAGGAAGAGTAGAAACATGTAAATAGGGAAGAATCCTTAGTGGAATATGGAGGAGGCTCTCCATCAAGGGCCAACATTGGATCATTCACACACCCATATAAATGACGAGGCATCTCAAGAAATATGCAATGATGATTATATGATCCCTTCGATCATGAGGAAGAACTTTTTGGTTTTTCTTTCTCTATCCCACATTTAGATCCATTGTGACTAGTCTTGAAGCAACTTTTACATATGAAAGGGAAGCCCTCATTGTCTAGAGGCTGAATCAAAAAAACCTTTGAAGATTTCAAATCAATATTTGTAGGTAAACCTTTATAGGAATCAATTTCAAAAAGAGTACAAGAAAAGGTATAGTGGAGAATATCATAAAACTCCTTGTAAACCATTAGGAAGTCTTCCAAGATAGGATCCATCGAAAGATGAAGAGGGAGGTAGGGAAGTTGAACCTAGATACAAATATTGCAAAAGGATTCCAAATAAGGGTTGAAATCCTCATGCCATGGCTTCATCTTTAAAGGAAGTGATTCTCTCAATAAAAAATTCTTGCAAAGAATAATCTATCTATCTAAAGCATTCTCAAACTTGGCAACAAAACAACCCTTTGCAAAATGGAAAATGTGCACTGAACCTAAAATAATAGGCTCTCAATGGTTGGTAATCACTTGATGAAGTTGAGGAAGAGGGCCAAAATCCCCTAAATATATCAATGATAGCATGTGCATATAGATAAGAGGCCATAATATTGATTTCTTCCATAGACTTCAAATTTTTTGTGACAACAATATATTGGTAGAGTAGGAAAGGAGAAACCTTAGATCTATTGTGACTAGTCATAGCTCTTCTAAAATAGGAAGTACCACTAGAAGAACCATAAGTAGTCAAAAATCTCAAGGGTCCCCAACTATTGCAATAGTAGCAACACTTTCCTTCAAAAAGGAACCCTAGCTAGCTTCTCAACATTAGTAAACAAAGAGGATGTAGAAGACACATTATATTCTCACACTATGGACATAATCTAGTCAATAGCACCCCTTTCAATGTGAACAATAGAAGCATTCAAGTGAACACCAAGTTTTGAAACCCTAGTTATCAAAGAAATTGCACCAATAGACAAAGTCTTCCCAATGCCCTTGGCATTTTGAGAAGACCCAATTCCCTCAATAGTCGTAGGAGAAAGGATAGCAAGGATTGAGCCCCTAACACCACCAATTGAGAAAAACCACCAATATTCAATAAAAGAACATTTGTACATGTGATACCTACAAGACCATTAGATAAAACCCTACAACCATAAGAGGTAGGAAAAGAAGTGATAGAAAAAGTTCTTTTGCCAATAGAGGAAGAGGGAAGATCAGCTGAAGACAAAGCCTTACCACCATCTCTAACATGCAGGGGATGACATTTGAAAAAAATGAGTGAGAAGATGGAGTGAGCAGGAGTGACATACTAGTATTAGCAATACAACTTCATAGGCTTTGTTTTGACTCATAAAAAAATATTTAAATTGTCACTTTTTTTAAGTGTATATTTTTTAATCTATTTTTTAGATGTTCTATCATATCATAGCCTTGTTTTGGAAAAAAAAAAGTACAACTTCTAGATATGGGCCCTTTTTAGCCATTTATGATCATTCCAATGCTAGGATTTGAGTTTGATCCTTAGAAAGATTGGTTTGAGTCTAATTTGGCCTCATTGAGTTATGGTTTTAATCATCAAAACCATAATTCCACTTAGCCTAATTTTGGCAAGTAGAACTTGATGAGGCCAAATATTGCCTTTATTTCATGATAGTTTTAAAACACTTTGTTGATACTCAGTTTTATTTGTGTCAAAACATTTGTGGACCTATGTTTACCGAAACCTATGATAAACCTATGGGTAGATACTATGCCATCTTTTGCTAGTGTTATATATATTATTCAGTATTTCATATAATTATCAAAATGTGTGTTCTCATATTTTAATTTAATTTTAAAATGCTTATTTGCAAACATGTCTCTACATAATAACTAACATGTTAGCAATGAAGCTAAAAGATTAGTGGAAGAATTCAAAGATGAGTGCCAATAGCATTCAAGGAGAAAAGAACGCTAAGGTGTAGCCATGGTGGAGGAAAGTTGTAATGGTTCCAAAGGATGCGGTAGCAGGTATGGAGGAGCTATCAAGACTTACTACATTCTCTACATTTATTCCTACGGTGAGCGGATGTTTAGACTTTATTATTCTTTCCTTAAGCTATTATCTCTTCTTCCCGCCTTGAGTTGTTATTTTCCTTCTTTCTCTCCTACAAATTTATACCTAGGTTATTTACTTTTCTATTATGGAATAAGTGTTGATCTCCTATATGTAGGAATCGGCCCAAGTGTGTTAGTTTAGCTAGTTAGAAGAAAGAATTTATGAGAATAGACTGTTAACTTTTTGTGTTTTTATAGTTCTATGTGTTATGTAATGAATTTTTGAAATGTAATGAAATATTTTTTGGCTTCTATCCTATGTTAGTAGTTTAGTTGAAGCCAACCAAGGGGACCCACTTGGAAGGTGGATTAGACTAGGTTAGTATAGATTTATTTCCAAGAATTTTTAGTAGTAGAAGTTGTAAATTCCTTCCTATAGCATCGCACTTCATGAATGTTCCTGTAGCATATGTGAGAATAGTTATAGTGGATGAACTAAGTTTGAATATTTTTTATCCTTTCATTGTATTTCCAATATTCATAAAGTTAATTGTGTTAGTTTCCTACAGCAATAGTGTAAGTTCTTTTTCTTGCATTTTACTTTCCTGCAACATAAGCTTAGTGACTCATTAAGAGACCTAGTGCACATATTGTGCCGACCATTTCAAGTATACATCCCTAGGTTGACAAGATTAAATGCACCTCATAGTGGGAAAAATATTCCTTAGTTTGAATATATTATTCCTAAGCATGGGCACAAGCCTATGATACACCTATTATGAGGCAGACCATTTTTAGCATCATTGCCAGGGATGGTGTCAAGATAGGAGCATTTTTGAGTCATAGTTCTTAGATAAAGTTCTTTTTTTTTAGAAATTTATAGTTTTGAAGCTTCTTTCACCAATGTCAAAAGTTTAATTCCATACATCGAAAAGGAAGATGACAAGATGAATATGGCAGATTTCTTCCATAGGAATTCATTAATTTGAACAAACAAATTGAAGAAGAAGAAGTTGAGTTACCTTTTGAAGATGTAAGCCCTATTTTTTCCACAGAATCATCATCAAGATTTGAACCATTAGATATAAGTGATCTTCAACCTTTTACTGAAGTTTTGGCTAATTTTCTTGATAACACTACTCTGAATCCACCAATCGTTAATCATCCAGTACCCAATGTCCCTTTTTAGTAGCAACTTCATAATCTAATACCTCTAGTAATACCACAACCTACTTTTACATTTCTTCTCCCAAGCCTTGTAAATACTGATAATCTCAAGAATATACCTGTAGCTACCCTTCCAAAGTTCTATGGCCTTGCAACTGAAGACCCTGATACTTTCTTGTTTGAGTTTGACATACTTTTTCATAGTTTTGAGTACAACATTGATGCCCATAAGTTCAAATTATTTCTAGCAACATTGAAAGAATCATCTCTACAATGGTTCATGGGCTTAGGAGCCAATGCAGTAGGAATTTGGGATGAAATGCAAACTCTTTTTCTAAATAGGTACAAAGAGTATTGCAAAGCATCTAGTTCAAGAGGAGATTATGTCTTTAGGATATCTCAGGAGGACGAAACATTGGAAAACTATGTTTCATGTTTCTTATATACAATGCACAAGAACCCTCAGCATGTGTTGTCTAAGGATTCATAAAAGATAGTCTTTCTAAGAGGTATGAATAATAACTATCTAGAAACACTAGACTTGGTGGCTAGTGGTGATAAATATCAAGATTCCTACGAAGACCTCAAGAAGATCTATCAGAACTATTCAAGGTCAACCATGAAGAAAGACCAAGGACCTCATTCCACAATCACTAAATGAATCAATCAAGGCATTTCAAAGCTTGAGATATCAAACCTATTGTTGGATTTCAAACAAGACATCATCGACGATGTCACTAAAAATCTTGACACAATGATTGCAAAGAAAAAGTATGTAGAAGTTGAGCTACAACTAGCTAAATACTGCCCTCATTGCTAGAAGCAAAAGAATGATTGCCAATGTAAATTGGTTGCAAGAATGGAGAACCAACATCTTCCAACTGAGTACATCAAGATAGATGGAGATGATGAGCAAGTATTCTTTGTTGCTCAATGCTAACCATGGGACCAATGTCAAGGTATGCCTCAAGACCCTTTCCAAATTTCAAATTTATATGGTAATCAATGGCAAAGTCATAATCCCTAAGGTCCTCCACAATATCAACCTAATTGGAATAATGTTGGGCAAAACAACCCACCATAATCCCAATGGCCTCAAAATTCCAACAACCCTAGTATAACCAATAGAACTACTAGTAGAACTAGTAGAACCAATTGCAACCACTGCAAGGGAATTAGTAGTCTACAAACCAAGGGAAGGGGATCTCAACAATGGCCTAACCAAAATACTGGTACTAAATAATTACTACCTCCAGTTCAACAACCTACTCTAATGCCACCACATACAAATCCTAGACCTCAAAAGCAGACATAGTTAGCTACACAACCTCAACCAAACCCAAATAGCCAACAGCCATAGAAACCCATGTATAGTGTTGATGCTTAGAAATATCCTACTTACACTTTGGGTGTTGTAGATATACATCTAAGATCTAGTACAACTTTACCAATGCCTAAACTACCTCTTATAACTGAAATACTAGACCCTCTTGTAGCATCAAAACCCTTAGTTACTGAAACAGTTGACCCAACCAATGTTACCATGTCAAACTAAGCTCAACCAGCAATGGAACCTCCTTTTCCAAAAAAATTTATACAAAGAAAACCTATACAAGCAAAGGAACAGCCTTTTGATATTGTTGATCGGCTGAAAAACATACATGTCCAAATACCCCTATTTCAAGCCATTAAGGATGTTCCAATTTATGGAAAATCCATTAAAAATGTTTTCGTGAAGAAGCATGGAAGGAAGAAAAAGGACTCCACCATAGTCCATTTTGTGGGACAATTGGCTGATATCATGTTAGGGAAATTGATCACACCAAAATATTATGATCTAGGAAATCTAGTGGTGAATGTCAGTATAAATGGTCAGTTTGTTAAAAATGCTTTAATAGATCTTGGCACTACTATAAATTTCATGACCAAGGATACTATGAAGAAGTTTAAAATAGAAGGACTAAGGGCTACACCAACAATTCTGCAACTTTTAGATAGTTCTACTATCACCCCTGATGGGATGATAGAAAACATAGTTGCAAGCTTAGATTCTCTAGAATATCCTATAGACTTCATGATTTTATCCCCCAAAGTTAATATATTTGGTTACCTTGTCATCTTAGGTCAACCATGGTTAGCCATAGTTGATGCAAATATAAGTTGTAGATTAGGGAATATGATGATATCAAATGGCCAAGCAACAAGGAAATTTGATTTATATCCTCCAACCCAACCATTACCAAATTTGAGACACATCTATTTGGCTAGATTTAGGGGATGAAGAAGAAGAGTTAGATTCTATAGTATAGCTCATGATGTTGCATAGACAATCTTTTCTAAAACTGCAAGAGGAAGATTTAGTACTTTAGAGTATCCTCACTAATAGTTGTGTGGTAGAAAAAGATGTATCTGAAAGTTTTGTGTTGGAATTAATCACATATGAAGAATGTGATAAGAATTGTGCTTTGCTCAAAGAACCTAACATTCTTCATCCACTCTCACCATGTGAATTAGAAGAAAATCCAATCTCTGAAGGTACTATGATAGAGTCCACCACTACTATTGAACTGACTAAAGGTCATAATCTCCATGTTAATCCCAAATTAACACCCATACAAATGGAATAGTTAAAAGAATTACTTCGAAAGCATGAAAATTCCTTTGCATGGGACTACAGTGATATGAAAGGGTTCAGTCCTACACTATGCACTCATAGGATATACATCAATGAAGGTTTTCTACCACTCCATCAACCCTAGAGAAGAATAAATCGAAGCCTTGGAGAGATAGTTAAAACTGAATTGCAAAAATTGCTTGATGTTGGTTTTATTTATCCTATACCTGACGATAGATGGGTGTCACCCCTATTAATAGTGCCTAAAAAGGGGGGGAAATGGAGAATTTTTGTAGATTATAGAGAATTGAACAAGACCACCAAAAAGGATCACTTTCCTTTACCATTTATAGACCAAGTTCTAGACACTCTAGCTGGAAAGAAGTATTTCTCTTTTCTAGATGGGTATAGTGGTTATAACCAAATTAGTATTGCTCCTAAAGATCAAGAAAAACCCACATTTACATGCCCATGGGGTACTTTTGCATACACATTTTTTACCATTTGGTCTATGTAATGCTCTTGCAACGTTCCAATGAGCAATTATTAGCATCTTTGCTAATATATCACATAATTGTATGGAAATATATATGGATGATTTCACAACATTTGGAGTCACTTTTAAGGAAGCAATTGTGAATCTTGAAAAGGTTTTGGTAAGGTTTCGAGAACATAATTTGGCACTTAATAGTGAAAAGTGTTTTATGCTCATGTAGGAAGGCATGGTACTTGGTCATTTCATATTAGCTGCAAGAATACAAGTGGATCCAGCTAAGATAGAGGTAATTCAAACATTGCCCATACCTACAAAATCAAAAGATGTAAGATCTTTTCTAGGTCATGCTGGATATTACAAACATTTTATAAGAGATTTCAGCAAAATAGCTAGTCCCTTATATAAGTTACTCACAAAAGAAGCTTAATTTAGTTGGACATCTGAATGTGATGAAGCCTTCCTACAGCTTAAGAAATTTCTAACTACAACCCCAGTTTTACAAGGCCCTAATTGGAATTTACCTTTTCACATATATACAGATGCCTCTGATTATGCCATAGGTGTATTCCTAGCATAGCAATCTCAAAATCTTGAAAATGTAATCTATTATATTAGCAAGAGCCTTTGTGGACTAGAATTAAACTACACAATGATAGAAAAAGAATTGCTAGTAGTAGTTTATGCCCTCAACAAATTTCGGCAATACATAACTGGCTATTCCATATTTGTTCATACTAATCATGTAGCAATTAAATATCTCATGAATAAACTTGCTATAAATAGTAGATTAGCAAGATGGTTACTGTTGTTGCAAGAATTTGGTATAACTGTTGTTGATAAGCTTAGAATAGCCAATGTTGTAGCTTATTATTTATCAAGAATCCATCATGATAATACTAACACTACTTTGGTAGATGATGCATTTCTAGATGAGCATTTATTTCATATTGTTGTTCAAACTACATGGTATGCAGACATTGTTAATTACATTGCAGTTAATAAAATACCAAAACATTTTTCTTACAAGGAAAAGAAGCAACTTGTAGAGAAAATTTTATGTTTCTCCTAGATACATAATCTCTTATTTTACACTAGACCTGATCAAGTTATGAGAAGATTTGTGAGAGAGGATGAGACATACGATATTCTACATGCATGTCATAATGAACCATGTGGAGGATACTTTGCCACAAAAAGAAGAGCCTTGAAAATCTTGACGACTAGTTATTATTGGCCTACACTTCACAAAGATGTAGCCAACTATACATGGAAGTGTGGCAAGTGTCAAAGGATGGGCTAACCAATAAGAATAGATGAAATGCCTCTTAACCCTCAGATGGCATTAACACCATTTAACAAATGGGGCATGGACTTCATTGGTCCAATTGATCCTCCATCTAATGGAAAATACTATATTCTTATGTGCATTGATTACCTAACAAAATGGGTTGAAGTCAAGGCCATGAAGCATGCTCATGATGAAAAAGTTGCTAAATTTTTGAATGAAGAAATTTTTACTCGCTATGGTGTACCCAAAGAGCTAGTCACTAACCAAGGTGCATAATTTACCTCTAGTCTGATCTCAGAGTTGATGAAACAATATAACATTAGGCATCAAAAATCCAGTCCTTATCACCCTCAAGCTAATGGACAAGTAGAGGTCACAAACCGTGAACTAGAGAACATCCTAACAAAAATGGTTCATCTACATCATAGGGATTGGACCAGTAGATTATAAGAAGTTTTTTGGGCTTACAAAACAACATGGAAGACTACTACAGGATTCATACCATTTGAGCTCCTGTATGGAAAGGTAGCAATTCCCCCCATTGAATTTGAACATAAAACTATAAGAACTACAATGGAGCTAGAAATTGAACTTCTTGTAGCATAAAGAGAACATCTTCCACATCTTAACTCTCTAGATGAAATGTGCAAAGCTACTTTGGAACACATTGAACTTATACAAAAACAAAAGAAACAATGGCATGACTCCCATATTATCAGTAAACAATTTCAAGTTGGTGACTGGGCACTACTATATGATTCCAGATTTAAAGACATGTCAGGCAAGCTATGGACAAGATGGCTGGGACCAAATGAAATTAGTCATGTCTTTGATAATGGAGTTGTTCAATTAACTACCATTGATCTAGTACCTTTCAAATTATTAGTCAATGGTCACAGAGTCAAATTATATAAATGGCCCCAAACAAAAGAAGACTTCCTACAGCAGTTCCAACGGCCCAATTCAAATACACATCAGGTAACTCTTCTTGTAGCTAAAGGTGTCAACCTTCTACCTATCACTCTTCAACATTAATTTCTTTGTGTATTCTCATAATAAAGACTTTATGTCCACATAAAGTTCACTTTCTCATTCCATCTCATCTCTTTACCTTCCACCCATCCACCTCATCTCATTTCTTTATCTTCCATCCACCCACTTTCCATGTCATCAATTTCTCATATTTTCAATAAACCTCGTGAGATGTTGATAGATGCTACCAATGCTAATATCACTTCTGCCACCTTTTTGGTATGTGCAACAATCACTTAACAGGTATAAGGTTCTCAAATTATAATTCATTTATAGTCCATAGATTTTGTTAATTATATTTAATACTGCATTCTTTATATGATGGTGACATTATGCTAGTCCCTTACCTATACTAGGTCTAACAAGTGTGGACACTTGTCCATATTTAGCAGGGGGCAGTGAAGGTCACTAATATCCAATGGCATTTCTATTTATTCATAAAGACTTTTCCAAATCTTCGTATTTCCTTCATTGATGGAATTTAATTGCCATAAGTACACAAGTGAGGTGACGTAACCCTTATTTTTTAATGATTTTATTACCAAGCTATGATGTGACTTGTGTTTAAATTTTATGTGATTTGAACCCCATTTTTGGATGATTCTCACACATATTCATGACTTAACTTCATTAAAGCCATATTATTATGCATAACAATTCATTGTGACATTAATTACCTGTTAAAAGAAAGAAATGTGAGTTGAGCCTATAAAACAACAAAGAAGCTTAAATTCAAAAGGGGAAAAATAGAGCAGATAAAGAAAGTGTTAAAAAAATGGGTGGACAGTTGCAGAGGAGAGAACCAGTGGAACATACTGTGTCGCTCTCAAATGTAGAGGCCATATGAAGGTTTAATGCATGTGGATGATTAGGGTATTTCTGGAGTTTGACTGCATATGATGAAGAGGCAACTATATAATTCACAAGGACATTTGATGAAGGTGAAGCTTTTGTTTGGGGTTTAATAGTGATTGCAATAGAGGAACGCATTACTGAAGTGACTAGGTTTCCTAGAATTGGAGAACATTATCCCAGCACACATGATGTGAGGTTAGCAAGAGCTCAATTTACTAGATCGACTAATCCTCAAATGGACATTACAAAGCAAGGTTGTAAGAGAATGTCATTGTTGCCACCATACAATGAATTAGCCATGCATATTATCAGGTACCTTACATGCGAAGGGTGATTCTCATACTTACATGCACATCATTTCAAATTACTTAGTTGTATAAGGCATAATCTTTTAGTGAACATTCCAAATTTCTTATAGAATATGCTTTGTATTAGTACAGAAGAAACTCAAAAAGGAAAAGATAGTTTCATTACCCATCATGCCCTGATTAAATTATTGATAGAAAAGTTGCTTAGGGATGTATCTCCTATGACATGGGATGAATTTTTACAAGCCAAAACTCTACAACCCCAAGATACCCCTAGTGAACAACCTAGTGAGGAAAATGTAGTCCCCACCAATGAGCCTACTGAACAAAATACCCAAGAGGCTAAAGCCAAAAATATCCAAGAAAATTTACAAGAAACTATCCCTATCCAAAAGACTATATCTTTACCTATTCAAGAAACCTAGAAACCTACTTCTAGCAAAGCAAAGAGGAAATGAAAACTACAAGAAGAAATCTCTATTTAGGAAAAGGAAGAGCCAAACCCTATAGTTGTGGGACAAAAGAGAACTAGGAAAATTCTTGCATCAACTACTCCTATAGTAGAGACACCCAAAGGGAAAGGTAGAAAAAAGGCTATGATAAAAGAAGAAACCCCCATAAGGAGAAGCCCTCGGATGAGAGGGAAAGTTTCTAAAGATTCTACTTTGTTAAAAACATCTACTAAGGAATCCCCTATGAAAATTACCTTTGATCACTCTCTTCCCCATCCTAAAATTACAAGAATTCCCAAAAATCCTAATGAGGAATGTAGGGATGAAATCAAAGAAAATTCAAATGATACCCCAGTAGACCAACCAGGTACTTCAAGCTATAGGGATGAAATAGTTCCTGATAAAGTTGATCTAAACACTACCCTAGTTGCCTATAAATTGACATGGTTTATTGATGTTGTAGAAAAATTATGGAGAGAACAAAGAAAGAGGAAAAGAAACCATGAGGATGATAGTGGTTCTATTACACTACATAAACTCCTTTTTTAGTTGTTTGCGTAGCATATGTTTGTTGAGGTCTTATGGGAAGAAGAGAGCAAAAAGGTGAATAAAGTCATAGCATCTCGAGATGAAGAAATCGTAGATTTAAAGGAACAATTAGCAAGTCAAAAGCAACGGATGGATCATGCCCTCAAGTTGGTTGATTAGGCACTTGCTTGTAGACCACTGCCAAGATTTTATGCTCTTTGTTTAAAAGAACAATTTCTTTTGTTTCAACTAATGTTAACTCTTAAGGATATTAATGCAATGTTCAAATCAGCACAAGAATTGTATGGATTATATTAGACTATACCATCCTAGCAGTAGAATTAATTATATGTTCATAATTTTGTTATCCCTTCAGAGACTCAATGGAATCCCTTGCTCTATATAGGGGATATACATTTAAGAGCCCTCATGTCCTAGATTTCTAATGAAGCAAACTATGATGGGCAACTAAATAATTATAGGGATGAGGAAAGGACAGAACTCTTGCCTTTAAGAGCCAAGAGTAGCAAGCTAGATGAAGTTCTCAAGGATTGGTTCACATTAACTTATGGAAAGAAGAATCTGGAAGTAAGGAAGGAGCTATCAAGACTTACTACATTCTCTGCATTTATTCCTATGGTGAGAAGATGTTTAGACTTTATTATTCCTGCCATAAGTTGTTATCTCTTCTTCCCACCTTGAGTTATTATTTTCATTCTTTCTCTCCTAGAGATTTATAGCTAGGTTATTTACTTTTCTATTATGGAATATGTGTTGATCTCCCATATATAGGAATCAGCCCAAGTGTGTTAGTTTAACCAGTTAGAAGAAATATTTTATGAGAACAAACTGTTAACTTTTTGTGTTTTTAAAGTTCTATGTGTTATGTAATGAATTTTTGAAATGTAATGAAATAGTTTTTGGCTTCTATCATATGTTAGTAGTTTAGTTGAAGCCAACTTAGGCCCACTTGGAAGGTGGATTAGATTAGGTTAGTATAGATTTATTTCCAAGCATTCTTAGTATTGTAAGTAGAAGTTGTAAGTTCCTTCCTATAGCATCGCACTTCATGAATGTTCCTGCAGCATATGTGAGAACAGTTATAGTGGATGAACTTAGTTGGAATATTTGTTAGCCTTTCATTGTATTTCCAATATTCATAGAGTTAGCTGTGTTAATTTCATGCAGCAATAGTGTAATTTGTTTTTCTTGCATTTTACTTTCTTGCAGAAGAAGCTTAGTGACTCATTAAGAGACCTAGTGCACATACTGTGCTGACCATTTCAAGTATACGTCCCTGGGTTGACAAGATTAAATGCACCTCATAGTAGGAAAAATAGTCCTTAGTTTGAATATATTATTCCTAAGCATGGCCCAGAGCATGACTATGATACACCTATTGTGAGGTAGACTAGAAAGTATACATGCAATATATATATATATATATGTGTGTGTGTGTGTGTGTGTGTGTGTGTGATAAATTCATTATTTTAGGAGAGAAGTTTTTTTATTTATTACATTTTACTTTATTTTTAAAAAAAATTAGGTTGTGCATTGTCATGATTTCTTGGTCTTATTTTGTGTTGTGGAAAATATATCATTGATGTAACCATGTGATATGATACACATTATATAGCAATAACTTTTAGTGCTAGTAGTTATCAATCATTAGCAAAAGGCATCCTTACTCATTATTAATGACTTAATTTTTGCATCATCTTTATGGAATAATTCCTTAACCAAAGTCCCAGGTGGAAAAGTTTGTTTGGCATGAAATAAAGATGAGATCCTAGGATTAAATTTTCATAGCACCAATTCATGTCTCAACCATGACATCAAATCCAAGCTTGAAGAGACTAGATGCAAACACACGTATTAGACCATTATATGGGAGCATCTTGTAAATCCTTGTGTTCCTCCATTCCTAGATGATTCAGTTGAAAATTATCTCATCCCACTTGATTATGAAGGCACTATTTTATTTGAAAATCATATCTTGAAGTGGATTATGAAATTGGAAGTACTTGAGAGTTATGATGACCTACTAGCTTCACCTACAACTCCTACTTCTCTAGTTTAGTTCACCTCTACTATTTCTCTTGATGATGATTGCATTCCTATAGTCTTGGATTCTTGTGATCCAATGAAATAGGATTTTCCTTATCTTTTGTACAAGGTTTAATGGGATGTCTTATGGAAAAACATTATAGGTTTATTTATGCAATCCTACATTGCAAATTTGGTAGACACTGGTAATAAAATTTAAATTCTCCCTAATGAAGATGTTCACTCTTTAGTTGCCATAAGGGAACATTATGGAAATCTTCTTCATTATCCACTTAATCCCTCTTTTGAGTTTGATATGACCATGATATAGTATTTGGAGGTCTCTTTATCTTTAGAGAGGACATTTGAGTCTTTGGAGATTAATCATGAATCTCTTCATTCACTTGATATGTCACATTACTTGGTTCAAGTTGATCATGTTAGAGTAAATAATTAATTAATTATTAATTATTTATTCTTTTACTTAAACTTACTTAGGTTAATGCATTTATTTAATATTTAGTATTTAATGGTTGTAGTGATGAGTTGTTGACAACACAGATGTTTGTTCCCTTCTAGCATGTTCCACCTTTTTGTGAAAGTGCGCTTAGTTGTCAACCTTATCTTCTACCACTTTCTAGCTTGTTCTACAAGCTTCCATGAAGCCTTTATATTTGGGCTCTCTCATTGTATTTTCTCATTGCATTTTCATTGTAAATACATTTTTTTTTTTTTGCAATATGTTCTCTCTCAAGTCCGTTTAGGGTTTTTACAAGCTTCACCTCTTCCTTCTTGGTTTCCCTTCGACAGGTTATTTGAAAGTAGGTGATCTTGGTGAGCTGTGGAGTTGGATTTCATCAACTCCTACATGGTATCGGAGCCTCCCTACTGCTACTTCTTGTTTGAAGGATTTTTGAAGTCATGATTTAGAGACACAAACCCTAGTTTATTTATGCTTTTTTCTTCAATCTGAGGGAAGAGCATTTTTTTGGAGCACATTGGGCTCAAATGGATACTGCCATTGGATTTAGAAGGCATTTTTTAGCTAGGATTCATATAAAATTTGTCAATTTTGGAGACAAGGCTCCAAGAAGAAAAAACATTTTAGGTGCAGGCCCTTCCATATGGTCATATGGATGATTTTGTGGTGAAAAAATAAAAAATAAAAATAAAAATTCAGAGTGCCACCAGCACACTGTTGGGCGGCCACCCGCACTT
The DNA here is from genome assembly GCA_028749045.1 of Cupressus sempervirens. Lineage (NCBI taxonomy): Eukaryota > Viridiplantae > Streptophyta > Pinopsida > Cupressales > Cupressaceae > Cupressus > Cupressus sempervirens. The sequence continues at coordinate 572,220,196 of CM053787.1, forward strand.
AGCTCACCAGCTACCATAGCTGATTGAGCCACAATAAAGTAGCCCCAACCCGGCTACCATCAACAGGCCACCCTGCCACTACCAACTCACCTTTGTAGTTGGCGTCACTTACTGAGTTCTTTGCTTAGCCCATGGTTCTCTGCCCTATTCACCGCTTGTCCACCACTTACTTTTTTAGCACCTTCTCAGCACCACGTGGACATTGCTTTTACCAATGCATGGAATTTCCTTCTACATAGTCAAAAATCAGTTGTATAGTGACACATGGATTTTGCAACCCCATCAAACACTTGCAGCAACTAGGGTGCAATATGTGGCACAATGCCATGTGGCACTTTTCCATGTGGACCTACCATGTCATACCCTGTCACGTCAAATTTTCCACATGGTTACCACGTGGTATGCCATGTGGAACCCTTTTTTTCTAGGATGGCTTTGAAGCTATCAAATTTAACATAGCGGATTGCTAATGTTAGCATGACATCAGCACTACATCAACTAACCTCTTGCACCTCTCCAGGGTCATTTTTGGACCTACTTGTGGTTTTTCAGCCATATCTTGAGCATACAAAGGTATTTTTACAATCCAAAAGAAGCAGTAAAAATTTGGTTCCAAGATGGAGACATTGGTTGGGTATTTTTAAGTTTTGGTGTAGTTTTGTTGCTTGTTTTTATAGTCAAAGTCTAAAGTTCTATTTTTGACTCCAGCATGCATATCTTTTGTGTCCCACATCCATTTTTTGAAAACCTTATATTTTTGGAAAGCTAGTTTTGTCACCTTTTTAAAAATGTGGTCTTTTTCCTTAGGTTTTGGCCCATGCTCTTTCTATCATGTTTTTGGTGTTTTTTCTCCTTGGTGGATATCTTGGGTGTTTTAGGTCCAAGGATCATTTTCAAGGCATGGTTTCTTTTGCTTTGGGTTTTCCTATCTTTGGTGTTAGCTTTTTTATTTTTTCAATCATTGTAGACATCATTTGTAAGCACTTTTTTGTATATGCACTAAGACAAAGAACCACTTTTACATTTCAAGTTCATGAATGTTGTTTTGAGATAGTTATACTTGCACTTTTTTTATAAAGCACCATGGGGGGATAGTTGTTTGCTATTTTAGGTCCTCTCCCTTTGTCAAGTGAGTATCTTTTCCATTACATTAGCCCCATTCAATGTAGATGTGATCGTGTCTTTATAGGTGTTTGTACCTCTTCCTCTCTCGTCATTCTTGGTTCTGTCTATAGAGGATTTTGACCCACCTTCTTAGTTGCCTATCATCTCACCCCATTTACATTAAGGGAGGGGTTATGTTGTTGTTCTAATACATCCTTGGTTCGATGGCTAAATAGTGTGAGCTATGTATTTAGTGGTTGATCCTATATACGAGGCGATTGCAGTGGCTGGCTACCTATGCATTTTAGGGAGATGGATCATCTACCATATAGACTTGCTTAGTTTGTGCCTTCTTCTTCCATGGAGGTTCTTCAAGTTAGTAATTTCTTTCTAATGGTAGATTTTGTAGCTTCTTCATGCTTCAGTGATACTCTTCATGATCATTTTTCGTTCTTGTTTTATGGGGACATTCCCCTAGTTGGAGGATTCATTAGTTCTTCACTAGGTTACCTCTTTTTTGGGTGAAGGTTTTTCCCACTTAGTTTTCTCTCTTTCCCCATTTTCAAAGGTTGCATTTCTTTCATTTTACACGGGTACCTAACATGGCCTCATTGTCGAGATCAATTCTACATTTTCATCTTAGTTTTGTGAGCTTAAAGCATTCCCTTAAGTTACACTTAAGGGGGGTGTTAGAGTAAATAATTAATTATTTATTTATTATTTATTCTATTACTTAAGCTTACTTAGGTTAATGCATTTATTTAATATTTATTATTTAATGGTTGTAGTGATGAGTTATTGACAATATGGGAGTTTGTTCCCTTCTAGCATGTTCCAACTTTTTGTGGAAGTGTGCTTAGTTGTCAACCTTATCTTCTACCACTTTCTAGCTTGTTCTACAAGCTTCCATGAGGCCTTTATATTTGGGCTCTCTCATTGTATTTTCTCATCGCATTTTCATTGTAAATACATTTTCCTTGTTTTTGCAATATGTTCTCTCTCAAGTCCATTTAGGGTTTTTCCAAGCTCCACCTCTTCCTTCTTGGTTTCCCTTTGATAGGTTATTTGCATGCACGTGATCTTGGTGAGCTATGGAGTTGGATTTCATCAACTCCTACAGATCATGTATTTGTTGGAGACTCTTACTAAATGATTTAGAGATATCGTAAAACTTGAGGTTTCTTCCTACATGTTGAGGAGTTTTAATTCATGTACATATAGTATTATTTTTTCCTAAGGAAAGGAACATTGTTCAATTTTCATGGTATAGTTTTAAGCATTGAGCTTGGAGCATCTATCATTGGTGTGCCTTCAACATCAAGGGGGAGATACTTTTTCTCTCTTCCCACTTCCTATTCAAATGAGACACTATTGCCTTTGGAGATTATTAATAACATGTTACCATTGATTCCCATTTTCTCATGTTCTATCGGGTATATTCTTGATTGGTTTGTATGATCTTTAACATCCAAGAACATGGAGATACATGAACATATTTTTGAGAAATCATCTTCATACTTCATTTAGATTTTACTCCTTAATTCCTATCTATAATGTGAACCATTCCTACATTTATACTTGTTCTATATTCTTACTAAGTTGAGAAATTTTGTTTGTAGGCATTGATCTTTTTTTTTTCCCCTTCAAGCATACATCATTCTTGCATGACATTGAGCAAACTTTTTATTTTATTTTTTTGGGGGGAGGCATTGGGGTGAAATCATGTCTCCTTGTTTCCTTCCTATTGGGGGTGATTATATGTGTATGATGTATGTAGTCCTAGAGGGGTTTTTAATACTGCATTCATGTGCATCTTGGTTATTTTCATTTCTCTTTTGGAAGTGAATTTTGTCCTAACAAGTTTCCTCCTTTTCTTTTCTTTTTATGAGAGATTGTGTTGCAACTACATCTTGTATATTGGTACCTAACATGGCCTAGTATCTATGACCCATCTCGCATTTTTATATAAAATTATGAGTACATACCTCTAATTTGCACTTAAGGAGAGTGCTGGTGTAATTAAATAATCTTCATTAAACTCTACTTAAGCTTACTTAATAAAATATATTTCATAGTAGTTTGCATGTTAGACATCTAGTAGTTTTCATTTTATTATTGCACGTAGTGTAGGAGAAATTTCACTTTAGGTGGGTGTGAGATGCACATTTAGTGCACTTATCACATTATCATCCTCTTATTGTTGCACATTTTTGCACATACTTCAATGTACCATGGAGGATGATACACCTTTGGTGGACATGTGATTCCATCTAGTGTGGTTGATATTTAATCTCTTGTTAATCTCCCAGTTATCATGCACTTCCTATCCACATTATCATTTTAGTATTTATCATTAATCATGACTGAATCTAGAAAATTACTTCATCATATCATTTTATCTCTCTTGCTTTTGTTATTATTTGGAATTCCAAATCTTAGCATTTTTTTCGTTATCATAGGAAAATTCTTACATGGTTTCAAATTCATAGGAGTTTTCATTTATTATCCTACTTGGAGATATCTTGGTTCATTTTTTAGAGGGATTGATTCAAATATGGGCTTGTGGGAGCATCTCAAGCAAGATCTAACCTCACCAATACATCTAAATGTAAATTTTGACAAATTTTGACTATAAATTTGCCTACTCTAGAAAAAAGTCAAAATCTAAGGCCACACAAATTAGCAAACTGAGTTGTATAAAAAGATCTACTTGTGATGGTATGTTTTTGAAATTTATAAAAAAACACATGTATACTTTTTAAATTTAGTTGCAGTTTATTTCTTCTATCAAAATTGTTGGGATTCAAAACCTGGTATTTGTTAGTTTCTTAATTGTAAGCATTAAAGAATATCAAGGATTGAGTTTTCATAGCTTGACTTCTGCAAGATTACCAGTGATTACAATGTACTTGTATCTTCATCATTAAACCCTACCAGTAGTGCCCCAACACCTTCTTTAGCCTGCTTGAGCATCATCAGCTCTTCACTACCCCAACAATACTATGCACAATAACTTTGCACACAACCTTCTGTTGGAAATATAAGAGGAGTAACTAAGAGGAGAGGGGTGGATCATTTACCTCTAAAACAATTCTTAATCCCTTAGATGTCAATACAAACTTCTTATTAAATCAAATCCTTGGACAACTTGGTTAGAACTAAATATTCATTGTAACTCAGTTAACAAAGCAATCTTGAGATATTAATGTGTATTAACCTTTAGTAACTTAGTTGCAGAAACATAAAGCAATAAGAAAATAATATGAACACAAGACACCAATATTTAACATGGAAACCCAATTTGGGAAAATTGCCAATGTAACTAGTTACAAATTTTAACTCTTCTAAAGTGAGCCCTATTATGCCAACCTTGTTAAAGGTTACAAAACAAATTGTTAGGTGTGACCCTATTAAAGGATTTGAATCACCTTATTAGGAGTGGCCTTATTAGAGCTCTTGAGACACTTTAATTTATAAATTCTAGCATGTTATATTATTTACAAAATTATTGATAAGTCAACTATGTTAAGAGATTTCTTCACTACTACAATTGTTAGAGAGTAACAATGATTAACCTGATTGATGAAGCAACCGATTTGTAGATTTAGATCATTGTTCTAGTTTCTCCTCTAGATCCTTCCTAGTCAGAATATTCTTTTCAACTCCTTAGATGTCATTCCCTTAATCAAGTAGTCTTCTTTATTTACATCTTATCTTCTTTCACAACTTCCATAAATCAATCTACAACATGACCTTTGATATATATGAAATACAATGTCAATTCAACTTGAATACCATTACAAATAAAAAATTAACATATATTAAGTCAGCATACATAGACCAAATTAAAAAAATTATTCTACTATAGGTTAGCGAACACTAAAATTGAGTCACTTGGTTACCATTGAGTTCCTTGGTAATTGACCTAACTCGGTTTACACTGAACTCCTTTGGTAACCAACCTGACTTGGTTTACATAGGAATCCTCAATGACCAACCTAGCTAAATTTATGCTTGATCACTAAAATTGGCTACATTTATGCTCGACTAATACTAGAGTCTTCTGAGCTCGTTTAGATTGTGACATTTGTGTAACATCAATGACAATCATAAAATTGAATAATTGATTTCAACAATCTCCCTCTTTAGCATTGATAGAAACACAACATTTCATAAGAAAAGAAGTCTTAAACTAAATAGAATGATTTATAATATCCTTAGTTTCATTTTGATTCTTCATCCATGAGAACTCCTTCTAAATTTTCCATTTGATATCTTATATCTAGACTCCATCTGATCAAGTTCTCCCTCTTGCTGATATAAAAATTTCTTCCTCTAATTTATGAAATCAATCAAATTATCCCTCAATTATTTTGATATGACATATTCAATCTCTCCCTCTTTGACATCAAATTCAAAATATACAATGAGTCTTTAGTGTACCTAATGTACTAATTCATATGCAATGAGCTCTAAAATCTTTGCATCAACTTGATATATCTTCAATGTAGTTTGGTTGATGCATCACTAATCTGCAATATAGTGAGCATCAGATAAAGGAATGACCCCTAGCTAACCTCTTAGATACAAAAATGCATCTTTAGGTAATGGCTTGGTAAATATGTCAGAAACATGCTCCTTTGTGTTAACATATTCTAATCTTACTTCTTTATCTTGAACTAATTCTCTCAAAAATATATACTTAATTACAATGTATTTTGTCTTTGTGTGCATCACTGGATTATTGGATATATTGATTGCATTGATGGTGTCACATTAGATGACCACTGGATCCTTGATTACTTCATTCTTAACAATAATTACTTGATCTAGACTATGTTGGAATAATTAACTACTACAACAACATATTCTACCTCTACTATAGACTGGGAGATGCAATTCTACTTTTTTCTTGTCCATGATACTAACCTATTTCCAAGAAAGAATTCTCCTCCACTAGTGCTCTTCCTATCATCAATGCTTCTAGCCCAATCTGCATCAATAAAGGATTTCAACTCAAATTTTCCTCCTTTCTCATACCATAGACCATAGTCTTGTATGCCTTTTAGATATCTCATAATTCTCTTGACTTCCATCATATGATTTTCTTTAGGATTTGATAAAAATATTGCAACTATACCAATTACTAATGCTATATCAGGTATTGTGTGAACAACATACTAAAGTTTCCCAATCATAGATCTCTAGGTAGTCTAATTTACCTCTTTTGAATCATCATTCTTGGATAGCTTATGTCTAGTAAACGTAGGTGTACCAAGTGGTTTGGAATCTTCCATTCCAAAGGTCTTCAATATCTCCTTGATATATTTTGACTGAGTAAGGTAGATGACATCCTTCATTTGATGAACTTGTAAACCAAAAAAGAATTTTATTTCTCCAAACATTGATATTTCAAATTCTTTCCTCATTTTTTCAGCAAATTATTTACATAACTCATCATCTCCTATGAATAATATATCATCCACAAATATTTTTGCTAACAATATCTTATTTTGGGGTCCTTCTTTAATATACAAACTACTATTGTCTTTGATTCTCAAAAAACTAATCTTTATCAAATATCCATGTATTATCTCATACCATGCTCTGGGAGCTTGTTTTAGACCATACAAATCTTTGTGTAATTTGCAGATCATGTCTCTTTTATTTGAATGAATGAAACCTTCAGGTTGATCAATATAAACTTCTTCCTCTAGAATTCCATTCAAGAAAGCTGATTTTACATCCATTTAATACACTTTGAATCATTTAAATATAACATATACAAGAAGTGTTATGACTCCTTCAAGTCTAGCAATAAGAGAAAAAATTTCTCTATAGCCTTTTCTTTCTTCTTGAGCATATCCTTTACACACTAGTCTTGCCTTATTTCTTGAAACTTCCTCATTTCCATACAATTTATTTCTAAAGACCCACTTTGTACCAATTGCATTTTTTCCCTTGGGTCTAGGAAGAAGAGTCCAAGTATTGTTCCTTTCAATTTTTTCAATCTCTTCATTCATTACCTCTATCGAACTTGTTGGGACTAAAAATTGCATGATTCATTTTTAGTCACATTTTAAAATTTTGAGAAATCAAGCCCCATAAATGTTTGTATACCTGGCTGTACCTGTAAAGCCCCAGAGGTGTTCAATGTTTCTAACACCTTTATTTCAGTCTACCTAAGCATTCCATGATGTTAAATTGACATTCTGAGTCATTTGGCGAAGTCTTGTTTTGAGCTGGTGTCATTTCTACATTTTCAACTAAGTGTCAAATAGGGACAGGAAGCCCTGTTTGCATTTGAATATCTTTAACCCAAAATTGTGTCATGACCTGCCACTTTGAGATTGTCTAGTGTCCATACCTGAAAGCCTATGTTTTAGATTTTGAGTTGTTTCGAGTCTGTTTTCCTAGGTTTTGAATCCCTCAAAGTTTGTCATTTAATGTTTTCATGCTGATGCATATTGCACATAATTCTGGGAAGCCTTGTTTGACAAGCTATAAATTTTGACCAGTTGATCAAAATGCTGAAATTCCTTTTGCATTACATTTTAGACATTAGAGACTTGCTATGTTTCAATTTTTAAGTCTTGACGAATCCGTTTGATATGTTTTTTAATGTGATTCCAAATGCATTTTCTATCTTTTCACTGGTGTCAGCATTTGTTGATTTGTCAGTACCCCTGTTCATGATGTTATAACTCAAAATCCATGATTGGCTAGATCAAATGGATTGTACCACTATGTTTTCCTCTGAAAATTCTTTAAGTGTGTCAGTTTTTAAGTCACGACAAATCTGTCTACACACTTTTCCAAGTCAATTCCATTCACAAAAAATGATTTTATGCCAATGTTTCCATTCTGCTAATTTCGTGTAGCCCACTTTGAGCATTTGCCATTTGCATCCTGTTATTCGTCATGAGCCCAATTTGCAAATCCATAATGTTCTCATGATAGAGAACCAATGCCCTAGTTTTCGTCCTCCCATGTGTTAGTTTACCTAGTTTTTGAAGTCGATTTTGAACCAAGTTTAGTATTTTTTGACATGTTTTCTTGCAGGAAGTTCTGATAGGTCAATTTTGACAATAAATATCTTTTGACTTTGAATTTTTCATGAGACGAGATTTGGTGGGGTAAAAGTGTGCAGAAGAGAGAATCAATGCCCCAGTTTTCAGAGCTCTGTCAGGTGTTTGGATCAATTTTTAAATCCAGTCAAAGGACCTCTGGATACCAAATTGACAGTTTGCAAAAGAGAGTTAAAATGAGTTTTTAAATTTGATTGTCAATGGTCAAATTTGTTTCAAATTAGTATCAGGTGTTCAGAAGATCAATTTGACATATCAGTTGTTTGAAAACGAAAAAAAAAATTAGCCGGACCCGCTTTGGGGCCCGACTAGTATCAGACTAATAAAGACATTAGGATCTTAAAATTTCTACAGTCTGGTTGCCCTAGCATTCAAGCTAGAAGACGGAAGATTTGGGACAATTATTTTTGGCATAGAAGAGCTCCATTTGGGCATTTATGTGGAGTGCATTAAAAGGGAATATAAAGTTTAAGCTGTAGTTGTTGAACGTCAAGTTAGCTTTCGTCGGACAATCACAAAACATGCTATAATTATTGATGAAGTCAATCAGGAACGGATTTTGACAACAATAATATTCTTGTTATTATTAATCAAAGAATTTGATGTGGCACAACCTATTCTTGTTGTTCTACCATCTACCACAATATCTAGTTGGAAAGTTGAATCTCTGCAGTGCAACTCATTTGTAAATTTTGTAGTTTATAGAGGAAATTGTAACTCAAGAGAAGTTATTTGAAAATAGGAGTTCTATGATGAAGTGGATGTGTGATAGTTTAGATAGTTCTCCCAACCTATGATATTGTAATTGCGGACCTTGAGCATCTTAAACAATTAGAGTGGGAAGCACTAATAGTAGATGAATTCCAACATATTGATTTACCTAAATCATTATGTCATTTGGAGCAAATTGTTGTTGATTTTCAATTGGTGCTTTTCAGTGAGGCACTGAAGGAGAATTCCTCTGATATGTCCCATCTTTTTTCCTTCCTAAAGATGGAGAAAAAGGATCAAATTGTGGATATGCTTAGGCAAGGTGATGATCAAGAAGTAAAAAGGAGGAAGGATCTTGGCTCTAAAAGGAGCTCTCATGCAATGTAAAGGAAAGGATATCCACATTGACAAAAAGAGAAACATGCGGCTATAGTAAAGGGAGCAGAGTTGCTAAAGAGCAGGGTACCCTCACACATTAAAATGAATCCGCAGCTTCATACAAAGCAAACATACAAAATATGAAACCTACCTGCAAAAGAAGTGGAGGATGTCGTAATGAGGAGCTCTACCCACGTCTACAAGGATCAATGCATTCAAAGAAATCCTCCATGCATAGCAATCAACAAAATTAGTAAAAGGAAATGCTGCCCAAATGCAGAGAAGCTAGCATGAGCAAAACAGAGGAGTCTGTGCAATTCAATAATAGGAAACTCGAAACAGTCCACGCCATAATTAGCAACACACAGGCAGAAACCAAGTGAAAGAGAAGATCACACAATGTGGATGGAGATGCCATGGAGGTAAAAAAGAAATCCACACCCATGCCAACAAGAAGTCCACACAATGGAACAAGGGAGGTGGTGTTAAAAAGTAGTGCAGCTATAGCCTTCTTGCAAAGGGAGCAGAGGAAAAATGTTTGTCCCACATTGTTTGTGTGGGAAGAATTTAAGTTTTTTAAATAGAAAGGCACATAGATCATTAGTTGTCTTAAAGACAATGGCTTTTGGAAAGCCAAACTCATGTGGTAGGGCCCCCCATCCAATTTGACCTTAAATGTGGATGACAGCAGCATGATGCAAGTGTAATTTTGAACGAAGAGACGAGCATGCTGATGTGTCAATGGAGGCTACAATGTCGACACGTGGCAGATCCAACAAATCCTGCATACCTAAAAAATAAAGTTGCAAGGTAGATAAATATTATGGAAAAGTGGGCTATCACTACGTGGCGATGGGTCCTAGTGAGCGATGAGTTGGTGAAAATTAGGAGCAGTTTATGAGGAAGCATAGGATCGTGACATGTGTCACGATCCAACGGCGCGTGCATTCTCACAAAAATAAGATGCACGTTGATTAAAAAATGCGAGAAAGCAGGATTTTGCCACGTGTCATTGGGCCTAGAGTAGATGGTACAAGTCCCATGGTGCTAATGTGGTGAATGATATAGAGGGCTCAGCGAATTAATGAGTGACACGTGTCACTTGATCAAACTGAGTTTGACCCCAGATTTTAAAAGACAAGGGAAAATATGAAATGTTTGAAAAGATAATTTTTTATTATTTTCTCAATCAATGCATTGAGCAGGAATTTTAAAATCAAAAGTGGACCTTTTTATAAAGTTTTACCTTTAAAGAATTTTAATTTTTTTGAAATTTAAAATCAAATTGAGTTGCAAACCTAGTTTTTTTTACCAAAGGAGACATTTTCAAACTAATATTCTAGGTGTTTTTGAAAGGCAAAGTATGCCTTATCATATATCACCGAAATCGTGAGAATCTAAACTTTTCGATTCTGGAGTCAGTTTTTGCACAGGAAGTAGTTGGTTCCTACTATAAGAGGTTTTGTCTCAAATGTCTAATCTGCAACAATATTTAGGTTTGGAAGTTCAGAATTGATTCCTAGCATGGTGATGACCTGAATATGGTTAAAGGGCAATGAAAATGTAGTTAAGGTCAAATTCTGATCAGATTCACTTAGTAAAAACTCAATTTTTACTGGCATTTTCATGAAGTTTTCAGATATTTTGGTGACTCATCAATTTTTCATCATTCAAAAATAGACATTTACAAATTATTTGCAAGAATTGATGAAGACAAAGATCATATTAAAGGGGAGAGAGATTAGAGAGAGTCTTTTGATTGTAATGGAGGGAATTTCAAATGGACATATGTCGATTACAGATTCAATCCAAGAATTCATCTTCATCCTATATTACTCTTTATTTCTTCCATTGTAAGGGTTCTAGTTTTAGTGACTCAGAAACCAATTGGTAGGCAGTTTTCTCTAGGTAATACCAGCAAGGTTCCAGTGTTTTACTGTGATACCACATTCTTCAGCAAATTTCTCTTGTATGAACAATAGTAAGAAGGATAATACGGATAGTTCAAATCTGTTAGGTGTTTTTCATGCTTTCATTTCATGCATATGGTTTTATATTTCAAAGAGAATACAAAGAACATCAGGATTTCATCAGTTTCATCTTGAATCTTGTCTCCTTTCTTAGTAAGCTTCAATGTTTTACGATCTTTGAACAAAGAGCCTTGGTCATAGTTGTAGTCCCTTAAGGCTATATGATGTTTTATTATTGCTTATAACTTAAGGGGTTGTGTAAATGCTTCAGTAAATCAACAAGTTGCAAGTTTATTAAGGGGGATATTAGGTAAGAATGAGGTTTAGATTGAGCACAACTGTCTATTTACAAGTTAAATAGATAGATTAAATATCTGAATATATGTATAAGTATTAGATATCCATATGTATGTTTGTGATTTATGGATTTTCCCAATGGATTAGGCACTGGTCAGCTACAGGATCATTAAAGTCTTACTGTTGCATATCTAAGGGTTTTTTGAAATCAACATTATTAATCAAACATTATTTCTATTTTATGTTGAAGGACCTAAATGTTTAACCCTCAGCTTGTGAATATTCTAGATTTGCAATTTACTACTGTAGATCTATGTCATTTCATGAGTTACTAGGAGAAATAAGGGTTTTATCTGCTATAATAGATTCAAGGATATGTTTTTGTACTGGTACAGTATCAATTGAATCTGAGGTTCACTCGCCTAAGTTTAGCAGAGCCTGAAGTAGAAGAAGGGTCATGCCTTATAGTTAGCCTGTTGTCAAGAATGGCATGTTGAAAATGGGAGTTAGTTGCCCCTAGATGTGTCAATTTCTCAGTGGGATAATTGAAAACCCTCCAGCATTTTCAAACACCAACACAACTTTCATTGTTTAATGCATATTTAAGAGTTATAGGTTCAAATTTAGTAAGAAAGCATGTATGTTTTAGTTTATTCCTTGTTGATATGCCTCCTTTTTTATCTTCAATTGTTTTCTCAGGTGCATGATGCCTTTTGACATATCTAGCAAGTATAGGTACCTTCCTTCTAGATTCTAGACTTGATTCACTTGCTTCACCATGCTGAAAGGTTTTGTGTTTTTCTAAACTCTTCTTTGTTCCCACTATTTGAGACTTGGTTCCCACAGTCTGTGACTTAGGTTCCTTTGTCTAAGACTTAGTTAGAACTATCTCCAACTTGGGTTTCTCTAACTATAACTCGAGTTGCACTGGCTACAACTTAGGTTGCTCTACAAACTTAGGTGACTCAGGTAGTATAATCTACTAGTGTGGAGCAATCTTCTATTTCCCAATCATATTTTCATGTACCTTTGGGAAATTATTAGGCTCAAAGTAAACAAATTTTCTTTAGTTTCCAGGTTCCTTGCTACTTTTTTCTTCACTATTTTCTACAAACTCATCAATTTTTACATTTACACTTTCTATAACCTTGTGAGTAGCAAGATTCAAACATTTATATGCTTTCCTCTTGGTAGAGTATCCTAGGAATATTCCTTTGTCACTTTTTACATCAAAATTTCCTTTCCTTGTCTCTTTCAAGATATAACATTTGCTTGCAAATACTTTGAAATAATAGACATTAGGTTTATAGCCATACCATAATTTATAGGGTATTTGATATGTACCTTTCTTTAGTTAAAATTGGTTCAAGGTATGAACTATTGTGTTGATTGCTTCTTTCTAGTCTTTGGATGTAATATTTTTCTCTATAATCAATATTCTTGCACAATCCATGATGGATATATTCCTTCTTTTTGCTATGTCATTCTACTAAGGTGTACCAAGAGAAGATACTTGTCTTTTCATTCCTCTTTCATTATAGAACTCATTGAATTTATTAGAGATGATTTCTCCCCCTCTATTCGACCTTAGGAATTTTAATTTCTTCCCTATTTCTTTTTCAACTCTAGCTAGATACCACTTGAACTTTTCAAAAGCTTTAGATTTTTTGAGTACATGTTGGAAATATTATGACAGGCTAAGTTACTGAGAGGGGAGGCGTGAATCAATAACGAATAAAGCTTAATCCTAAATTAGCAATTAATCCTTCCTGTATATCCTGATCTAATTGTATGCATGAGAAAATAAAAACATTAAATCATATATAACACTTCTAACACACAATTTGGTGACCCAAAAGCCTTCCAAATATAAAGTAGAACTAGGGTGGGGATGATACCTACAAGCTTTAGTATTGTAGTAAAATTTGGCCTGTTAAGACTTAAAATGATCACTTCTGATTATCTACCCTATTAGGAGCAATAAGGACTGCTAGGTCCACCTTGCAAAAGGATTTACAAACATACAATGAAGTATGCACTCGATAAAGAGATGTACACAAGACTGTTAGGTCTACCTTGTTTAAAGGATTTGACTGATCCACCTGTTAGGATGAAATACTATTTGATCTCTAATCTACAACTGGGTTTGTTGAATGAGATTCCTCTAAGTGTAGAAATCACCTTGTTATGATAGATAAATCTTTGCTACTCCTTATACTATTGTAGCCTTTTTAATTCACTCTTCTATTTTCCTTTTCTTGTTACATTATACCATTCCATCTCATCTCTTCATATTGGATATAATACAATATGTAACATATATACCAATCCAATTTACAAATTACAAAGTTGGCCACAATACAAGTTTACAAAAAATACACAAAGTTGGCCCAAATGAAGAAACTTGGGGTTGGTCTCTAAAGACTAGCTTGGTGAAGTTTTGATACTTGGCATCCACTATCAATTCTTAGCATCGTCATGCACTTAGTAGACATAGAAGCTCAATCCATACTGATCACTTTGAAGTAGTCTTAAACTCAGTCTACACTAGTGACTTAGTGAATACTGTGAAACTTGGCATATAAACTGAATCACTTGATTCACACTACATAGCTCAATCAATGTTATCATTACGAGCTTGGTATAAAATGAGTCACTTGGTTAACACTGAGTAGCTTGGTTAACACGACTCACATCACATCAACTACAAACTTGATAAGCACTACACAACTTAGTTTATACTAATAAACTTGGCATTTACTGTGATGCTCGATTTACACTACTAATCAATAACTTTGTAGTAACTACTTGGCACAAACTGAATACTATCCAAAGGACTTGGTAGCAACTAAAATGCATGGTTAACATTGTTAACTATACAATATTCTTGGTAGATACTTACAATCTAAATAAGTGTATGTCACTAATAACAAACATGATTGAAATGTCAATAATCTCCCCCTTTGGCATTATTGACAAAAACACTTATCAGTCAAAACTGAATTCAAAAAAAATGTTCAAGAACACCTTTATCCATCACCTTATGTCTCCAACTTGGTAGAATATACTATTTTTGAGATTTTTCAAATTTGGATTTGTAAGAGATGTATTTTTGTACATGAATGATATATTAATGCTCCCTATACATAATATAAAGTATACTTTACTTTTTTTTGTACATTTTATCCTTTTTCACAATACATCTATATACATCTTCTCTCCCTTTATACAACATACATCTTTTCTACAATCTTTAATCTTCTCCCCCTTTTTGACATTAATGCCAAAGATTTATGCTATATCTATTATATAGTAATGCCAAAATGTGACAAGAAATATGAATGTACCTTCAAGATAAGTACCAAATTCTTGTCCCAATTTTCTTGCAACACCTTGCATGTGTGCAATGCAATATGCACTTCTACTAACAGTTTTATCATATGGTCTATAATGGAGAAGTCATTGTCATTGATGAGAATTTTTGCATGTGTAAGGTATTTTTTCAATGCATCCATGTTTGGGAGAATCATATTCTGTATATCTATCAATGTAGCTCTTATTCTTTCTTCTTCTTTTAACAATTTTGCCTACATATTATCTACTATTCCAAGCTCACTACTTCTCTAGTTCTCTAGTAGTTTTAGAATAAGATGCATTGCTGTAGGAGGTCTCTAGTGAGCTTGGAATAGTAGATAATTCTACTTGATGGATAGCAATTTGTTGAGCAATAAGTTCTAAAACCTTATTCTCAAATTTCTTCTTAGATCTCTGCAACAATTTGTCTTGTCCATTTAAATAATTATTGAATTTTTGGACTACCTCTATTAACTAGTTCAAAATTGGTTGAGAAGTATCAACCTCTATGCTTAGATTGTTTGGTAGATATCCTTAGCATCCTCAATTATCTTGAATTCCTTTTTCCTTTCTTCTCTAAGCCTCTACTACTTGGCTTTCTTCTGAGGAATTTCTCCAAAGACATGCATCTGATTAGTATTGAGATTTGAGATATCCCAATTAGGAATAACAATCTCCTCATCAAGATCTATGTCTTCTTCCTTCTCTTTTCCTTTACCCAAAAATCTTGTGCTTGGTTGAGGCTTAGTTTCAATTATTTTTGTACTTATTAATTACATGCCAGGAATGGAAACAATTGTAGAAATGGTAGGACTTGCTGAAAATGTAGATATTGCACTTATTGCCAAAATATCAATAGTAGAAATACCTAGAGTTGGCAAAATTGCTGTAGAGGGAAGTATTGGCTGCTCAATAGATGAAGTGATTGTCACTTTTGTCAATGGGGTGCTAAGCTAGATGGGTGCAGATATTGATTGAGTGCTTGTGCCAACTGTATTTTTCACAATCAATCCCACTGAAGCTTTCTCCAAGCTTGATGTTTTCAATGCTTTGCTTGGAGAATGAGGAAGTGAGGCTATGACTATTGCAGCAATTTTCACTAGGCTAGTCTCCTTAGTATCTTGTGCATCTTCCTTTGTAGCTTCCTACCCCTATTCCTCTTCATCATCATCTACATTATCAAAATGTGTAACTTTTTCAACATCAATTTCTTCATCCTTTTCTACTTCATCATCTTTGTCACTAAAACTAACTACAAAATCACTTGGCTTCTGAAGAAGATAAAAATTCTTCCATGTGTTTGTAACATTCTTCACTACATGCTTAATGTTTTTCAATAGTACAAGACAAGTGCTGAATCTCAAAGTGAGCTTTTCTTCATTTTTCTTTAAAGATTCCTTTACCTCCTTGTCATCTAAAATCGGCATGAGTTTCCTCAAGGTCTACTCATATATGTCTTTTGTAGTCTTTATGGCATTCTCCCATCTTGGCTTGACTTTCTCCATTAGAACATTTGGAATCTGCTAAGCAAGCTAGTCAAGGGAGTATTTCCACTTACCCATTTTAGTTGTTAACATATCTTTTATTTTATTTTTCTCTTCTATAGTCCTAGATTCATACTTAAGTGCCTTGAAATTTTTTATACTAGATCTTGATTCTAATTCTTTTATCCTTTCTTCAAAAGTAAGTGGAGGCCTCTTGAAGATTACATCTCCTCCTTTATCTACTTTCTTCCTGGATGATCTTCTAGTAAACATAGTAGTAGATGTCTTGGAAGGTTTGGTAATAATTACCTTACCTTTTTTCTTTAGTGGATCTTCATCTTCTGCTTCTTCATCTTCTCCTTTTCCTTCAGTCAGTAGAAGAGTGGAACTGGTTTTCAGTTTGGAAATTCTCTTCTTTCCTTTGTTGATTGCTTGAGGGAGTTTGATTTCTAATTCAATTCTAGCCTTTGCCTCATCATAAGTGCCAAAGTATGTAGCTTTAGGATCAACAGGCTCAATAATCAATGCCTTAATAATGTCCTTGGTTTCATCTATGTTTACCTCATGACCTATAGGTTTTACCCATACTATCCTTGGTCTTACTGCCTACATGTATACTTTGTCACTATCAACCATGAAACAAACATCATTTTTGTAGTCTTCAACTAGTTTCTTAGGAATCCTAAATATTTTATTCATCTTCTCTTTAAATGCATCAAAGTAGTTATCCATAATATTTGCATAATTCTCTCCCATTTTAACAATAAACTTGTTAATCTGATAAAGAATAGGTATATATTTCCTCCAAACTACTATACCTTTAGATGGGAAGAAATTTTGAACATAGAAAAATAAACAGGTCAAAAGTGAACCAAACTTATATGGATTGTTCTTAGAAGTTCTTATACTTTCCATGTTCTTGTTGAACTAGTTTAGCATCAACTCGGCAAGGTCAAGTGACAAGTTATTATTGACTACCTTGTATGCCAAATCCACTGCTTCACATGATGCATTGTTTAATCTACTCAAACTGTATATCTTGTGAGTGATGACATGTATCTCAAACTTGAGTTACATGTTAGTAACAGATGATCTTCATTCCCCTTTTATCCCACTCAACAAGGGTTTATTTTCTTCTCTAGTTCAACCTGACTTAGGGTTTTAGTCATTTTTGCTTTTGTCAACATGGGAAGACTAGTGATCCTATAGATCATCTTCTTGGTTATCAAAATGGGTTGTTCCAACTAGAGTTGACCATTTTACACAGAAATGAGAATATATCTTATCCATTTTACATGGAATTTTCATGGCATATGCAAAATGTGAGTTAAACCTTTGGTTTCAAGATGTTGGTGCTCAGGTTTCAACACACCATTAATGTATAAATCCTTCAGTGATTCATCCATCTCTAGTGTTCCAATGTCTTGAATAGCACACTAAAAATGTGAATGAATATCATTGATTAACAATACCTTTAGTGGAATATGTGACTCAGCTTCACTCGAATCTAGGGTTTTCGCAATGGTAGGAGTCAACCTAAAGTCTAGTGCCCACCATTCCATGCCTTTAACTAACATGTTTGAACCTTTCTTTGATTTATTGTTGGTGGATACCATCTTTTCTTGGTAGGGTTTGAGAGAATATGGGAATCTTCAATACCAATTTGATCAAATCACTTAAATTCTTTAAAATCACTCTGCACATATAGCTCTCAAAAATTTGCAGTGAGAAATGACTTTGATTTCACCCTTTTTCATTAAAAAAAAAATTTATAAATGCTTGGTACAATTATTCACTCAAATTATAGGCTATCATCCACTTCACTTACATTGAATGATTAGTAACCACATAGAACTTAGTTACTCTTGACCTTGCTCAGCAAGGTCTACAACCCAACCTTGGTCGATAAGATAGTAACATGAGATCACTCAGTAATCACTAGCATCTTTTACTTGGTGATCCCTTTGCATCTTGAAGGCTGATATGGATCATTCAACCTACTAACTGGAACTGATGTGAGATGTTTTCTTTAGAATCCTAGTTCTAGTTCTCCTATGAGAGATCAAGTGGAAATGGTGGAATCACCCAATTCTTGAGTGACATCTTCATTAGTGCTTGGACTTGTATTTTCAAAAGTTTATGGAACCTATTGTTATCTCATTTTCTTTTTGAGGTTATCAGCCTTTGCCTTCTTTTCATCTTCAATTCTTTCAATATTCATACAGTTATTAGCAAGATGACCAAGTTCTATACAAATGAAACATCTTCTAGTAGTATATCTTGTCCCCATATGATTTTTTACACAATTCATTCCAATGTGTCCAAATTCTCCACAATAATGACATCTACACAAAGAGTTATAGTTCTAACCAAATATAGCTTTTACAATTTACTCTATAGGATTCAATATCTTAGTCTTGCATTCTGGTGACTTGTACTCACACTTCTTACATTTGTGAAATTTTTCTTCAAATTTAGATTTCTCTTTGCATTCATTAGCCCTATGACCATTCTGATTACAATTATATCATTTTCCATTGAATTTTTCTTTCCCATTGCTCCAACATTTGTTTGATGTATGACCTATCTTACCACAATGACTGCAAGTAGGTTTTTTATTCTTTTGAGCTCCTTCCCTGGATGATTCACCATCTTCAATATATCCAATTTCTACTTTTCCTTTTTGTCTGTAATTAATTTTCTCATTCAACTAATTTATGTCTACTTGAGAATCCATCATCCTCTCATTGGTTTGCCTTTCAATGTTTAGATCATTTTACAATCTTTCATTCTCTAATCTTAGATTCATGATTTCTTCATTTGCATTGGTGAGTTGATCAATAAAGTCTGTCTGCTGAAGGGATAGGTGCTAAATTTCATTATTCTTTACTTCTATCTCTTCTTTTATCTTGTTTTTCTTTTTTATGACTTCACACAATCTTATTAACTAAATTTTTTGCTCTCTTCTTAGTTTTCTTACTTCTTCTTGAAGAGTACTATTCTTTTCAAGTAGTTCTTTGATTGCTTCATTAGCTTCATATTGAGATAATGGGTGTTGCACACATTGCATAATATTTTTATATTGTATTATTTTATTTTATTATGTAATGTTGCACCTAGATGGACCTGCAACATGTAAAGATTCCCATGGGATACACTTGATGAGTTTTATTGTAATATTGTGATAATATTTCTTGTAAATATTTAATATTGGGAAAAAGAATTAAAATTCCAATATTAAATGTGGGGTCAAGGGGTTAGGTAGCACATGGTTTTAGTACATAGTTTATGTAATACCACTTGGTGGTTTTGTGGGACTTGCTACTATATAAAAAGCCACAAAGGTAGTTGTTGATGTGAGACAGAAAGAAAAAAAAAAAGTGAAAGAGTCGAGAGGGACAAGGCTTGACAGGTTAGAAAAGGGAGCATTTGTGAAGGTTAAAAGCATGGCATGGGATGTGTGGATTCATGCTTACTCACATGGATTACTCGGTTGTGGCTATGGCTTTGAAAGCTTCCATGGTCATATTGCAATGTTGTTTTTGTTGAATAATACATGGTGATGGATGCTTTTGGAGGTTGAATTTTTCCCTTAATGAGTGTTTCCCAGGGTATATCTTGTGTCATATTTTTGTTGGTATATTGTCTATTCTCTTGCACATGAATTATTAATTTCTTATTTATTTCAGATCTATTATGGGTTATTTGGAAATGGTTATATTCTTTGTTGAAAGTTTCCTTACAAGTAGTATCAGAGCTATGGTTTTGTTATTGTAACCTTAGATTGAATCCATGGGAATACGTGAGAGGATAAAAGAGAAGACAAGATATATGAGTTATTTATTGTAGATCTGATGATTTTGGGTTTGCTATTATGATGGGATATTGGTAGATTTTGGGCATGTGAAATTGTTGGACAGAAGGGTTTTTTGGATGTTTCATTTAAATGAGAGTTTCAAGGGGAGCTTGCAAAAATTACCTCTTGGACAAAAATACACCTCAGCATTGGATCTGGGTCAACGTTTCCACAAATTTTGATAGATAATATGCCATAGTTTGGCCATGTTTAGAGGAAATGAAAGCATTTTTTAGTTTCAGCCCATGATGGTCATCAAATTTAATCATGTTAGAATTTTCATCACCAAAAAAAAATTGTAGTGAAAATGGTAAAAAGACTATCTTAGTAAAATAACCATAACTTTCTCTCAAGATATCAAAATTTAGACTTTTTACATGTGTTGGAAAGCTAATTCAGAGCACTACAACTTGGTGTAGGTTTGGTTCTATGATTTTGACATTTTTTAGGTTTTAAGAGCCCAAAATTTAGATGTTATTTATTTTGAGTAGAGATTAGGGCATAACTTGGGTACACAAAGTCAGATTTTGGACTTCAAGTAGTTCAAAAAAAGCTCTTGGAGAGGTCTACACATTGGTTTAGATTTAGTGTAGGTTTGACATGATTTATTTTTTGATATATTTATATAATGACTATGGTAACATTGTGAGTTTATGACACTATATGTTTGGATATTTAAGATCTAATATCATTGTATACTCAGTTTATATTTTAGATTGGTCTCATGATGATATGGTTATCAGTGTTTGATTTGGATATGCATGATGACTTGTTAGGTCTACAAGTTGTGTAGTCTTGTAAGTGGTCTATACTTATAGGTTGCATTAATGGTTTGGTTGTGGATTGTCTTTGCTCATTAATCTTTCATTATTGATGTATATTCATATTGGGGGCTTGGATTTGGGTTCTCTATGCCCTAAGTCACATGATTTGCTATTTTTTTCTTCATGTAGAAGGGATAAGATGTTATTACCAAGTACAGTCATGGTGGAGGATTGTGGTTGACTATTTTATGCTAACAGGTTGGACACATTTAGAGTTATATGCTTGGTTCATAGATGTGATCATGGTGCCATGGATTTTGGCTTGGATATGTAGGTACATCCTTGATGTTTTTTATAAGAAAAATGGGTTTTGAAGGGAGCCTAAAACCCTTTACAAATCAAGAATTTTTTAAAGAAGCCCAATCCAAAAAAAACTACAATCCTAAGGTGAAATAGGTCACCCAACAAGACAAAGTGACCAGGGTCACATTGTAGATAACACATTACTCATCAACCACACAAATAGGTTTTGAATGGGCACTTGAAACCCTAAATAGGTTTTGAAGGGTACCTGAAACCCTAAACAAAACAACCACTGAAGGTGAAATGAGTCACCAAACAAAAGGTGACCAAGGTGGCAACTCAAATTAAAAAAACATTATAGCCATAAAATAGGTTTTGACCAGGTTCCTCAAACCCCATGATGAGACACTCTTCAAAGAACTAAAGGCAAAAAGATAGTACAGAGACCAATAGGCAAAAAGCCAAGAAAGCCAAAAAAATAGCCACATCAAACTTTTCCTTTAGAACCCTTCTTATTAGACCGTAATGTCATATCAAAAGTGGGATTGGATGGCTTGATCTTTTTTCCCTTTACTATAGTCCATCCATCCTCTACCAAACTAGCAGCCTTCTGCCACTTAAAATTTACACCATCATAGCTAGTTCCAAAAACTAGGGAATAGGCCACAAAAGAGGAAGTGATAGCAGAACCCTAAAATGGAACAACATCACTCAAAAAAGGAACCACATGAGAAACTACCTCAGAAACACTAGAAACTAGAACAATAGAATCAGATGGACCAACAACCATCATAGAAGGAGCCAACTGTGGATCCACCATCAAGATGCCAGGAGTGGATAGATAAACAGAGGCACCAGCAAAGTCCATACTAGAAAGTGAGACAAAAAAATCCAAAGATGGACCAGCTACCACCAAAGGAGGAGACGGACTAAAAGAGACAGCAATAGAATCCACACCAAAAACTAGAGTAGAATCTAGGGATGGAATAGTTGCCACCATAGAAGGGGCCAAAGGAGGATCCTTCATCAAGATGCCAAGAGAAGACAATTTATGAGAAATAGTAGTAGAATCCATCACTAAAGTTTCTTGTAAAGAGTCATCATTCCCCATAGAAGGGACCTTTCACCCAAGTGACCAATCAAGTGGCAATTCTTGCAGCAAAAGGGGATGCCCTCATAGTCAAGAAGAATATTTCAAGAACCAAGAGGAGAGTCCAATGAAATCATTTATGGGAGTCATTAGAAATTTTATTCTCAACCAAGATGCGAGCATACATTGTCCAATACACTTTGGAAGCAGCCATATCAGTCATCACAAAGTCTCCAAGGGCATTCTCCACCTCCTTCAGGACAAAGCATTGCCAAAGGTGAAGAGGGATATTCAGTAGCCTTACCCACAAAGGGAACTTATTAAAAGATTTTTTCAATGGGTTGAAATCTTTGTACCAAGATTTAGCCATCAAGGGAAACTTCTCATCCCGAATAAAGTTATTGCTCAAAATAGCATTTTTTTCTTCAACAGTATCAAATTTCACAACAAAAAAAACCCTTGCCAAAGGGTAAATTTGGGCCATCTTCAAGGTGAAGGGCTCCCAAACATAGGAAATCCATGAATGAAAATCTAAAAGAGAAGGCTAGAAACCCTTAAAGTGAAAGATAGTAGCAGTGTCTAAGAAATCTTCCATATTGATAGAGATCTTATCAACTATAGTAGAATTTAAAACAAGCCTTTTGGGTTACATACCACAACTGGCACAGTGTCACAGAGCCCCAAATGCACAATATCCTTGATGTTCATTGGCTTGGATATTTGATTTGGTTATGGTGGTATATCTTCTTGGTTGAGGATTATGGTTATTCAGTTTCTTTTGAGGAGCTGATGATGTGCACTTTGAGTTCTTTGATGGTTTGATGTCTTAGTTGATTCTCATGTTTAGAGGATGTTTTTTTCATCATGATGTCATGGATAGCTTGGATACATAGTTTAGTGGGACTTTGTGATAGTGATGGGGTGATAGTGTAGGATTAGTTCCTAGTTTGGTGTGTATCTTCTCAATTTGGAGATCTTGGTTTCACTTAGTACTGACACTTAGGTTGTGTGAGTGTAGACCTAGAGGATCTTCATGTAGGAGATGGCTTTTATGATTGCTTGGTACCCTTTTTGAGTGAGATTTGTTGGCATTGATATGTTTAATGAGTGTTTGTAGATGTTGGAGGTTTTTCTTAGATCCTATTGTTGCAAAAGCATCTTTGACATTTGCATGGTGCACTTGGTTATCTTCATGTTGTGTGAAGATGGTTCTTCATGGTGTGTGGGGATTTTTTTTCTTCATGGTGTGTTGAGATGGTTGGATCTTGAAGACTCACAAGGTTCTTGGTAAAGGTGTGGTTTATGCTTTCATTTGGCATGTTATGCTTGGTGTGAGGATGGTTTCATTATTATGTCATGATATACTCTTTATACACATTTAGAGTTTTGACATGTTATAGTATGTCCATGTGGAGCATGTTATCTCTTTGGCTGAGATGGTTTAGATCATGTTGTCATGTTTATGTTTCTGAGACCATGGTTGGAACTTTGACATTAATCTTGGTTTAGTTTCTTGGTATTGAGTATATTGATCATAAGTTGGATACTTCATGATATTGTTATGTTGCATTTGGAGTTGGCATAGATTGATTGGTTACAAGTGCTCGTGGATACTTAGAGATAGTGGTGATGTTAATTTCTCTTGGATTATAGAATTATTTGTTGGGATAGTTAATGGTTTCAGTAGGAGACTGTAAGGGTCATTCACTTTATATGGACTTGAGAGGAGATTTTTCTTATATGAGTCTTGGTTGGAGACTTGGATATCTTGATGAGCATTCTTATTCCCCACTCTTGGTCTACCAGTGGTTTGCTACTTGAGAGGTATAACCCATTATTTATCTTAAGTGTATTATAATTATGCTTGTCTCTCATGAATATGGATCTTGAGCTATGGTCCATGAGTTAGTTCTAAAGGGTTCATTTGATTTGCATAGTTTCTCTTTAGTCTTAGTTATCTTCCTAGATGTTTGTTTTTTCTTACATTGTATTTGAGATTGGTTAGTGTGATCACTGGTGTGTGCTCATGTATGTCATGTGAGAGATGACATGTTTATTCCTTTATCTCTTTCCTCTATTAGTTATGGAGAACTTGGGAGAGTTTTAGAGACTTTTTATGAGAGTTGTTCTTGTAGGCTATTGGTTTATCTATTATGGGTGTCCTTTAGACTACATGGATTCACTTCTTTGAGATGTTGTGAGTGGATTGGTTATAGATTTGATATTATCTTTTACAATGGGAGCTTCTTGGTATATATGTGGTAGGTATTGCTCTTGAGGCTTTTCATTGTAGGTTACAGATTGGATATGTTGATGATGTGAGATTCACTTGGTATATCTTTGGAGGTATGGATAGTTGGATGGGTTTGGCACTTGTTGTGGGTACTATTTTCAGCTATGGATATTTTGAAAACTATGGATACATGTGATTACTATACGCTCGAAAAGATGTCACACTCTAAACCCTTCTATCCAAATGATTCCATGAGTTTAGAATGCTTAGAGGTCTGCTTAGAGCTCCCTATCCACAGAGTGCAAGAAAGTATGTTTCAAGTATGAAGGCTCTTAGCCAAGCCTTATAGACACACTTCTTGCTACTAAACCATGCAATGCAAGGTTCTTTGAGAAAAAAGCAAGAATGCAAGTGTCTACAATGAGATCTCTCAAGGATGCAATGCAAGATGAAAGCTAAGCTAGGATGAGAATGCAAAGTGCAATTGTTCTAAGCATGAATGAGAGTGTTAAAATCCAACTAATTACTATGTGAGCTAAATTATTGCAAAATAGAAGCTAAAATAACATGCAAAATGATTCTATACTAAAATTTTATGGCATGAGAGAATGAGACAAGATATGAGAAGTTCTCCACAAAGCTCCAAGAAAACCTATTAGAAAAACTCCAGGATAACAATATTCAAATGAGGATGGATCTTTTGAGAGGGAAAGCTCTCTCCCTTTTAAATTCATATGAATAGTAGAGATCAAGATGAAGATGAGGGACGATCAATGGTAGAATTTGAAAAGAGGAGTGATCCATGTGCACACACAAGTCAACCAATAGAATATAAGTTGACTTGTTATATAAGACAAAAATCTCAAAAAGCCTTTTCTTTTAATTGTAAAATAGAAAAAGGTCTATATGTGTGCACTTTAAGTGGGTTAGAAGAATGGGGTCTTTTATTTAATTAAAAGTAGACATATTCTTTTAATCAAATAATGAACTTAGGATAGCATAGTCAAACTATAGGTTATAATCAAATTAATTGATTATTAGCAATTTGGTCTAAGTAAATGATTTAATTAAATTGTCCAAAATGTTGAGAAGGGGGCCAATAGTCTATATGACCATTTTTAGGTGATTACATTTTCCTCTCTTTGACTAATGCATGATCAATCTAGGAACACATTACATCAAAAAAAATATAAGCCAAGTAGCAATAATAGATAGAGAGATCTAATTTTGAAGAACAAAATGCAAAAAAGAGATAGCACATCCTGAATGTATAGCCTAATAGTGGTATTACTAAACACTAGGAAAAGGATGATGTTAGCATTCAAGAAGAATGCTAACACCTAGCAAAGTAGATAGATCAAGAGCAATTGAAAAGATCAAACAAATGCTCCTAAGAAATAGATAGTTGTAGCAAGCAATGATAGAGTATTTCTACCCCCTTGAGATTGAAATTGAAATGAAGTAAGGGGATGCAAAAACAAGCTAGATATGAGTAGATCACAATATATCAATGTCTAAGATGATAGATGGGTGATTAGAACCAAAGAGTGACCATAAGAAACTTGATAGAATGCCCTAGTTTGACCAAAGTTGACCAAGAAGGATGTAGCATAAGAATTAGGTTAAATCAAGTAGAAAGATGATTTTAGACATGAAAAGGTGAATTCAAAATAGATATGAAGCATGGAAATGATGACGACATGAAAAAAATGAAGATGCCCCAATGATGATTCGAAGATTAGACCTCAGAAGGTCAGCTAGTTACTCAGAAGAAGGAAGAAATTTAAAATGAAATTTTGACTATTAAGATGAACTTGGATTTTGATTTTAATCTTAAAAATGGATCCATGGTGTTGAAATTAGCCAGTGGTGAAATTTTTGCAAAATTTTGAGGAGTTTGAAAATTAGGTCAAAATGAGATTGGAGGCTATAAAAGGGGCCCAAGTGTCATTTTCAAATTCATTTTTTCTTTTGTGATTTTGTGAGAGCTTGTGAGTGGTCTAGAGAGCATCATGGCATTAGTAGGCATTCTAACTCACCAACACCATTTCAAGCACAACCAATTGCAAAATTGGCCAGACAACAATGGAGCACCAGTAAGTGAAAACTTTTTTGTCATTTTTTTGAGCTTTTTAGGTTTTTTTTGCACATTTTTAGAATTATGGTATGGAATATGATGGGAGGTGGAGGAGGTGCAAGAAGAGAAACCAACTCGAGGAGATGACAAATATGATGCTAGAATCTGCACCTTAGAGGTAGAGTTATAGATAGCCTGGGTGACGATTGTAGTGTGAGATCAGTAGCTTTTGGATGCACGGGCAGAAGTAGATAGGAAAGAGTGAGCGTTGAGAGATGATCTAGTTAAGGCTCGATGGGAGATAGCATGGTAGATGGCCAAAGAAACTTATTATCATGGTGTTTATATTGTTACAGTCCTTGCAAACTGATGGGTGCCTATGCACTCAGAGAGAGCAAGTAGATTAGTGGGTGTGGTATAGGCACTAGATAGGAGATAGGTTTTGCCACCAAGGCCACCACCAACTGTAGAGGTTTCTAGCTAGTCATAGGAAGATTTTGAGATTTTTGACAGTTTGGATTGTACACATGCATTTTTTTGATGGATATCTAGATTTTGGATCTCACATTTGTATATATGTATTATGACACATTTTGAGATATATATATATATATATATATATATATATATATATATGAGATACTAGATTTTGATCGATAGATTTGTGTACTTGTCTCACTTTGATGGATGTTTCAGCATTTTTAAGTTTTCATGTGATGTTTTTGTTTCCTTCTCATGTATGCTTTGCTTTGATGTTTATGTGAAAATGTTCATGTATCTCTCTCATGTATGATGTTTTAGCTCTCATGTGTATGATATAGACTTATGTTTCTGAAAATATGTGACACTTGGATAGATTAAATGTGATGTTTAGATTAACCCCTTGTAATGATAAGATAGCAAAATAAAGATGGAGCAAAAGATCAAAAAGGTGCAAATACATGATAAAGAAGAAAGCAAAGAAAGATGTCAAAGTAGTTAGTCAATATGTCCATAAAAAGATGAAAAGAGATCTCTCCCCATGTGTAGGAATGTAAGACTTAGACTAGAGAATGAACCTATAATACAAGCTAATATGCAAAGTGGTTTACCAGCAAGGGATGCATAACATTTAGACTCTAATTTCATCATTGAGAATTTATTAGGGACATCGTAAGATCATACAACCATCACTAGTATAACTATGAGGATATGAATATGATCGATATTAGATAGGTATGTGAAAATCAAACCTAAGCATCAAAGACATAGAATTCAAGATGACTACATGATTAGATTCCCTAAGTTTAGTATAGAAAGATTACACCTGTATCAAGGCATAAGCACCAAGATAAACCCCAAGAACAGTCTTGCAAAAATAGTCAAGGATGATATATTTATAAGTCAAACTATTAAATTGGACAAGCATGAATGCTTAAAAAACTATAGACAAATAAAGTATGCCCACAAGCAGAAATCAAGAAAACATGCCCCATGCCCCTAATCTTCTAGTCAATGGCATCCTCAAAATACTATTAGGGAGGGAACATATAGCAAATAAATCATCATAGATAGCACACAAAGAAATAAATATCAGCATAGTTTAGTTGTTTAAGTGTTTAAGTGCATGTGTGTAAATCACTTGGCCATTTCTTCAAGACTTGATTCTAATAGTAAGAAATATCACAACATTGAAGACTATAGGTAAACTATCTGAAAAGTGTTAAGAAACACTTGATGTCAAGTTAGGGGTAGTGTTGAGCAACACTATTTTGTGAGCTATCAAAGAAACCCTAATGCACAAGAATACCTCAATAGGCTAAGTAGCAATGCCCTTGAGACAAGGACAAGAAACAATCCCAAGCTAGGAAATGTGTAGTGAAATGGGGGATTGAGATTGATAGACATAGATGCAAGGGTCTCAAGTAGCACTTGTTTCCAAGTTTTCACCACTTGATAGATTTTTTCAGGACTTTTTCAATTTTTTAAGGATTTTTAGGATTTTTCTTCAGATAAGTAATCTCTAAATCATTTTTTTAAGACTGATTTAGAGATTACTTGCTCTCAAGAAATATCACATCATTTTGTCCCAATGTCTAGCAAGGTATAAGACATAATGAGGCAACAAGTCAGTGGGTAAGTAGAGATGGATAAGAAAGGAGTATGAAACAAGTGAAAGTGATCCTCAATGACTGACTCCTCAAGAGTGCCCAAGTTAGGGAAAGAGGTGAAATAGTCAGATAAAGTATGTTTTGGATAAGCAATGGAAGTAATGAGAAAGATAGCATGTAGGATAAGCAGTGAAGCCAACAAGTGAGATAGCATGAATCGTGTAGTCCAAAAGAGTAGCCATGTCAAGAGACCTATGAGAACCATGTTTTATTTATTGTGATCAAGACCAAGGGGTTAACTAGATAGGATAGTGGTGGGATAGAGAAATAAGAATAAAGCTCAAGATGGAGACTATGAGTGAATGAGAAAGCACAATAGAGAATCTCGTGGATAAGATAGGCAATATGCCAAGATAGCTCAACATTGTCATAGATGGATGATGGAAGAATAACACATGATGCATGTTTACCAAGTTTTCATCATGGTACTTATCCAAGGTGCAACAAGAAGTAGTTTTCACCATAGGATGAATTTTATTTCTCTTTACTTTTGCTACCAAGGTGCCACAAGAAGTGGTTTTCACCAAGGCACATTTTCATTTTTTTCATTTTTTCTATTTTTTTTAGAATTTTTAAAAATAGATTAAGATTTTTTTTCAATTTAGATAATGCTCTTATAGGAAGGATAAGTCATGATAAGCTAAAACCATAGATAAGTATGCTCAAAGATGTTGATAGGGTGACCGAAGGGAGATGATAGTAGGAAGAGTATATGGAGGATAAGAGTTTATGTATAGAAAGTAAGTGTAAGCTTTAGAGTATTTCATGTGGGTAGCTAAAATATTGGACAAGATCAATATTAACACACACCTTGAAGGGTGTTGGAATGATGGAGGAATCCTAGATGAAATAGCTTTTTAGATGTATGGGCTGGTAGGAGAATTTGAGAAGAAGATAGAATGGAATCCTTTGGAAGCTTTTGAGGAAGATGTTTAAAAGAAAATGGAGTGGAAGCCTTTGGAAGCTTGAATGTCAATTTTGAAGTATTCTTAATATTCAAGTCTTTCAAAAGAGACTTGAGAATCCATATAGCTTTAGATTTTTCTTGTTCTTTGGATGCTTGAGAGTGCACTTCTTCAATGATGGATTTAGGAACCCATGTTTTCTTTGATTTAGCTCTCTAAATAGTGGACCTTTGTGGTCTCTTTTGCACATTTTCCTTCTTAGCGTTCACATGTCATTTAGATGGGACATAGTGATCTTCATTTTTCAATGGATTCTTATGTTTATTCTCACTTCCAAAGGACTTGGGATTTTTGGATGAATAAGGCTGATATGACTAGTTTAGATGGATAGATGGGTGAAAAGTAATCAAGGATGAGTCTCTTTGTTGATCTTGAGGTATGATGGGAGAGCTAGAAGTGGTAAATGTAGGAGATGAAGGAATATAAGGTCCCAATATAGATGGAAGGTTTGAAGGCTTTAGCTTTGATGGATGAGGACCAAGGATAGACTTAGGAGATGCAAATGGATAGTGGAAAGGAATATCAACACCTTTAGAGTGAGCAACATGGTCAAAGCCATCAATAGACTCATGAGTAGCTTTGATAAGAACAACATTTTTAATAGGAGCACTTGAAGCTTGAGCAAAATTTTGAAGTGGATATGGAGAAGTAGAACATGAGGGGACACTTTGATCTTGAAAAGTAGCTTTGGATAGCATAGGAAGAGAACTTTTCTCATAATTTTTAGTAAGCTCAAGGGAGATAATGGAAGTGGTATCTTCATCATACTTGGGGGATGGAAAAGACATAGGATACGGAGGGGTGAAATGTTGAAGGAGATGAAAGGGTGCTCAATCTTGATCTTTCTTGACATTTATAGCTTTTTCTTTTTAAGAGTCCTCTTTACATGAAGCCACTTCTAAGGACAAGGGAGAATGAAGAGTGAATGGAGTAGTTCTTGGATCTTTAGGCTTAGTAGCATGGAAAAGGTTTGCAGCAAAGCGAAGGTTAGCTTGAGTTTGTTTTAGAGGTAGCCCTTGAGGATAGGCATAGTGTACGTGAAAACCATTAGGTTCTTTATTTGATAGAGACATGTTGGAAAGATTTCAAGGATTGGGAGGTGCATTAATGTTCAAAGAAGTGGAGGTATCAATTAAACCATCACTAGACATAGTTTCATTAATATAATCTTTCTCAAGAAAAGTATCCTCATCACATGAGTCATTAGAGGTATCAATAATCCCATTATCAATAAGATCTTGGATTTTATGTTTTAGGTCAATGCAATCTGAAGTACTATGCTCATCATATCATTTATAATCACAATAGATATCCAAGAATGGGTTTCCATATGAGCTATACTTAGGTAACATGATGAGCTTGGTGCCAAGAAGTGTTTGCAAAGTGTCATCATAAGAATCTTCCAAGGGAGCAAACATTCTATCAAAACTATGTCTAGAGTCCTTTTTTTGTTTCTCAAGTGAATGGTATGCATCCATGTCTTCATCATTTTCTTGGTCAAAGATAGGTCCATCATGATATGTTGGAATAGGCTCAAAGGAGGTATCACTTTCTATCTCTCTAAGGAGGTCTTTAGATCTAGAAGATGAAGACATTTGATGTCTTGGAGTAGAATATGTAGACCTTGAAGAAGAAAAACCATGCGTATGTAAAGGTCTTAAGGGAGATTCATTTAAGGATGAAATTTTCTCCTCTAATATTTTCTCAAGTTTAGACTTCATTTCTACCATATCCTTAGAGAGATGAAGGTAAGAAATATCAT
Source organism: Cupressus sempervirens (assembly GCA_028749045.1). Lineage (NCBI taxonomy): Eukaryota > Viridiplantae > Streptophyta > Pinopsida > Cupressales > Cupressaceae > Cupressus > Cupressus sempervirens. Next base: position 572,251,782 of record CM053787.1, read on the forward strand.
TTGTCTCTTCTAGTTCTTTGTATTGAGTGTATAGATCTTGAAACTCTTTAGTGTCATGGAGGATATCATGATCATCTAGATTTGGTTGAGGTTTGATAGCACAAGTTTTAGATCCCATAGTTTTAGATGCAAAGCCAAGCATAAAAGAGCCTAGAAGATAACTTGATGTTGAAACTATAGGAGGTAGAGTGTTCATTTGTAAAATAGAGGGTAGCAATGAGAAAATGACTTGTCAAACAATGTGTCCAAGAAACTTACAATATGAATGACTTAAGTCAATAGCAAAGCAAGAAACCCAAATAGACAAGTAGATAGAGCAAGCAAGAATAAATGAACAAACTTCCTAACCCAAGAGTGTAGTCAAGAAATCAAGGTAACCATTTCAACAAAAATATAATTATCAAGTGGACATAGACCATGAATATAGAAATACCAAGAGCACTAAGACCAAAGAGTCAGTTTAAGCATGTTCAAGCACTAGAGACATAGAAAAGAAAAATCAAATAATGAGACTCCCCTTAGCAAGCAACACAAGAAAAATGTTAAGACTTGATGCTTTGACTTGGTTGGTAAAGTTTCACAATAGTTGATAGCATAGAAATTTTGAAGTTCAAAAGCAATTTTTTTCCAAGCAAGATAGTGACACATGGAGTAGTCTTCAAACAATCAAGCAAGGGATAAAGCAACCTTTCATGATACAAGCATATGTGAGGTCTTAAAATAAATCCCTAGAACTATTTTTATGTGTATGTTAAAAAGATTTCCATAGGTCTAGCACATTCAAGAACACATCAAGTAGTATCTACCTAAAAGTCACGATTCATTACTCAACAACTTGGCCCATGCTTGATGCTCCTTCACCTCACACCAAGTGTTTTATCACAAGAGATATTGGCTTTGTCACTAAAATGCCATAAGCACAACTAAGGAAACATAGATGGTGATCTAGGTAGTCCACTAGGATTGATCCTTGCACAAAGAAGTTGAGTGGAAAAATAGGGTAACTACTAATCTAGGGTATTTAGAAAGGGCATAGACCTCATGGTCACAAAAGCACCTTAAGTGTTCTTTCCTAGTAAACTCCTTATGGTCAAAATCCCATAAGCGATCACACTAAGAGAAGATAAACAATACGCCTACCAAGGTTTTTTATCCTTGATAGCCTTGAGTTTATAGTGGGTTGGAAGAGTCGAGCATTTTCTTGTCACCACTTGGGTTGTTCCCCTCAAGTCGTCTGAGAGCAGGCCCTCTAAAGAATCCTAACTACCACAAAATGGATCCACTCTCAAGGGTCATGATTTTTGATTCACCACAAGGGTGAAGAGCATACTCTCCTATCATGATTGCTTCCCCCAAATATGCCAAGAAGCTTCAATTAATCCTCTTGTTCTTAAAATTCAAAGGTGAGTCAAGATTTTTAATTCACCACAAGGGTGAAGAGCATACTCTCCTATCACAAAAGAACCTCAATCACAAGTTTATTGTTCCTATGAAATGAAAGAAACTAGTAGAGTGCCACACTTGGAATAAAATAAATACAAGAAAGTTTGGTTTTTGTGCTTTGGGCAGCCCCTACAAACAAGTGTTAGTACCCTTGTGTGTTTGAAGCTTTGACATGCATTCTTTTAGGCAATGTTAAGGTTTTCAAGATGGCAACCTGCAATCACAACCATTAGCACCACGGGTAAGCTCCAAAAAAAAAAATGACTCTATAAATGGACCTCTATAAAATACTTAAAGACCTGCAAAAACTAGCAATCAGCAAGCAAAAATTGAGAACTAACCAAAACACCCCAAATAGCAAACAAATCCCTATTAGGCGATCATTTTTGCTGGAAGATTGTCATTCAATACTTCTCAGTATAGCTATGTGATAGAACTTTCTTGTGCAATATTTCTTCTTAAGCTAGATGACAAAAATTCCTATACGAGGGTGATAGAGTCCAGTATATTCATCTGACACTATTTCCAAAAAAGTATCACACAACAATTATGAGAACTGTCATATGAAATTGGAAAAATATCACCCAAAAACTATGACTTGAAAAGGAAAAAAAGAGTCAATAGTAAGAAAAAAATGTAATGAAAATGGTAAAGCAAAGTACAAAACTTGATGTTCTACTTCACGATGAGCACCAAAAATGTACACTTGAAAAGGTGTCACACTATAAACCCTTCTATCTAAATTATTCCATGAGTTTAGAATGCTTAGATGTTGGCTTAGAGGTCCCTATCCATGGAATGCAAGAAGGTATGTTTCAAGTATGAAGGCTTTCAACTGAGCCTTAGAGATACAGTTCTTGCTAGTAAACCATGCAACAGGAGGTTCTTTGAGACAAGAGAAAAAATGCAAGTGTCTACAATGAGAACTCTCAACGATGCAATGCAAGATGAAAGCTAAGCTAGGATGAGAATGCAAAGTGAAGTTGTTCTAAGCATGAATGAGAGTGTTACTATCCAAATAATTACTATGTGAGCTAGATTATTGTAAAATAGAAGCTAAACTAACATGAAACATGATTCTATGCTAAAATGCTATGGCATGAGAGAATGAGAAAAAATATGAGAAGTTCTTCACAAAGCTCCAAGGAAACATATTAGAAAACTTGTAGCATAACAATATTCAAATGAGGATGGATCCTTTGAGGGGAAAAGCTCTCTCCCTTTTAAAGTCATAAGGATGGTAGAGATTGAGATGAAGATGAGGGACGATCAACAGTGGAATTTGAAAAGAGGGGTGATCCATGTGCACACACAAGTCAACCAATAGAATATAGGTTGACTTGTCATATAAGACAAAAGTCTCAAAAAGCCTTTTCTTTTAATTGTAAAATAGAAAAAGGTCTTTATGTGTGCACTTTAAGTGGGTTAGAAGAATGGGGTTCTTTATTTAATTAAAAGGGGACATGTTCTTTTAATCAAATAATGAACTTAGGATAGCATAGTCAAACTATAGGTTATAATCAAATTAATTGATTATTAGCAATTTGGTCTAGGTAAATGATTTAATTAAATTATCCAAAATGCTGAGAAGGGAGCTAATAGTCTAGATGACAATTTTTAGGTGATTACAATTACCTTTGGATTAGGTTTTTTGTGCTTGGCATTTTAGTTGGTACAAGATTTTATGATCTTCTAATGTGACAATTCAGGTGGCCTTCTCCTTGGATGGCTTCTATATATGTCCAGTGGCAGTGGCATAATAGGAGGTGAGATCATTCATGTTTGAGATGTTGGATACTTTGGTTTTGTTGTGGGTACCAAGATGGAGCATATGGTGTACTTTGATCCATGATGGTGGATGTGCTGGGAGGGATTTTTCCCTTGTTCATTTATATGGCTACAGATTGACCCTATCCAATGTATACAACAAGTGGGAGATTGTTGAGATAATGGGTGTTGCACACATTGCATAATATTTTTATATTGTATTATTTTATTTTATTATGTAATGTTGCACCTAGATCGATGTGCAACATGTAAAGATTCCCATGGGATATACTTGATGAGTTTTATTGTAACATTGTGATAGTATTTCATGTAATTATTTAATATTGGGGAAAAGAATTAAAATTCCAATATTAAATGTGGGGTCAAAGGGTTAGGTAGCACATGGTTTATGTAATACCACTTGGTGGTTTTGTGGGACTTGCTACTATATAAGCGACCATAAGGGTAGTTGTTGATGTAAGACAAAAAGAAAAAAAGGGAAAAAGTTGAGTGGGACAAGGCTTGATAGGTTAGAAAAGGGAGCATTTGTGAAGGTTGGAAGCATGGCATGGGATGTGTAGATTCATGCTTGCTCACATAGATTGCTCAGTTGTTGCTATGGCTTTGAAGGCTTCCATGGTCATATTGCAATGGTGTTTTTGCTAAATAATACATGGTGATGGATGCTTTTGGAGGCTGAGTTTTCCCCTTAATGAGGGTATCCCAGGGTATATCTTGTATCACATTTTTGTTGGTATGTTGTCTATTCTCTTGCATGTGGATTATTAATTTCATATTTATTTTAGATCTATTATGGGTTATGTGGAAACGATTATATTCTTTGTTGCAAGTTTCCTTACACTTTATCTAAATTTCTTTAATGGATGTCTTCAATTCTTTCTTCAATGTAGAGTTGGTCATTCATCTAGATTTCAAGTTATTTTCTTCTTTTCAGGGATTAAGAGAGTTGCTCTTTCATTTTTTTGAGTTTCCAATAGCTAATTCCAAATCTAGCTTCTCATTATCAATAGTCTTGTCAAGTCTGAATGCCTCCATAGCCTTTGATCTTTTGTCAAGTTGTTAAACTTTTCTCTGAGAACCACAAATCTTTGATACCAATTGTTGAAAATATTATGATAGGCTAAGTTACTAAGAGGGGAGGGGTGAATCAGTAACCAATAAAACTTAATCCTTAATTAGCAATTAATCCTTTATGTACATTCTAATCTAATTGCATGCATGAGAAATTGAAAACATTAAAGCATACATAACACTTTTAACACACAATTTGGTTATCCAAAGACCTTCCAAATAGAAAGTAAAATTGGGGTGAGGATGATTCCCACAAGCTTTAGTACTACAGTATAAAGTTGGCTTATTAAGGCTTACAATGATCACTTCTGATGATCTACTCTGTTAGGAGCAATAAGGACTACTAGGTCCACCTTGCAAAAGAATTTACAAACATACAATGAAGTATGCACTTGGTAACAAGAATGTTAGGTCTACCATGTTTAATGGATTTGACTAATCCACCTATTAGGATGAAATAGTAGCTGATCTCTAATTTGCAACTTGGTTTGTTGAATGAGATTCTTCTGAGTGTAGAAATCACCTTTCTATGATAGATAAATCTTTGTTGCTCCTTATACTATTGTAGCCTTTGTAATTCACTCTTATGTTTTTCTCTTCTCATTACATTATATCATTCCATCTCATCTCATCATATTGGATGTGATACAATACATTACATATATACCAATCCAATTTACAAATTACAAAGTCAGCCACAATACAAGTTTACACAAAGTTGGCCCAGATGAAGAAACTCGGACTTTGAAGACTAGCTTAGTGAGGTTTTGATACTTGGAATCCACTATCAATGCTCAACATCATAATGCACTTGGTAGATGTAGAAGCTCGATCCATATTGATCACTTCCAAGTAGTCTTGAACTTGGTTTACAGTGGTGACTCGGTGAATACTATGAAACTCAGCATATAAATTGAATCACTCGATCCACACTACATAGCTCGCTCAATGCTATCACTATGAGATTAGTATAAACCAAGTCACTTGGTTAAGACTGAGTAGCTCATTTAACACTAGATTCACATCATATCAACTACAAACTCGGTAAGCACTGCACAACTCAGTTTGCACTGATAAACTTGGCATACAACTTAGTTTACACTATTGATCAACAACTTTGTAGTAACTTCTTGGTGCAAATTGAGTACCATCCAAAGGACTCATTAGCAACTATAGAACTTGGTAGCAAGTGAAATTATTAGTTAACATTGTTAACTATACAACATGCTCACTAGATACTTACAATCTGAATAAGTGTATGTCAATAATAACAAACATGATTGAAATATCAATAGTACATCATTGTCATCATCCTAGAATAATCATCAACAAACAAAATAAAATATTTGTCTCCACTATAGCTCTCAATACCTATTAGTGCATAAAGATCTATATGAACTAGTTCCAAGACTTCTTTAGTATCGTAATTCTTACTTTTGAAGCTAGTCTAACCCATCTTTCCAATCTGACATTGCTTGCATATGGCCATTTCAGATTTTTTTTCAGATTTGGAATACCTCTAACCTTTTTTCTCTTACTTATAGTGACTAGATTGTCAAAGTTTACATGACACATTCTTTTATTCCACAACCAACTTTCCTCTACTCTGCCAAAAGTCATGAACTTTCAGTGAGACCTAGATAGAATAGATTACCTTTTGTCTGAATGCCAATTCCAACTAGGTTTCCTTTACTATCTACTATTCTAGCCTTCCCATTCATAAATTATACCTTATATCCAATGTTGTTCATTTGTGCCACACTTAAAAGATTGTGTCTTAGTCCTTCAACCTAGTAGGCATTGTCACATTTGATTTCATTAGTCAATGCAATGCATCCGTTTCCTTTACATAACATGGTAATTAGTTGTAACATAACTTATTTTTATCGCTACTCATGTGATGAGAACATCCACTATCTATAATCTATGTGTCATTCTTTCTAACATGAGAAATAAGTGGCATATTTTCATTATCCTCATCATCTTTAATTGCGATATATACCATTTCATCTTCATCATCACTATTAGAATCTTTAGCAATATAACAAGATTTCTTACCATTGTCTTTGTAGTCTTTATAGCTCTTGAAATCTTTCTTTCCTTTGAACTTGTTGAATTTTCTATCATCTTTGTTTTCTTTGTTTGGACACCTTGTTGCAATGTGACCAACTTCTTCACAAGAGAAACGAATGAATGGAATTTTGCTTTATATTTAATTTTTCCTTTCGGTAACCTTCTTGCAAGTAGGGCTTCAATAGCTTCAAGATAATCATTTGATTCTTCTTCATCATTGTTAGACCATTTGCCTTTTGAATTTCATCTCCTTTTGTCAACAATTAGTTTTTCTTTGAATATTGATTCTATGTTGTGAGATTCAGGAAGATAGTTATCAAAGTTATCCAACTCAAAGGTTGTTAATATTCCCACTAGTGCATCCAAAGTTATATCATTTTTGGGATCACATCTCATCTCTTGAATATCTGAAACTCTAATTGCATAAATTGGAATAAGAGTTCTTAATACCTTGTTGACTACTATCATATCATCTATTGTTCCTCCTACAACTTTGATTGCACTCACACTTGCTTTGATTATTTCATTGTATTTTATAATGTTTTCATATTCTCTCATTCTCATCTAATAAAATTGGCCTCCTATACTTTCTTCTTTGGCTCTTTTGACATTATCATTTCCTTTATAGATTTTCTCTAGTTTATTCCATATTTCATGGGCAATAGGACAATCTTTGAATTCATCAAATTTAGAATAATTGGGAGAGGTAGCAATGTCAATCATCATTGTGTTGTGATTATTTTTTCCACCATCTGATCCATAGTAAAAGGATTTGGAGGTGCCACATATTGATTCTCCAAGAAGTGTAGGCATGTATATCTAATGGTTCACAAATGCAACTTCATGAGTTCCTACCATGCTTTAAATTTTTCTCTATTCAACTTAGCAATCTCTCTTCTCTAAGACATCTTGATCTTTAGCTTTGGTCCTTGAAACCTTTTTGCAAACACCAATAGCTCTAATACAAATTGTTGGAAATATAAGAGGAGTAACTAAGAGGGGAGGGGTGAATTAGTTATCACTAAAACAATTTCAGATCCCTTAGATGTCAATAGAAATTTCTTATTAAATCAAATCCTTTCACAATTCAGTTAGAACTAGATATTCACTATAACTTGGTTAACAAACCAATCTTGAGATATTAATGTATATTAACCTTTAGTAACTTAGTTTTATAAGGATAAATAGTAAGAAAATAACATGAACACAAGAGACACCAAGATTTAACATGGAAACCCAATTTGGAAAAATCACCAATGCAATTAGTTACAACTTGTCACTCTTCTAAAGTGAGCCCTATTAGGAGCCAACCCTATTAGAGGTTACAAAACACACTATTAGGTGTGACCCTATTAAAGAATTTGAATCACCCTATTAGGAGTGGTCTTGTTAGAGGTCTTAAGACACTTCAATCTAGAAACGTCATCTTTTGAGAGGATTTACAAAATGATTGTTAAGTCAATTTTGTTAAGAGATTTCTTCACTACTACAGTTGGTAGAGAGTAACAATGATTGACCTAATTGATGAAGCAATTGATTTGTAGATTCAGATCACTATTATGGTTTATCCTCTAGATTCTTCTTGATCAAAATATTCTTTGTAACTCCTTATATGTTCTTCTCTTATTTAGATATTTTTCTTTATTCACATCTTATCTTCTTCCATAGCTTCAATATTTCAACCCACAACTTGACCTTTCACATATATAAAATACAATGTCCAATTGGTTTGAGTACCCTTGCAAACAAACAATTAACATCCATTAAGTTATCGTACATAGACAACAAAAAAATTTAAAAACTATTCTATTGTAAGTTGGATGACACTAAAACTGGGTCACTTGGTTACAACTAAGCTCCTTGGTAACTGATCTCACTCATTTTACATTTAACTCCTTTGGTAACCAACCTAACTCAATTTATAAAAGAATCCTTCAATGACCAACCTAGCTCAGTTTACACTTGATCACTGAACTTGGCTTCTTTTGAACTTCTTCTTGGCTAATACTAGAGTTTTCAGAGCTCAGTTAGAATGTGACATTTGTGTAACATCAATGACAATCATATAATTAAATAATTTATTTCAACACCTTCATCATCAAGCTACAAACAAAAATTGAGTGCCCAAAAAACACCATAGTACACATGAACAAAGGCCCACATAAAAAAATTTCTTTGACATGAAACCTATCATAGGTTGATATGGAGTGCATATGGATACAATAGAAAGATAACCACATCAGTAGTTGACTCACCTCGCCCAATCAACACCTAGTGTGTGCAATATCATTGATATAGTTAGTAGGCACCCAAAGACCTTCTTTAACCAAATGTGTAGGTACCTTAGTTTAAAATTGATGATCATTTGACTATCATTTCCCATTTTTTATTTTGCGTTAATGATTATTTGGACATAAAATTTAATTGGGAAATTTTTTATACAAATGTGATGTTAAAATTGATGACCATATGACCATCATTTCTATGCCTTTTTCTTTTTGTTGTGACAGTTGTTTCACCGTTAAATTTAATGTCATAGTTTGTTAACATCATTAGGATTTGAAATTTTTTACACCTTACCATTTGCATTTTTAGATTTTTAATCCAAATTATGATGTTTATAACTTGGTCATACATTCTCTTTTTTAGTATTTTTTAAAAAATTGGGTTAGAATTTCTTAACTTTTTAAGTTATGGTGTTAGTTTCTAACTTTGGGTGATGAATTTTTATGATTGTAACTATCTAATTCTTGATTTTGCAAATTTAGAGGCTTCATTTTGGATCATATAGACATTTTTTTGTGTCATTTTTTTTGAAGTGTGCATAATTTTCTATCTAATTTTCAAATATGCTATTAGATTGTAGCCTTATTGAGGCAAAAATATGACTTTTGGTTCTAGGTCCTTTTTTGGCCATTTATGATTATTGAAATACTAGGATTTGAGTTTTATCCTTAGCAATATTGGTTTGGGTCTTATTTGGCATTATTGGGGTGGTTGTAATCATAAAAAATAGGCCAATTTCAGAAAGTGGCAATTATACACACTATATACAAAGTGTCAAAATCATTATTTTGGAGACAGATGAGTCCTTTTAATGATTGCACTTTTACAACCATCATAAATTTTGATCGCATTTTGTGAAGTGATAAGTGTATCATTGATGTAATCATGCAAAATGACACACATACCACAGTAATAACTTTCACTAGAAGTAATTATGAATCATGGGTAAAAGACATCATCACTCATTATAGATGCCTTAATATCTTTTCTCATCTTTATGGACTCATCCCTAAACCAAATTCAAAAGTGAAAAAATTATCTTGGCATGAAAATAATGATTAGGCCATAGGATTGATTGTTCATAGTACTGGTCTATGTCTCAACCATGACATCAAATCCAAGACCGAAGAGACTAGGTGCCTACACACATATTGGATCATTCTTTGGGAAAATCATAAAGATCCCTATGTTCCTCCATTCCTAGATGATATAGTAGTAGATTGTCTCATTCCACTTGATTATGTAGATGATATTCCTATTGGAATTCTTTAGAATAATTGAGAGAGGGGGTGAATTAGTTATCCAAGGTCCAATTGTATAAATAAAATTGGTCATAGCTTAGTGAACCCATAAAACATTTATCATCATGCATGCATCTATAAGATTATGCATTCACTTAAAATTTGTAGGTTACTGTCAAATCAATATTTAGAAATGTAAACATGAAACATAATAGATTTAGCAACACATTTGACACAATGATTTACTGGAAACCCAATTTGGGAAAAACCACTAGTAACATGCTACTCTTTTTAACTCTTCTGAAGTCATGCCCTATGAAAGGCCAACCCTGTTAAAGGTTACAATACACACTATTAAATGTGACCTTGTTAAAGGATTTTAGTCACCTTATTAGGAGTAAGCCTTGTTAGAGGACTTTAGACCATTCACTTGGAATGTCACCTGGCTAAAAGATTCACAAATGACTATTAGGTCAACCTTAATCCAAAGGATTTACCCTAGACTAATACAATTATTAGAGAGTAATAGTAAGGCTTTGATTTGATAACAACTTACAACTCCATTTATAGATTAAAGATCTCTATTTTAGTCCTCTAGTCTAATTGGCTTTCACACATTTCAACTCTAATAGCTTGTTCACCCTTCAAGCATTCATACTCTTAAGCCTTCTTTCTTAATAGGCCAATTTAGATTCTTCACTTGGGTCACTTTATGAAGCAATACCCTTGACTCTTTTTCTTCCTTAGGTTCTCACACATAACAACCCTTTCTTTTGACTAACCATCCCTACAAATAGAGAATTAAGATCTTTTGTCATTTATTCTTCATTGTCCAATTTAGGGTTAGGATAGATTAGGTAGGATTCAATGAATCTGCCCCTCATTCCATATCCCTTCTAGAAACTTCTCCTTAAATCCTCTTTGAATTTGTCTCAAAATGGTTTACCATGAATTCAGTGCCACCAGCTCATCAATCTTATACTCTACCTGATTCACATAATCCAGAAAAATAAACTTGTCAACTCAGATCCATCAAATTCATGATCTTTCTAATAATACTAGCATTCAACATTAACTTGTTTCTAATGATCAACACATACTATATTGCTCGACATCCTTTGAAAAATCACTCCGCACAAACTAAAGTTTACTGGTGCTTGACATCAACTAAGCTTTACTTGGCATCCACTTTTTTTCTCAGCATGCACTAAAATGAAGTTTTACTCATCTCCAACTAATTTTTTTCTTGGCTTGCACTAACTTTTCTTGGCACCTACTATCCATTTGGTCAAACTTGGTAGACAAACTTTGTTTAACTTTTTTTTGTGAACTTGCTTAGTGTAACCAACCTTTGTAACCTTAAGTAGATTATCAATGCACTATGATATCAATGTCTTAGCCGATTTTGTTACTCCTTTTTATACCATAACTCAACCTTTCCTCTAGGTGATTTTGTTACATCTTTTTTGATCAAATCCTCTTCATAAATCAAATAAGTGACTGTACTTAAATCATATAAGCAGTTTGTTCATAATAGATTGAAAAGAGATTGTTAAAGAGGGAGATTGTCTATTTCAATTATTGTTTTGTCACTAATGTCAAACCTACTATTTTTTGGTAAGACAATTGCTTATAAGGTTTAAGTATTATCACTTATTTGATTGATGAAGAGGATTTGATCAAAAGATGTAATAATAGCACCTAGAGGAAAGGTTAAGTTATGATTATGTAAAGCAGTACAAAATTAGTTGAGGAAGTGATAACATGATGTATTGATAATATACTTAAGGTTGCAAAGGTTGGCTACACTAAGAAAGTTTAGAAGAACAAGTTACACAAAGTTTGTCTACCAACCTTGACCAAGTGGATAGTAGGTGCCAAGCAAAGTCAGTGCAATCTAAGCAAAAAATTAGTTGGAGCTGAGTAAAAGTTCATTCTAGTATATGTCAAGAAGAATAGTGGATGTTTAGTAAATTTTAGTTGATGTTGAGCACCAATAAAATTTAGTTTGTGCTGAGTGATTTTACAGAGGATGTTGAGCAATGTAGTATATGTCAAGCATCAAAAGCTAGATAATGTTGAGTTGTTGCATTATTTAAAAGATCGTGAATTCAATAGATCTAAGCTGACAAGTTTGTTTTCTTGGATTATGTGAACTAAGTGGAAGATAAGGTTGATGAGCTGGTGGCACAGAATTCAAGGTAAACTATTTTTAGGCAAATTCAAAGAGGATTCTAGAAGAATTTTCTAAAAGAGATATGGAATGTGGGGTAGATTCATTGTATCCTACCTAATCCATCCAAACCCTAAATTGGACGATGGAGAATGAGAAAAAAAAGATCTTAATTTCCTATTTATAGGAATGGATGGTCATGAAGCCAATTTTTCATGTGTGAGAACTTAAGGAAGAAAAGGAGTCAAGGGTATTGCTTCATCTAGTGACCTAAGAGAAGAGTTTGCAATGGCATGTTAAGCAAGAAGGCTTAAGGTTATGAATACTAGAAGGGTGAACAAGCTATCAAAGTTGTAATGTATGAAGGCCAAGCAGAATGGAGGACTGAATAGCGGTCTATAATCTCCAAATAAAGTTGTAAGTTTTTATTAGATCAAGCCTTACTATTACTCTCTAATAATTGTATCAGTCTAGGGTAAATCCTTTGGATTAAGGTTGACCTAATAGTCATTTGTAAATCCTTTAATTGAATGACATTCCAAGTGAATGGTCTAAAGTCCTCTAACAAGGATCACTTCTAACAAGGTGATTGAAATCCTTTAACAGTTTCAAATTTAACAGTGTGTATTGTAACCTTTAACAATGTTGGCCTTTCATAGGGCATCACTTTAGAGAGTGAAAAAGAGTAGCATGTTACTGGTGGTTTTTCCCAAATTGGGTTTCCAGGTAAATCATTATGTCAAATGTGTTGATGAATCTATTGTGTTTCATGTTTACATTTTTGTAAGTTGATTTGATAGTAACCTACAAAGTTTTAAGTGTTGCATAATCTTATGGATGCATGCATAATTATTAATTTTTTAAGGGTTCGCTAAGCTATGAAAAGTTTTATTTATACATCTGGACCTTGGATAACTTATTCACCCTACCCCTCTCTCATTTATTCTAAAGTATTCCAACAATTGGTATCAAATTCATCTGCTTAAGATGACTAGTTTGAAGGTACTAGAAGCACAAAGGTCAAGATGTCAAAAAGAGAAGTGCCCACGCTCAATAGAGATAACTTTCTTGCATGGAAAAGTTTGATTAAGCTACACCTTAAAGGACTTGGAGATCATGCACAATATACCATTATCAGCGAGCATGTTAATCTTATTGGTGCCCCAACTACTGAGGATATGAGAAAGAAGAAAGAACACAACTAGGAAGTGTTGGAGATTGCCTCTACCCTAAGTTATACTGAATTTGATGATATCAAAGGTCTTGATAGTGCAAAGAAAATGTGGGATGCCCTAACCACTATCTATGGAGGAGATGCAAATGTTCTAAGAGCCAAAGATGAAAGTCTCAGAGGTAATTTTGATGATATGAGAAGGGAAGAAGGTGAAAATATTTCTCAATATATTACAAGGATAAAAGAAGTTGTTAATACAATAAGAGGAGCTACTACTAAAGTAGATGATGATATTGTGCTAAGTAAAGTCTTGAGGACACTGCTACTTGTATATGCTATTAGAGCTTCTTCAATTCAAGAGTTAGGATGTATACCAGGGAATGATCTATCACTTGAAGGTCTAGTACTTAGACTCACTACTTTTGAGCTATCTAAATTTAATAATTACAAACTTGAAAGTATTGAATCTTATTTTAAAGCTAAGGTATCATTAAAAGAACCTAAAGAGAAGAAAAAGAAGAAGTATGTGTCTAGTGATAGTGATACAGATGAGGAGGATGCAAAATAGCTTGAAGCACTACTGGAAAGAAGATTCAACAAAGGTAAAGGTAAGTTCAAAGTTAAATAACCTATCATTTGTTTCAATTATAATGAGGTTGGTCATATTGTCGTTAGATGTCTAGAGAAGAAGAACTACAGAGGTGGTGAAAAATATAAGAGTAGAAGAGATGAACACAGCAAGGACTAAAATGATTGTTGGTGTAAATAGGTATTTACTATTTACACTTTACTTAAGTTTACTTAGGTTAGTGCATTATTTTATTATTTTGTATTATTTTATTATTTCTCTTTATGAGACACTTAGGAGTTTGCACAACATCTAGAGTTGTCATGTAGACAACACAGAAGTATGCAACTCTAATTATGCACATGGTGTCTACACCACAGAAGTTTGCATCATTCACTGAGTTGTCATGTAGACAACACAGTTTTCTACACTCCTAATTTTGCACATGTTGTCTACAACACTGATGTGTGTGTTTCACCTTTGTAGGCTTATCCTCTCATCATCGCACTTACTTTCGTGCATAATGGAGGATAACCCATATTTGGTGGACATGTGCCTGGTTGTTGGACTTATCATGATGCTAATTCTGAGGCATTCTAGATGAATCTTAGAGGCCTTTATATTGAGGAACTCCTAGTGTACTTGTATATAGAATTGAATACTATACAGTTATTTTGATCGTACTCTGGTCTAATTTGTGCTTATGTTTTGAGTTCCTTGGTCTTGGGTAAATTCTTTCCTAAGGAAAATTCTTACATGGTATCAGAGCTGAGGGAGATACTCATCACTTAGCCTTTGGAGACCTCATTGCTTCATCTCTTTAAGGGACCCGATTTAGATTCAGAGCATTAGGTACAATTGGGAGCGTCTAAAGCTGAAGCAGACCTTGTCATTGCATCTGGAGCAGCAATTCGGTGAAGATTGACTATAGATTTGCCAATTTTAGGCCATAGTCAATTGGGAGGCAAAAAAATTTGCAAATTGAAACTCGAAGGCCTGATTTGCAATTACGAGCATGATCTATTTTGGTCTGATTAATTAATTATGTAGATCTATTAATTCTTCCATTCTGCTATTTTTCTCTATATTTTTTACTTTTTTTAAAAGTATTTCTCCTAGTCAGGCCAAAGAAATTTTTTTTGCACAGGCACCGGGCAATCACACCCCAACCCTGTGCTCCCATATTCTGCAAAATATTTTATTTCATAGGTATAGTGATGGGTAGTTTACATTAATGTGGGCAGCTTCATCAATAATTCTAGACAATAATTTGCCCAACCGCATAGTATTTTTCGGCTCAACATAGCCTACACCGGCGAACGGTTTATGCAATTCCACCAACTCAACAACCGTCCCAACATTTTTGACCGACGACTCAACACCAATAGTTGGCTTTGATATTACTTTCATGACCTCATTGTTTTTAAAGAATGCTTATACCCCATTTCCCACAAATGTGGGATTAAACCTGTGTCTCCGGCGAAACAAAAATCCATTCAGGCAGCATGCAAATAAATTCTAGCAACCTGCGTGCAAATCCCTACAACGAAAAGGGAATTTCAAAGCCAATTGCACCCTACCATGTAGTGACTTCTAAATTGCCACAACAGTCTTCGAAACATCCACTGTGCACACAACACGTGGCGCTCTATCACTGCATACTGCCACATCAGCTTCACAGTCATTAGTGACTGTATATCCAGCTGTCAGCCACATCACTATATATTCAACACACATCATTTGCAATGAAAATTTTTTGTATAGTTCGTACACACTGACATTATCGTCTGTATCGAGTGACATCATCACATGCTTGAGCAGACGTTGATGTCATCAAAACATGTGCCTAAATTTGGCAGTTGTTTAATCGTCACACCTGAGCATTTTTGAACTGCTAAGACGGCCACTTGATCATCAAATTTAACAAAGTGGTTTCCTCTGTAGACCCCTCTTCAGATGCATCTTTGATTTGGCAACCCGACTTCAAACAGCCATAACTCAATCATTCGCACTCCAAATAAGGTGCAATTTTTTTTGACTTTGGGTAAAACTTCTTGAATTTTTCAGTGGTGCAACTAGTTTCTAGTTTTGGTGAATGGATTGCTCAGTATAAGCATTTTTTGGCGACTGTACCTAGCTAATCCTACTTGTTGCAACTTCAAAGGCATCGTACGGGCTCATCTGGACTCCTTTTTAGGTTCCATTTTTTTTGAAAGTGTATATTTTTTTGTCTAGTTTTCAGATCTATAGTTAGATTGTAGTCTTATTTGGACAAAAGTATCACTTTCAGAGAAAGGTCTTGTTTTGCATTGTAATGCTTCACAATTGATGTAATTTTGAGCTACTTTGTAATAGTCTAGATTTTTACTCTATACAGAGGTTGTAATCAGAAAAATTAGAAAGCCCACTTTGTCCATTTTGACAAGTGGCCCATTGTAAACGCACTATATATAAAGTGCCAAAATAATTTATTTGGGGGGGGATTTTTTGATTGAGTGAAAAAGGGGGGGGTTGTACTGTGTATTGTGTCTCCTTTATCTTGTGTTCTTGCATTATGGGTTCTTTTTCAAAGTTAACTCCACATTATTATTCTATTTGGAAAGAAAACATTAAAGAGCCATTGGTAGAAAAAGGTTTATGGTGTTATATCACTGGTGTAGCCAAGAAACCTCCTATTGATACTGATGAAGCTCATAAAGAAGATTGGGAATCCAAACAAGAGATGGCCTTAGGAGCCTTGTTGAAAACTATCTCTGATCCTATCAAATTTCAAATTAGGAAGCTTACAGATCCAATAGATGTTTGGGATAAACTAGAAGCTTTGTATGGGATAGTAGATGAAGACATGGCTTACACAATAGAGGATAAACTTCTCAAGTTGGATCCTATAAATTTTGACACAATTAAAGACTATCTTACCCAAGTAGAAATGTATAGGGCACAGCTGAAGGATTGTGGTGAACCCATTAAAGATGGAAAGATGATCAAACACATCATGACTCATCTTCCACCTGAATATGCTCCTTTTTTTTTCAATCTTTAATACACACAAATTAACAATGGGTAGTGCCTATGTTAAGCCTTCATTCAAGAAATTCTTAGAAATGTTGATCCTTCAACATGACAATCTAGTGGGTATGGGAATTCTCAAGTCTTCCAAAACCAAAGCCTTGGTAGCAAATGAAGTTAATTCAAGTGGCAAAAACTCAAACAAGAAGCAGAAGCAATGGAAGGCCAAGCCACAAGATGACACACAATAGTCCTCCTCAAAACAACAATCTTCCACAAGTCAATCTTCTTCCACTCAACATTCTTCTTCACAACAAGGAAAATCTTCTTCCAAGAACAATCAAAAGGGGAACAATTTCAACAAAAAGGAGAAGAAAACATGTTCCTATTATAAGAAGAATGGACATGAAGAACATGAGTGCAAAGATAAGTAGATTGATGAATTGGTAAACATTATGAGGAAACACAAAATTGATGTTCCTAATACATACAAAGACAAGAGTTCTTCAACCACCTCAAAGGGCAAGGGCCAAGCTTTAGTTGCAAGTACAAATAATGTGGAGGAATGGGTTCTAGATTCAGGAGCATCTCATCACATGGGTGCTTCAAAGAAGCAATTTTCCTCTTTAAAAACTTCAAATGTACCTTACATCTATGTGTGAAATGATACTCTAAAATTAAAGTAGAAGGTAAAGGGAATGTTGAGTTAGAGAATGGCGTCTTCCAAGATGTACTTCATGTTCCTAGCCTTAGCACCAACCTTCTCTCCATCTATCAAACACTCACTATGGATGTGGCAATTAAGTAGAGTTCCTCCCTGACATAGTAGTGGTGAAAAATCTAAAAGATGATTCAATGGTGGTGATTGGAAAGGCAAACCATGAGACTAGACTTTATTCTTTCTCACATTTTATGCCTAAGTCCACGTCTCTTGCCTTGTTGACTCATTCAAACACTCAAAGTAAACTATGGCATGAAAGATTTGGACACCTTAATTATCACTACCTTCAGCAATTAAGAAATAAGGAAATGGTCATTGGTCTACCTCAAGTCAAGTTTTCAGAGGGAGTATGTTGAGGTTGTGAAGCAGGTAAACATCCGAAAGAGAAATATAACAAGGGCAAGTCTTGGAAGGCAACTGTTGTTCTAGAATTGGTACATAGTGATGTAGCTAGCACTTTTCTAGTACCTTATTTTGGCAAGGCCCACTATGTTCTCACATTTATTGATGACTTTTCAAGGTACACTTGGGTCTTTTTTCTTGGTCATAAGAGTGAAGTCTTTGACAAATTTATCACATTCAAAGCTCAAGTTTAGAAGAAATCTAGGAAAGCCATCAAGATACTAAGGATAGATAATGACAGAGAATATGTCAACTCTAGACTTATAGACTATTGCACACATGAGGGGACAAATCTTCAACATTAGTTGCATACACACCATAGTGGAATGGTGTAGCTGAAAGAAAGAACAAAACCCTTAAGGAAATGACTACTTGCATGCTTCAACACAAGTCTCTTGATCAAGTGTTTTGGGTTGAAGCCATGTGTTGTGCCAACTACATTCAAAATAGAAGTATGCATAAGGCCTTAGATGGAATAACACCTTTTGAGGCATGGTGTGGAAGGAAACCAAGTGTTAAGCACTTCAAATTTTTTGGTTCTCCAGCATGGGCAAGGATACCTCCACAAAAGAGTAAGGCATTAGAACTACAAAGAAAACCATGCATATTTGTTGGATATCCTCATGATCTCAAGGAATATAAATTAATGGATCCAGAGACTCACAAAATCTTCTATGAGAGGAGTGTTCATTTTGAAGAGACATGTACAAGTTTGGCTTCTTCAACTCCTCATTCTTCCTCCTATGTGGATAGTGATCATAGTGATGAAAGTGACTCAGAAGATGAAATTCCTCCAACCTTGACTCGCAGGACACCACCTTCATAGGGTCAACAAACAGTTGAGGATTTTCCTTCATCTTCTTCCACTAAACCTCATTGGGCACAACAAACTCTTGATGCAGCAGGTTCATTAGTGTGAAATCCTTCAGATACTCGAAGAACAAGGTCACAGCACAAGTCATTTCCACATGCATACATGGCCATTGCTTCAGATCCATAGTCTTTTAAGGAAGCATCAGGGATTCTAGAATGGGATAAAGGTATGGAGGAAGAACACAATTCATTGATGAACAATAATACATGGGACTTAGTTCCCCTTCCTAAGGGAAGAAAAGTGGTTCGATGCAAGTGGATCTATCAAACCAAATTTGTAGCGAATGGAAGTATTGATAAACATAAGGCTAGACTAATTGCCAAAGGTTTCTCGCAAGTACCATGTATTGACTATACAAAGACTTTTGCATCAGTTCCCAAAATGAACTCCATTCACCTAACACTAGCAATTGTTGTAGCTCAAGGATGGGCTGTACACCAGATGGATGTTAAGAGCACATTTTTGAATGGTGACCTTCATGAGGAAATTTATATGGAGCAGCCAGAGGGGTTCATACAAGATTCTAGTATGGTTTGCAGATTAAAGAAATCTATTTATGGTTTAAAGTAGGCTCCTCGAGCTTGGTATGCGAAAACGGATTCATTTCTCCTCTCAGCAGGTTTCACAAGATGTCATTTTGATTCAAATGTTTACATTCTTCAAAAGGATGACTCTCACTTGATCTTAGTGCTTTATGTCGATGACTTGATCATTACAAGGAGCATTGCATCCATCATAGCGAGTGTCAAGACCTCTCTTCAGGACAGATTTTCCATGATAGACTTGGGTTTGCTGTACTACTTCCTTGGCATTGAGATCATACAATCTTTAGCAGGGATTTCACTTTCACAGCCCAAGTATGCTCTTGACTTTCTTTCTCAATTTCACATGAGTGACTGCAAGCCTACTCCTACTCCATTCCTATCAGGTGTCAAGCTAGAGGATAAGTGCACCACTCCACTTATTGATGTGACACTATACAGATAGTTAGTTGGGAGCCTTATCTACTTGACACACACACGCCCTGATATTGCCTTTGTAGTTGGTATGGTTTCATTCTTTATGAAAGAACCTCATGAGCTTCATTGGAAGGTTGCCAAGTGCATTTTGCACTATATCAAGGGTACACATACACATGGGATTCATTATGTATCAAGTACAAGGCTTCAGTTGATTGGATACACAGATTTAGACTATGCAGGAGACTTAGATTCTCAGAAGTCTACTTCAAGGTACATATTTCACCTTGGTTCCAGCCCTATTTGTTGGAAAAGTAAGAAGTAGAAAAATTTTGCTCTTTCTTCCACAAAGGCTGAGTATCAAGGGGTTGTCAATGCAGCTACAGAGGCTCTTTGGTTATAGCACATCCTAGAGGAGTTTGGATTCAATCTACCTAAGCCGACAGTTATTCATTGTGACAACCAAAGTGCCATTGAAATCTCTAAGCATCTAGTTTAGCATCAGCCGACAAAGCACATTGAGGTTCACATGCACTATATCAGTGATCTTATACATGAACAGATCATTGCACTTCAGTACTGTCCTACAGCAGAGCAAGTCGCTGATATTTTCACCAAAACCTTCACCGAGGTCAAGTATGCTCATTTGCAAGATCTCTTGGGGGTGTGGGATGTTGCAGATAGGGGAGTCCCTTGACTTCTCTCTTCTTCTTCTGTAAGGGATTTTTTCCTCTTATGAGGTCTTCTTCTCTCTCTCTTTCTCTATTGTACTTATCTCTCTTTTTGGAGGAGGGTTTTTCCCATGTGGTTTTCCCTCTTTCTCTGCCTTATGAGAGATTGCATTGCATCATTTTAGCATTGCTTTTGTACATGGGTACCTAACATGCCCTAGTAGCCAGGACCCATTATGCATTAGTGAGCTTAAGTGCACTCCCCTAAGTTGCACTTAAAGGGGGGTGTTGGTGTAAATAGGTATTTATTATTTACACTTTACTTAAGTTTACTTAGGTTAGTGTATTATTTTATTATTTTGTATTATTTTATTATTTCTCTTTATGAGACACTTAGGAGTTTGTGCAACTTCTAGAGTTGTCATGTAAACAACATAGAAGTACGCAACTCTAATTATGCACATGGTATCTACAAGATAGGAGTTTGCATCATTCACTGAGTTGTCATGTAGACAACACAATTTTTTGCACTCCTAATTTTGCACATGTTGTCTACAACACTGATGTGCGTATTTCACCTTTGTAGGCTTATCCTCTCATCATCGCACTTACTTTCATGCATAATGGAGGATAACCCATATCTGGTGGACATGTGCCTGGTTGTTGGACTTATCATGATTCTAATTCCAAGGCATTCTAGATGCATCTCAAAGGCCTTTATATTGATGTACTCCTAGTGTACTTGTATATAGAATTGAATACTATACAGTTATTCTAATCATACTCTGGTCTAATTTGTGCTTGTGTTTTGAGTTTCTTGGTCTTAGGTAAATTCTGCCCTAAGGCAGATTCTTCCAAAGACAAAGGCAAGAAGTCTTGCTATATTATTGAAGAAGAAACAAAGGATGATTCTAATGAACATGATGATGAAGTGGTTTATGTTGCAATGAAGGATGAATCTAATGAAGATGAGTCAACTGCACTTGTGACTTGTATGAAGAAGAATGATAGATGGATCATTGATAGTGGGTGTTCACATCATATGACTGGAGACAAAAGTAAGTTCATTACCCTAAATTGTTATGATAGAAATAGTGTAATATTTGGTAATGATACATCATTTTTTATCAAAGGAAAAGGTTTTATCAAACTCACAAATAAGATTTTATGTGACAATGCTTACTATGTTGAAGGACTTAACTATAATCTTTTGAGTGTGTCACAACTGAATAATTCAAGCTGTAAGAGTGAGTTTGAAAACAAGATTTCTAAGATATATGACATTGATGGAAAATTGATTGGAAAGGGTGATTAAACTAGAAGTAATCTATTCTATCTTGACATAGAGGATGTTACTTGTTGTAAAATTTGATGATATGTGGTTGTGGCACAAAAGGTTATGTCATGTCAATTTTGATAACCTGGTCAGCATCAGTAACATAAGAAAAGTTAGAGGTTTGCCTAAGTTAAAGAAGCCTGATAATGTAATGTGTAGACAATGTCAATTAGGTAAAATGATAAAGTCAAGTTTTAAGACTAAAACTTATACCTCTAAATCAATAATAGAGATTGCTCATACTAAATTGTGTGGTCCAATTGATGTGCAAAGCTACAAAAGAGATAAGTACATTATGTTGCTTGTTGATGATTATTCTAGAATGATGACAGTTATGTTTCTGAAATAGAAATTTGATGCTTTCCAAATGTTTAAGTGGTACTTAGCAAGAGTTGAGAAGGAAACTAGTTAAATTTTGAAGTGTTTGAGATCTAACAAAGAAGGAGAATTCACATCAAATGAGTTTGAGATATTTTGTAATGATAGAGGAATCAAAAGATAGCCATCTGCCCCTAGAACACCTCCACAAAATAGAATAACTGAAAGGAGGAACATATCTATAATGGACGGTGCTAGAAAACTCATGATGGAGAAGAATGTTTCTTTGAAATACTAAAGAGAAGTTGTAAGTACAACTATCTATACCTTGAATCATGTACAAGTCAAGAAAGGTACTCATTCAACACCTTTTGAACTATGATATCAACAATCACCAAATGTAAAATATTTTAAGGTATTTGGAAGTAAATGTTACATTCTTAAAGACTTTTGGAATAGTAAATTTGATGCAAAAGTGAGGAAGGTATATTCCTAAAATATTCCACAAGAAGTAAAGCTTATAAGTGTTTAAATACTAACACTAACAAAGTTGTGAAAGTGCAAATGTGAACATTGATGAACATACAAAAGTATATGAGGTTGAACCTATGAAAGAACCAAAAGAATACAAATCATTTGTATACTTTTATGAAGGTATGCCTGATGAAGAAGATGCTACAAATCAAGTTACAAACCAACAACAAGTTTCAATGACTATCAAGTCACACCCTATGAATGTTGAGTTGCATTCAAGAACCAAGCTACATTCAGATGTTCAATTATAAAATGAACTAGGAGCACATTTTTATTTTGAGATTAGTGTAGATGAAAGAGATGTTGAACTACCTAACAAAGATGTACATAGTGACTTTGAAGTTGAAAGACAAAATGAAGAAACAAAAGTTGAACCAAGATTGTCCAAATATGTCAAAAGACATCATCCTACTACACAAATCATTGGAGACAAAGATTCTAGACCAATGACAAGAAACAGATTGAGAAATTATACATGTTTGCTAAGTATGAAGGAAACCAAATCAGTAAGAGATGCATTATAAGATGTGGACTAGAATAAAGCCATGGAAGAAAATATTGAACAAATAGAGAAAAACAAAACATAGAGTCTAGTTCCTAGACCAAAAGACAAAAATGTGATTGGCACCAAATGGATATTCAGAAACAAGCTAGATGAAAATGGTGAAGTCACAAGGAACAAAGCAAGATTAGTTGACAAGGGATATGTACCAGAGGAATGAATTGACTATGGAGAGACATTTTCCCCTATTGTTAGATTGGAAGGAGAAAGAACTTTACTTTCTTATGATGCATACAAAGGTTTCAAGGTTTATCAAACGGATGTTAAATCTGCATTTCTAAATGGCATATTAGAGGAAGAAGTTTACATAGAATAACCAAAAGGTTTTGTTAATGTTAAAAATAAGAACATGGTATATAGATTACACAAAGCTCTATATGGTTTGAAACAAGCACCAAGAGCATCATATGAGAGACTTCATAACCATCTTGTGAAGCTTAGATTTGAAAGGACTGATGATAAAAATAATATGTACATGAAGATAGAGAAAGGAAAAGGTATATTGTTATCTGAATTTTTTTTTGATGATATCATATTTGGAGGTCAAGATGCTTTATGCAAGGAATTTTCAAATCAAATGAAGCAAGAATTTGAGGTGTCTATGTTTGGAGAGATCAAATTCTTCATGGGCTTGCAAGTATATTAGATGAAATAAGGTATATACATCACTTAGTCAAAGTATGTCAAGAAAACATTGAGAAATTTTAGATTGGAGGATTTCAAACTAGTAAGTACACATATGCTGATAGGAAACAAGTTATCAAAGAATGATGATTTGGTTGAGGTGAATCAAACATTGTATAGGTCTATGATTGGTAAATTACAATATGTAGTACATAGCAGACCTAACATTGCATTATCTATAGGGATAGTTTCAAGATTCTCTACTAATCCAAGGAGAATCATTTAATGGTTGTAAAGAGAATAATGAGATATCTGAGAGGAACATAAGAGTTTGGTCTATACCACTAGAAAAATGAGAAATTTGAATTAAGATCATACACTAATGTTGACTGAGCTAGAAACATTGATGATAGGAAGAGCACTAGTAGAGGAACATTTTTTCTTAGGAAAGAGGCTAGTTACATGGACTAGCAAGAAACAAAACTGCACTTCACAATCTACTATTGAAGCTAAATATGTTGTTGCTACTATAAATTGCACAAACATTGTATGGATCAAACAACTACTCAAAGGAATGAAGGAAGAGCTCATAGACCCTCTAACACTTTATTGTGATAATATAGGTGCTATCAATATATTAGAGAATCTAGTGATGGACACAAAGACTAAGCACATTGCAATCACGTATCATTACTTGAGAGAGTTAGTTCAAGATAAAGAGGTGAAAATGGAATATGTCAACACAAAAGAGAAAATTTTTGATATCTTCACAAAAGAATTACCTAAGGATGATCATGAGTATCTAAGAGTTAAACTAGGGATGATAACCCTATGAAATGCTATCTAAGTAACAAGAGGAATTCCCTACATCAAAAAAGTTAATGTTCGTATGTTACACATTGATGTAGAGGATCTTACTTTAGGAGTTTCCTAAAGTAATCAAAGAACTAGAACTTCAAATTAGTCACAAGAAAGGTGACAAAGGGAGAAATTGGAGAAACTAAAAAATCTTATATCTATCATGTTAAAGATGACACATCTTTGGCATTGTTGTTAAAGAGGGAGAAACTGGTTGATCAAGAGATTATTGTCAAAGAAATGGAGAGTTTTACTGATCTTAGAGGGATATAACTGCTGAAGGAGATAGTTGTTGATCAGGAGAGCAAAGAAAGAGAAATCCTAACATCTACCTAGTAAGAGGGAGATACAATAAGAGGGAGAAACAAGAAGAAACTCAGAGGGTGTTATAAAAAAGAGTTTTGTAACCTATTCAAAAGATGGATGTTGCTGATAGAGGGAGAGATTTCAATACAAGGAATTATTTTCTTTTTGGTATTTTTTTGGTCTTACTATTTTAACCTAGTTAGTTTGGTTGAACAAGATGTTTTCCATTTGGTTGATTAGTTTGATTTTCCATCAATGCCAAAGAGGGAGATTGTTGATAATAGATTGAAAAGAGATTGTTAAAGAAGGAGATTGTATGTTTCAATCATTATTTTTTCACTGATGTCAAACCTACTATTTGTCTATAAGACTATTGCTTATAAGATTTAAGTACTATCACATATTTGATTTATGAAGAGGATTTGATCAAAAGATGTAAAAATAGAACCTAGAGGAAAGGTTGAGTTATGATTATGTAAAGCAGTACAAGAATCAATTAATGTAGTGATAACATGATGTATTGATAATCTAATTAAGGTTTCAAAGTTTGGCTACACTAAGAAAGTTTAGAAGAATAAGTTACACCAAGTTTGTCTACCAAGCTTGACCGAGTCGATAGTGCGTGCCGAGAAAATTCAGTGCAAGTCAAGCTAAAAATTAGTTGGAGCTAAGTAAAAGTTCATTCTAGTATATGCCAAGAAGAATAGTATATGTTGAGTAAAGTTTAGTTGATGCTGAGCACCAGTAAACTTTAGTTCATGCCGAGTGATTTTATAGAGGATGATGAGTAACATAGTATGTACTGAGCATCAGAAGATAGATAATACCGAGCTACTACATTATTTAAAATGTCATAAATTTGATGGATCTAAGCCAACAAGTTTGTTTTCTTTGATTATGTGAACCAGATGGAAGATAAGGTTGATGAGCTGGTGGCACAGAATTCAAGTTAAACTATTTTTAGATGAATTCAAAGAGAATTTTAAGAGAAGTTTCTAGAAGAGATATGGAATGTGGGGTAGATTCATTGTATCCTACCTAATCCATCCAAACCCTAAATTAGATGATGGAGTATGAGCAAAAAAAGATCTTAATTTTCTATTTATAGGAATGGGTGCTCATGAGGCAAGTTTGTCATGTGTGAGAACCTAAGAAAGACAAGGAGTCAAGGGTTTTGCTTCATCTAGTGACCTAAAAGAAGAGTTTGCAATGACATGTTAAGCAAGAAGGATTAAGGTTATGAATGCTTGAAGGGTGAACAAGCTATAAAAGCTATAATGTCTAAAGGCCAAGTAGAATGGAGGGCTGAATAATGATCTATAATCTACAAATGAAGTTGTAAGTCATTATTAGATCAAGCCTTACTATTACTCTCTAATAATTGTATCAGTCTAGGGTACATCCTTTGGATTAAGGTTGACCTAACAATCATTTGTAAATCCTTTAACTAGGTAACATTCCAAGTGAATGGTTTAAAGTCCTCTAATAAGGCTCACTCCTAATAGGGTGATTAAAATCCCTTAACAGGGTCACATTTAATAGTGTGTATTGTAACCTTTAATAGGGTTGGCCTTTCACAAGGCATCAGTTCACATGAGTGAAAAATAATAGCATGTTACTAGTGGTTTTTCCCTAATTGGGTTTCTACATATATCATTGTGTCAAATGTGTTGATGAATCTATTATGTTTTATGTTTACATTTTTGCAAGTTGATTTGACAGTAACCTACAAAGTTTTAAGTGTTTGCATAATCTTATGGATGCATGCATGATAAATATTGTTTTATGGGTTCATTACACTGTGAAAAGTTTTATTTATACATCTGGACCTTTGATAACTAATTCACCACCCCCCCCCCCCCCCCCCCCCTCCCCATTATTATAAAGTATTCCAACATATTTTTCTTACCATAAAAAAGTAGGTTTGACATTAGTGACAAAACAATGATTTTTTACTAGTATCAATCGGTTTTCAACAATTCTCTTTGATGATCATATCTTGAAGTGGATTAGAAAATCAGCAAAACTTGAGAGTTATGATGATCTAGTAACTCTGCCTATAGCTCCTACTTCTCCTATTCATAACACTTCTTTTGTTTCTCTTGATGATTTTTGTATTCCTAAAACCTTAGATTCTTGTGATTTAGTGAAATGAGATATTCCATTTCTTCCATACATAGTTTCATAGGATGGTTCCTTCATAAACATTGTAGACTTTTTTTGTTGCAACTACAGTTGTGAAATAATTATTATGTTGTCATTTATGGAATTCCTTGCTGGTAAGAATTTTACTAACACTATAGAGTTCCATATCATTTGATTGATGATGAGGATTTGAAAAGAAGAGATCATGAGATGACTTAGTGAAAGGTTGAGTTGAGATGTGAAATTTTGATGTAATTCATTGGACACTTCATAATTTAGTACTTGACAAGATAATGTGTTGTTTATTCATTACATTAAATAAGGAAGAAAGATCAATTGAGAAGAAAAAGGAGTTGTGAAGAAATTGAATATCTAAAGTAGGAGATTAAGGAACTTAAGCATTGTCAAGTAGAAAAATGTTGGTTGAGTATCAGTATTGGTTCAGTGAAAAAGAATTTTGAGTGACAATAATGACCAAGTTGAATAGTATAAATTGAGCACGATAGTTTAGCGATGACAAAGAGATCCAATGATGAATGAGCAATTGAACATAGAAATGAATGAGTGTTAGAAAACTAATACTTTGAGAAAGAATCGATATTTGTAGCTGGCACAATTGAATCTTCTAAATAATCAAAATGTGATGGCAATTAGGCTTCATCAGTTGCATTATTTAATGCATGGAAAATATTAGTTAAGCCATCAAAGGCTAAGATTTGAGGAACTATTTCTAGAAGTTTCAAGAAGGAAGAAGAAGAACATAAGATGGCTAGATTTAAGGAATCTATTGAATCTAATCATAACCCTAAGACCTATGGTTATGTTCAAGTGGAAAAAGATCTAAGCTACCTAATTAATGAGGCATATCTGATGTTTTAGATAGTTGTTGGACAAGAATTTGTGAAGACAAGTGGAGAATAGACTTGCAAAGGAGAAGTGTGAATTTTTTGATGTGGAAAATTGCTTGAAGAGCTACCAAGTAGATCTGAGTTATTAAGAGAGATGTAGTATAGTCAATGAACCAAGATTTAGTTGAATCGAGATTTGAATTTCCAAAGTGAGTTGTATGTTATCATATCCAACCTAGACTTTCTAATCATTGTAACAGTAGTAAAATCCTTTTGATTAACATTGACCTAACAGTAATTTGTAAATCCTTTAACAAGGTGACATTCTAAAGGAATGTTTTAAATTCCTCTAACAAGGCCACTCCTAATAGGGTGATTAAATCCTTTAATAGGGTCACACCTAAAAGTGTGTTTTGTAACCTTTAATATGGTTGTCTCCCAATAGAGCACTCTTCAGAAGACTAAAAAGTAGTAGCATGTTACTTGGTGGTTTTTCCCAAATTCGGTTTCCACGTTAAATATTGGTGTCAAAAATTTGTGTGGTTTTTTTTTATGTCTTTATGCTACTTACTATTTTAAGTTTGAAATATTGTTAACTATGATATTATTTTTCTAGTTGGTACATACTGAACAGAGAGCTAGAATTGAATGAGCAAGTTGAATGGTGATGAACAATTTATTTTATATATTGTTCATGAGCTTTAATAAGTTTTCTACAGTTGTAAATAGTTTTTTTTATACATGTAGACCTGAGGATAACTCATTCACCCCGCCTAGATATTCTAAAAATTCTAACATATTTTTGGATATCTATGTTACAGATTCGGTAGACATTATTAGTGACATTCATCTTCTCCTTGATTAAGATGATCCTTCTTAAGTTTTTGTGAGGGAACACTCTGACCCTCTTCTTCATTCTCCATTTTATCCTTCTATCAATTACCATTGGTTACTTTTTTTTTACCTTCTATTAGGCATGTCCCTGATTAGTTCATGGCATATTCATCATTCAAAAACATGAAAATACATGAACAAGTTTTAGAGATATATTCTTCACGTTTCATTTGGATTCCCCTTCCTAATTCCTATCTAGAATGGGAGGCATTCATGCATTTATACTTGGCCTTATTTTTTCATAAAATGAGAAATGTTTTATGTAGGCATTGGTCTATGTTTTGCCTTAGCACTCACCATTTTTGTAGGATATTGTATAATATGGGATATATTATCCTTTCTCCTTGTTTTATTCTTATGGGGGCTAATTTTATGTACATACATTATGTATGTAGTCCTAGGGGGATCTTGAGTGCTCTAGCCATCCATGTATCTTATGTGTTTTCATCTCTCTCTTTAAGGGAAACTTTGACTCATGAAGTTCAAGATTGCCTTGCATTTGCATGTTATACATGGGTACCTAACATGTTATAGTAGCTAGGACCCATCTTTAATAATCATATAACATTGTTAGCTTAAGTGTGTTCCTATAAGTTTTACTAAAGGGAGGGTGTTGGTGTAATTAATTACTCTTACACATTACTTAAGCTTCCTTTAAAAAATGCATTACATAGTAGTTTGCATTTTATTCCTACATAATGTATAGGAGAAATTCTATTTTAGATGGTGATACTTGTTATCTTACTCTACTTTGTGTTAGGTCCACCTTTAGTGCACTTATCACAATATCATCTTCTCATTGTTTCACATACTTCATTATACAATGGAGGATGGTCCATCTTTGGTAGACATGTGATTCCACTAGGTGTGCATGATAGGTTATTTCTTTCTTATCTCCTCGTCATCATGCATTGCCTTTATATTCAGGTGTATCTACATCAACATTTTATTATTGATTAATTATCATCATTTAATATATTTAATTAATTTATCATACATCATTTTATTTCTCTTTCTTGTGTTATTATTTGGGCTTCTAGATCTATTCATATTCCCTCATTGCCTTCACTATTGTCTACTTGCAACTATGGACATATAAGGGATACCCACTTGATAGAATTAGAAAAATCAAAATTGTTCTTTTAAGGAGAGTTAGTCGATTGAGAGAGCTTGTGAATATTCTATTGTGGAAATGTGCCTAGTATGAAATTTGGAGAGATGATTGCCTACACTAATTCTAAAGTTATTGCATTTAATAGTGGCATTGAAATGTCAAAAGATGAAGGAATTAATACTTCAATGAGTGGATGGATTTAAGTAAAAGAAAAAAAAAGTTGAGAGAATGATGATAAAAGAAAAGATAGTGATGGTAGATTTCCTAAATTATTTAAGATATTTAAGAATTATAAGACACTCAATCCTAGTTGCATATTTTAGATTATGAGGGATCAAGAATCCTATAATGATAAATATATCATTATGAGACTCTTAAATTTAACTATGAGAGGTTAAATCTATTAATTTTTATTTATTTAGAGTCCTAAATTCACTTAGAAACATACCACCCAATAGAATATTGCACATGATAAACATAGAGGGGGAGTTATCATGTTAGCTAACATATGGATTTCATACATGATTGATCTTGGAATCTCTCCTCTCATCAAGATTTTTTGAATATATATACTCTTATTAAATATTGGGAGATGACCATATTCCCCACAATCTACGATTCTTCACTCAATGTAACTACCTAGTTTCAAGTTGTTGGCAAAAAATAGCAGTGACACCTAAAAATGCCAAAATACTTTTTCATATCTCATTGGCTCCATAGGAAGCATAGCCCTCTTCCAACATCTAGAAGAGAGAGGAATTTATGATCTAGAAGATATAGGATTTCCCCTACAACCCCCTCCATCTCTCTCAACCAATCCTTCCTGCGCAATGAGGCAAGCATCTAGGCTATCCATTTATCTACATTGACTTCTTCCTTTACATCTGGAGAAAATAAAGTCCCTCTTGGTAGGCCACTGATTATTTCTAATATTTCAATGGAATCTAAAATATTGCAACCCTCCCCCCCCCCCCCCCCCCCCAATCCCCAAACCCCACTACCCAAATTCAAAGGGTGGTAGTGGGAAAGCTTACAAAGGTCTGGATGTTGGAGCCTCATCAAGCTCTTTCAAGATTTTAGCTCACCAAAAAGGGACAAATCAATAAAAGATGATCGTATGGTGGAATAATGTGTTCTCACACTAGGTAAGTATTTCATACCTTGATTGTGACTTCTATTTTTTGGAGTGCAATTCTGAACATCTTAAGACATTCCTCATGGAAGAGGGTAAAATCTTTCTTATGCATTTTACTTTCCTTTTTATGGACCTTCCGAATTATTTCAACCACCACTCCTACTTTATGCTAAGAATGACCACTTGGTTTAATCTTGAAATCCTCTCATCGTCCTTTAAAACAATGATTCCATTCATCAAATTAGGGATTATCTAAGCTCCTTTCTAAGGTTTGAAAACCCTAGCTCCTATCAAGGGGATTGTAAAATTCTCCTTATTAATACCTAATTCAAATTGTCGAAGATGACTATAACTAGTGATAATTATTCATTCAACATTTTCTTGGAACCCTATAATAGAGTCATCAATGATAGCAAGGTAATATTTCTAAAAGAGTTGTCTACCTCTCAAAAAAATGGTGCTCTCTAAATTTGATTACCTCGAAGACTAGCTCCGAAGATCAAATTCCTTAAACAAATTTTTGTTTTCAATCCCCTTCCCCACTCTACCCCAAGCTCTCTACAAAAAATTTCCTCTTCTGCCCCCTCCTTCCCCTACTCTTATCATCAAATTGATTTTCATTAGTAATTCCAACTCTAAGAGATATTCATTCTCTCCTCTACCTCTCATATAATTAGATTGCAATGAGATGGCTACTTCAACCAATATTCAACTTGATTTCCTCTATCATGGACTATCCCTTTTGGGAATGGTTGTACCTACTCCCTTGGTCAACCCTCCTCAAGAAGTGATCCAACCTCTCTAGAATTCACTCACAACTAGTAAAAAAGAGGTTTTAGAAATTATTAATTCCCTTCAAACTAGATTTCTCTAGCTTAATGACTTAATGGGAGAACTTCATTATACTCATGAAGAATTGCAAAAAACACTTTGAGATGGAAGGAACTAGAAGATAGTCTCCCATCTACCCCAAATTATACCCTAAAATTATAGCTTCATAAAGGGATTTTGATCAAATGTTTATGTAACTATCTTTGATTTATGATATGATAGGTCTCAATCAAGTGTCTAACTTGGAAGGAGATCTCCCTTGTGCTTCTCCAGTAAGCCCAAATTTGGAATATTTTCAAGAGCACTTTAAAGAATCCTTGGCATCAACCCCTTTCTCATATTCTCCTACAAAAGGGGTCCAACATTCTCACAAAACTATTGGCATTATTATAAACTCCCTCAGCAAAAAATCTCCCAATTGTGGTAAAACCCCCAAGAAAAAAGGTAGCAAATATAGATCTAACTAAAGAATATAAGATGGCGAGGATAGTAATCGGCCCAAGCTTGCCTCCATCTTCAACAATTGGAAGGGTAAGTCCCTTCCATGTAA
Source organism: Cupressus sempervirens (assembly GCA_028749045.1). Taxonomy (NCBI): domain Eukaryota; kingdom Viridiplantae; phylum Streptophyta; class Pinopsida; order Cupressales; family Cupressaceae; genus Cupressus; species Cupressus sempervirens. Next base: position 572,284,290 of record CM053787.1, read on the forward strand.
TTTGTGAAGATCACCTCATGGAAAATTAGGGGTTCTAATGCTCCTATCAAACAATGACTTTTAAAGCATTATCTCAAGTCATTTGATTATGAATTTATCCCACTATAAGAAATAAAGTTAGACTGATGTGATTTCACTCATTTAGAGAAGAAATTAGAAATCTAGAAAGTGTGGGGCCATCCTATCATCCATGCATTTGGAGGCCTCACTTTCATCTGAAATAAAAAAACTAATTCAACTTACTCTATATGTTAATCAGCCCCGTTGAATGAGTGGGAATGTTAAAAGTATTAACTCTAACATGAAATTCATCCTAGTCAGTGTTTATGGTCCAATATCTACATCTATAAAATGTAAATTTTGGGAAGAACTAACTAACTTCCTTTCCTTACATCATTCTATAAATATTATCATTGAAGTTGATTTCAATATCATCACATGTCTTGAGGAAAAGATTGGTGGCATCAAATCCCTCAACCAAGTTGCTTGATATTTTGAGAATTGGATATCCTCCAACAATTTATTAGACATAGGTTTCACCAATGACTGCCACACTTGGAGTAATAGGTTATTACAAACTGATCTTATAGCTAAAAAATTGGACAAATTTCTTTTTCCAAATGTTTATTATTCCTTTCATTATAACCTCTCAGCAAGAATTAATCTCGCTTTAGGATCATGCCACTTCCCAATCTATCTGGACATTAGGGAGGTGGCCAAGTCAAATATAATCTCTTTCAAATTCAGAATATGTGGTTCCAAGATAAGGAATTCCTTTCCCTCCTGGAAGTCTAGTGGAATGAAGAATCATTTCAAGGATCAAATATGTTTTTTTTTTCAAACTCATACATCATTAAGTTAGAATCAAGGTGTGGAATAAACCATATTTCAACAACATTTTCAAAGAATCACCGATTGTAGAATCAGACATCAATGAACTGAATCAGAAGGTTCTAAGTAATGGGATGGATAATGATTCTTATTTCCATAAGAAATATCTCCTTAGCAAGCATGTTGAATTACTAGAAAAAGAGGAAATATTATGGAAACAAAAATCTAGGAAACTTGGTTGAATGAGGGAGATACGAACACCAAGTTTTTCCACAATAGCTCCAAGGCTCAACATAGTATCAACAAGATCACTAAAATGAGAAACTCCTAGGGAAATCTGATAGAGGATATGGTAGAATTGGTTGTTGAACTAGTATCCTATTTCAATAACACATTAAATAATTTTCAATATCCAAACCTTTTAGCTCAAAAGAAACTCTTGGATCTCATACCCAAACTAATAACTATAGATAACAATGCAATGTTAAACATGAAATTCACTAAACAAGATATCAAATTTGCATTATTCCAAATGTAGCCTGACAAGACCCCTAGGATGGAAGAATTCCAAGCTAACTTCTTCTAGAAATGTGGGTACTTTTTAGGGGATGAAGTATGGGAAGCTCTTGAGGGTAGTAGAAACTCTAGAACCCTCCTCAAAGAAATCAATCCCACTTTCCACACCGTCATCCCAAAAAAATATGAGGAGTTCATCCTCAAGGTTTTAGATCCATAACACTTTGTAATACTATTTACAAAATCCTTACCAAAGAACTAGCTAAACATCTCAAAATTGTAATTCCTCTTATAACCTCTGATGAGAAATTAGGTCTCATATGAGGAAAATAAATTATAGACGATATAATCATCATTTGAGAACTTGTTCACTTAGTACAAAAGTACATATTACAATGCATGTTAGTTAAACTAGATATCCAAAAGGCTTATGATAAATTTGACTCGAGATTCCTTTGCAAATGTATGTAAGATTCTAGTTTCTCTAGACAATGGATTCACCTCATATTCATATGCATTTCCTATCATATGATCTCCATCTCACTTAATGGAACTCAAGAGGGATTCTTTGACATGGGGGACTTGGACATGGAGACCCCATATCCCCCTTTCTCTTTGTCACCATACAAGAATCCTTTGGAAGGTTAACAAAGGCCACTCAAGACTAGGGACACATTGAAGGAATTAAGGTTAAAGAAGGGATTTCCAACACTACCCATCAATGGTTTGTAGACAATATGATATTTTTTGGCAAATGGCATGTCAATGAAGACAAATTGATAAAATCTAACCTTGACTTATACATGGTAGATTCAAGTCAAATTGTGAATATAGATAAATCTAAAATCTTCTTCATTAACTTAGACCCAATTATCAAAAAAAATATTGCAATATCATGAACTTCAAAAAAGAAAAATTCTCTTGCAAATACTTAGGTATGCCTCTAGAAAAAGGAACTAGATCCATTAATCTTTAGGAATATATCTCACATAAAGTTGACTCCAAAATTGATGATTGGAAACTCAAGTGGTTATCAAGTTCTAGAAAGTTAACTATGATCAAGTTTGTCCTTACTAACCTACCATATTTCTTGGCTCCCTCTCACCTCCAAAGAAAAAGATGATCTAGAAAAAAATTCAAAACCTTCTTATGGCAAGACACTTCTCAACAAAAGAATTTTTCTCTAATAAAATGGGAGAAAAATCACAAACCTATTAAGAATGGTGGATTGGGGATAAGGAAAATAATTTGGCAAAGAAAAGACTTTGGAGATAAAAATGTATGGAGACTCCAAAAGGAGTCCCATAGGAAATGGGCCAAAATTATTTTCCATAAATACATCTCCCTAGATGATCCCCATAGTATATTTAGAATAATATCTCCCCCCAAGGGATCTAGAGTATGGAACTTTATGTTAGATAATAGGCCCCTAATTGAAAACCATCTTTCTTGGGATGTTGGAAATGGGCATGCAACACTATTCTAGGACAATTCTTAGGGTAGCCATCCCCTTAGTAAACATCACTCCTCCTAGTATTGTTAACACCCTAAAATCCCTCTAGGGTGACTCCCTAATCAATTATATCTCCTTTACTAACAACGATCCCCATTTAAGATGGGAATGGAGATCCTTAGAGGATATCCCCTTATCCAATGATGAAAATTTTGAACTCAAGAGTATCTTAAAAGAATATCTTTTTTTCTCAAACTTAAATAATATTCCTTGGTATAAACCAATGCTACGTCACAGCAATATAGTATTAAGGAAGGAAACAACTCCTTGGTGATGCAAAGGAATTGGGCCTCCTCCCCTCTTCCCCTGAACCTATGTTGGAAAAAAATGGGTATCTCCAAAGAAGGTATGTTCCTTTGGGAAAAACCCAAAAGAGAATCCATATAACAGAATGGTTTAGGAAGATTGAGTTCATTGGTCCACCCTGGTGCTACATCTATAAAGAGAAAGAGGAAATTGTAGATCACCTTCTCATATCTTGCACCTATGCCCACCGTTACTGGTCTTGGCTTTACAAGAAACTTCACCTATCTTTAGCCTTTCCTAATTCTCTCCTTTCCCATCTCCAATCATGGCCATCCAAAGTCCCCAAGAGTACATTCAAATCTCTTTGGACCTTAGCCCCAACAATCCTCATATGGGAACTATGGAAATAACATAATCATAGAATCTTCCAAAATATGGAAATCCCTCATGACTCTCTATGTAAAAAAATAGAAGCTAGCATTGTGGAGAACATAAATAGAAAGTTGTGTTCTCACTTCCAACCTAAAGGCCTCTTTGTTGATTGGGATTTGTACATGAAGAAGGAACAATTTGACCTAATTACCCCCAATGTGTAGGATAGGGAGGAACTAAGTCTTAAGAAATATCGGAATGATTTTGTTTTTTTATGCTCCCCCCCCCCCATGGAACAAGCTCAAATTTGATGGAGAATCTAGAGGAAATACAGGTCAAGCTAGTATAGGTTTCATAAGCCATGATTGGAATGGGAATGTTTGTGAGCAAATGGCCAAGCCCATTGGCATGACTTCTAATAACATAGAAGAATTGGAGGCATTGGTAGAAGGGGTTTCCCTATCATATTAAATTCTATTAGGAATAAATCCTCCCTAAATTGGATATTAAATTCCAAATTGTATAGAGAAATGTCTCTTACCAATCATTTATCTCTTTATAAAATCTCACATATATAGAGGAAAATTCCCTAGCTAGCTCCCTTGCTAATAAAGGTGTGGATGTCACCCAAATTTACCACCCCCCCTAAAGTCACATATTAATTCCTCCTCATCCCACTTTTTTCACCATAGAATTAGTATGATACTACATCACCTAAGATCCCATTATCACTTATTAAGTCTTAATTGAAATAGCAATGGGTCCCCTTTCATTCTATGTAGCCATATTGTGTCATTATCTAAAGCACTTGTGGGAAGCCTACAATAGTCAGTTCTTGGTAAATTGAAGTTTTTAATCCCTTAATAAGGAGACCATGGTCATCATTATTTATTCATCCTATCCCTTTCTCAAAAATCTAAATTTAATACATTGTCAACCTCACACAATTTATGTGCATTTTTTGTCTTTATTAAGATATTAACATTTTCTAATTTTGTATTATCTTCTTGAGATGGATATTAACAATACAATGAATATGGTAAATAGTCTCTAACAATTCTAGGGCCACATCTATGATAGAAGGATAATGATCATGTTAAAAACTCCTCACAGTTTGGTAATAAGAGGGGTGAGGAAGATTGTTGGTCAAGAATTCTCACTCCTTCAAGATAGGCCGAAGTCCAATGCTAAAATTATAGCTATGTTAGTAGCCACGACTTTGCATGTTGGTGGGGATAATATATCTACCCCATAATTATGTTGAAGTATCTTTAAAGCCTCACTGGTGATTAAACTTGCAGAAAGTCTAGATAATATACATGACACTCTATGTATCCCCAAAAGAAGTGATTTTGGGGTCACTGACAGACCAATGGAAGTCCACCCCATTCCTATTATCAAGAATGTTACTGATTTCAACAAGTGGATTCCTTTGATTCGACACAATTGTTGTTTTTCTCTCTTTCATGCATATTTTCCAACCTCCAAAGTGGTGTGGCCTAGAGTGGTTTCTTAAAGAAGATCATGTGGGAGTGAGTGACTATGAAGTTGACTCATCCTCTGAGGAGGATTATCTTGTTATTTTACATGGCTCATACAACTTTTAGACTATTCAAAAAAAAAAAATTCGGTTGACATTCGACTAAAGGATGCTTATTTTGAAGCTATTTTATAAACTTGGAACATCGTATATATTTATCTATGCTTATGATATTTTATGCTCACTTTTTTGTGGCATTAGTTTTTAGAGATAATTGGTATGTAGGATATTTGGAAGTATTTCTCTTTCTCAAGGTTGAGTATAGTAACTGTGGTCCCAATTGTACCCACGTGTTCTCAGGCTCTACTAAGTGGTTCGCTTCCTAACCATTGCTCTGTAGGAAGAATTTATGTTCACTTTTAATTTTATGATGCCTCTGTGAGTTCCTTTATTATGGTTAATGTTCTCTCTACTTATTGTTTTATGGTGCTAGAGCTTTATTAATTTTTAAGCCATAAAGCCTAGCTAGGTGGAAACTTTGTTTATATGTGGGAGTTTTCATATCAAAGGACTTTCTTGACCCTTCTCTATACCCTTTTCTTATAAGGAAAAACTTTGAACTCTTGTGGTTTTTTCCTTTTAAAGATAGAAAAGTTTCCACTATAGAGAGATATATCCTCTATGGCTTGTATATTAAGAAAGTGCACTTCTATAAATCATTCTATCCAAGGTATTCCATAAGTTAGAATGCTTAAATGGAGACTTAGAGATCCCTATCTATGGAGTGCAAGGTGCATAAAATAAGCATGAAAATATCTCTCAAATGACCCTTAGAGATGCAACCCTTGCTATTAAACTATGCAATGGGAGACTCCTTAGACAAGAGAAAGAATGCAAGTTTCCAAAAGGAGTCATCAATCATGAAATGCAAGTATGATCTAAGCTAGAATGAAATGCACAATGCAACTATGCTAACCATATGATAATGTTACCAAGTAGTGCTAATTAAACTAGATGATTTAAGCTATTACAAAAGAAACTAGATTACTTGTAAATTATACTAAGCTAGTATGAGGATGTTAATGAGAGAATTAGACAAGAGATGAGAAGTTCTTCACAAAGCTTCAATAAATTTGTCAACAAAACTACAGCATAACAATACTCAAGAAGATGGATCTTTTAAGAAGGGGAGAGATCTTTCTTTTAAAGGTCTACAGATAGTTGAGATCAAGATCAAGGGATAGATGACCAAGGGTGGGGGTTGAATTTTTGCATGATCCATGTGCAAGAGAAATTCAACCAATGAAAAGGAGTTGACTTTTCATGTGAGGCAAAAGCCTTTTCTTTTAATTTGAAAATAGAAAAAGGACTTTATGTGTGCACATTGAGTGGGTTAGAAGAATGGGATCTTTTATTTAACGAAAAGGAGACATGTTCTTTTAATCAAATATGAACTTAGGATAGTATAATAAAACTATAGGTTATAATCAAATAAATTGATTTTAGAAATTTGGCTTAGGTAAATGATTAAATTAATTTAGCCAAAATGCTGAGAAAGGGACTAATAGTCTAGATGACCATTTTTAGGTGATTACATTTTCCCCTCTTTGAGTAGTGTGTGGTTAATCTAGGAACACACTACATCAAAGACTATAATATCCAAGTAGGCAGCAATAGATAGAGAGATATGATTCTAATGAATGAAATGTAGAAAGAGATATCAAGCCCTAAATGTACAGCTTGATAGTGATACTATTGAACACTAGGAAAGATAAGGTATAGGGACTCAAGAAGAGTGCTAACACCTCAGCAAAGTAGATAGATTGAGAGCAAATGAAAATATCAATTATATACTCCTAAGAAATAGATAGTTGTAGCAAGTGATGATACAGTATTTTTGCCCCCTTGGGATCAAAATTGAAATGAATGAGCCAAATAGAAGCAAATTGAGATATAGAAAAGTCCATAATGATAGATATGAGATTAGGACCAAAGAGTGACCGTAAATAAGTGATAGAATGCCCTAGTTTGACTAGAGTTGACCAAGAAGGATAAAATCTAAATATTAGGTCAAATCAAGTAAAAATATAATTTAGAAGTGAAAAATATGAATTGAAGTAGGTATGAAGTGTAGAAATGATGAAGATATGAAGAAATGTAGATGCCCCACTGAAGATTCGAAGATTGGGCCTCAGAAGGTTAGCTAACTGCATAAAAGATGGTAGAATTTTGAAATATGATTTTGACTATCAAGATGAACTCGGATTTCAATTTTGATCCCAAAAATGTATCCAAGACATCAAAATTAGTCATCAAAATTAGTCATGGGTGCAATTTTTGTAGAATTTGGAGGTGTTCAAAAAATGAGTCAAAATGAAGTCAAAGGACTATATGAGAGGTCCACAAGTCATTTTCAATTCATTTGTCCTTTCTAATTTTGGAGATCTTTTGAAAAATTTGGAGAGAGATCATGATGCTAGCTAGCATTTTGACCCATATAAACTATTTTGAGCATAACCAATTGCACAACTAGCCACCTGAGTGTTAGTCTCAAAATGGTTTTGACATTTGAGTGCCAACACACTTAACCATTTTCTACATTGGAGCCGAGCAATTTATGTATGCTAAGCCACAATATGTGCCAAGTCAAAAAAACCAATAGGTGTCGAGTGATCTTCAGGTGTCGAGTAGCCTTCAAGTGTCGAGTGAAGATCAAGTGTCGAGTGAGAATCAAGTGCCGAATGAATTTAGGTGCCAAGCGTTATACAAGTACTGAGTGATATTTGAGTGTTGAGTCATAGACGATGTCGAGCAATACAAAAATGCAACAGGAGATGAGTAAGCTAGTTTGTTATAAGTGTCGAGCAATAGGAATCAATAAGTGTTGAGTAACACAGAATGTACATATGAGTTTGTAAGTTTACTAATTCAGATGTAAACCATTTTCATGGCCGACATATGATAAATCTCAAAGAATTAAAATGTTAAGATCAAATCTTTTGAATATGCAATCTACATGTAGCCAATAAAAAAAATGAAGAAGGCATGCAACCAATAATACAAGTGCAAGGAATGAGCAGGAAACAAAGATTCAATATGGATCGTAGATCTACATCTAACCATAAGTCTTTGAATGTCTTTATAAGGAAGATTAAAATTTATTGTATGTGTGAATAGATGAGGGTGTGTAAGGGAAACTATTTCAGAGTGAAGAGTATCAGATCTTAGAGGATCAAGGTCAAAGAAAGCAAATAAAGTGCCGATATTCAGCAATCAAAGTATTGTAAGCTTTTAGGTTTATTATACCCAATACTCTCTAGCAACTATATTAGAAAGGAAATCCTATGGTGATAGGTTAGCTTAACAGCTATTTTGTAGATCCTTTAAATAGGTGATTAAATCCTTTAACAGGGTAACACTTCATGTAAAGTGTTTGTAAATCCTCTAATAATGTCTGTAATGGACACCCCTGGATGTCCCAAAAAACTAAACCAAATTGCTGAAAGGAATTATGTCAAACAGTTTGCATTCAACTTCTTAAAACCCCTTATAACTCCGGAAATCAAACGTTTGTTTGTTGTGTTTCGTGCATGGAATTGGTATCATACAACATAAACAAGAAAGAACTACAATAATATGCAAAGTGGAAATGAACTGCTGCTATTAAAATGTTATTTTCAGAATTCATAAAACCAAATACATGGCAGATTTATCAACTCACTAATTACTTCAGCAATATTGTCATAATACTCCAGCCATGCTTACGAACTTGCTGCTACAATACTTTGTCCTCCAATCAGTCCACTACCTTCATAATACCATTCCCTCCAAGCGGCATAAGCGTTGGACAAGTAGTGAAGAAGATATGAGCAAAATATCAAATCTGCCTGTAGCCAAAAATGCAACTAAACTGCCTGATAATGAAGCCAATAAGAAAGAATTCCAAAGGCCAAACCCCAAGGGAATGACATCTAGAATGTTACAAGAGAGGATAGACGTCCTCAAATGCCAAGAACAAAGCTACAACTCACACACCAATTTCTTCTCATATTCAACCTGTCTAATGAAGCCACAAATGCTTCCTTTTATTCTATTCCCACGGGTACCCTCAACTCATATGGGCAATGTGGGATAAAAGATGTGTAATATAAAACATATATTAAAATACCCCTTATGTCTCCCTTGGGTACACATCACCATAAAATAAATATTAAAGTAACACTTTAATATTTTACAATTAAATTAGACGTTACTTTAATAAAACTTTAGGAATTAAAATGTATTAGCAATCGAACTCCGAATAATGTGAGTGATAGCTCATCGAAAAGCTCTCATCGAGGAGTATCGAATCCAATCACCAAAATTGACCTGCATTGTGTCCTGCTGACTTACTAAAAATAGTAAGTATGCTTGAAACTGAGTAAATCAACTTCATTTTGGCCCAAACTGGAAATGACTATGCCAAAACACTCCAAGATCCCATTAAACCCTTCGTTAGCCCTCGGGACCATGTAGAACAAGGCTAACACACACACACTTGGTCAACTACTAAAATGGGGACATTACAATGTCACATTTAAAAATGTGTTGTAGCCTTTAACAGGGTAGATCATCAAAAGTGGTCAAACATTACTACTGCAATAATTTTGTGGGTATCATCCCCACCCTAGTTTTACCTTCTTATTCCTGGAGGGTTTCTGGGTTATCAAAATTTCAAATGTTATGTAGTGATGCACATGTGTTTTTCATAATTACTTAATGTTGATATGCATGCATGTACATTACAATATTATGTTATTAAGGATTTGAGAAAAATAGGTTAAAAGCTAGTACTTCTGATTCACTAATAGGTTAAAAGCTAGTACTAAGAAAATCCTTGAAAAGAAGGAAGGATATAGCCTTAGCTGAAAATGATACAAACTACAAGGAGATTGACACCACAAAACTGTTTGCCAATGGAGACACTAAAGAGTTTGATGCAGCAATAGCAGAACTGATGGAGAAAAACAAAGTTCAAATAGATGAGATAAGATCTCTCAAGATGGAACATGAATCACAGGCCATAATGTTATGTGAAATCACTGAACAAAAAAAAAGAGCATTTGAGGATAGATTCATGATGGAAGATGACAAAAGAAATCTTACAAACAGACTTGAAGAAAAATGTACTGAATTAACAAGGATTTCAAACATGTAGATGGATACACTTGCCCAAATGATGAACCTTCATCATGAACTCAATATGAAAGATATTGAGATCTTTACTTTGAAGATGCAGAATGAGCAACTGTAGAATGAATTGAACAGAGAAAAAGAGGTAGCAGAGAATATTAACAAGTCAAGTGAAGCCATCAAGTACTTTGAACAGTTGATGAAATTTCCAAGATCTGCCCATGATACATCAGGACTTGGATACAACAGCACAGAAGTGAGAGAATCATCAAAGAGTGTTGAGCAAAGAAGTGACAAAGGTAAGGATTCTAAACCTACTTGTCATTACTATAATAAAAGGGGGCATACTACTAATGTTTGCAGGAGTAGAAGAATCAATCAGCCAAACTCACCCAAAAATAAGAGTTACTGTCACAAGTGCAACATGAAAGGACATATGACACAAGATTGTAGATCCAGAGTTACAAGGACACAAAGATTAGATGGATATTGTCATAATTGTAAGAAGTATGGACATAGAGCATTTGAATGCAGATCAAAGCCTATGTGGACATCAAATCAATCAGCAAAAATAAAAGGAAATGAAAGTCACTACCATTGGGATTACAACACCAGGTATAGCTGTCATTATTGTCAAGAATATAGACATATACCCCAGGAACTACATAAGAACACATTTCAAAGGGAACTATAAAAGATGGTTAAACCAAACCACATGTTTCAGTTGCCTAAAAACTGGTCATATTAGCAGAAACTATCCTACAAGGTCAAAGGTACCAAAGATTGAAGTAAAAAAGGGCAAAGAAAAGATTGATGAGGAACACATAAGAACAAACATGAAAAAAACATGGGAGAAAAAGAATGAATCAAGTTCATCCAAAGAAAGGGTCACTTCACTCACAAGGTCAAGTGATCATTTCTCATTCAATTAAACACAAGAAAGATCCTACAGGGCTGATACATATAAGGAAGTATCATACATTAGCCCTAAACCATGAAGAAGCAATGCAAAGTATAAATCTGGATGAAACAAGATGCCAAGACAAAATTTTAAATGATGATGCCGAGTTTTCTTTGGATACCGAGTAAAACTCCAATACATGTCAAGTTCCTAACAGCGACCGAGTTGATAATTGATGCCAAGTTGAGTAACTCCTATGGAAGCTGAGTAAAGTGGAGATGTAGTGCAAGCCAAGTAATGTTAAAATCCTTTAGAGGCTGAGTTTATAGTTGAGCATTTAATGCGATGGAAATAGGGTATATTATCGTGATTTCAATCATTTTTCCTCATCACGATCAAGAAGCAAAGAAGATAAAAAGAGCAGAGCGAATTCATAGTAGAGAATCCAGCATTCCAAGTAGATTGCAACCTCTTACAACATGTTTTCATCAATCTTGAGGTATTTTCATTTGTTCTAAGCTACACAGTTTCATATTTCTATGTAAAGGAAACCCTAGTTTGCATAAATGGCTTCGAGTTCTAAGAAAACCCAGGACAAAGAATCGTTTGAAGTTCAACTAGCATCTAATGAGGTTAGGCAACCTGATTTTCATCCCATCCCTAAAGTTTCATATAAGAACGATCCCACCAAAGCCCTTTCTTGTATACCCCCAAATGTTGTTATGGTTCAGGATGTAAGGAGATGCCATAATTGCAAAATAGGAGCCATAGGAGACATGGAAATAAGAGAAGCCTTTGTGAAGCTGTGTGTCGATGGAGTCTTGAAAGATGAATACAAAAATTTTGAAAGGAAGGGTTTAACATGAGTTTTGAGTTTTCCCACTATATTTAAAATAGAATGGATCAGACTTATGTTGAGTAGGATTCATGATGGTAGTCTGCGGTTAGAAGATGTCCCTATCAAAATCACAAAAAGAATCATTCATAGGGTAACTAGATATCCTACCCTAGATCAGCACAAGACCTTGAGAAGTGAATCCAAGGAGGTTATTGAAAAGAACATTGGTGCTCAGTGGAACAAAAGAGGAATGACAATTCACACCATTCAGGATCCTGTAGTTGAGTTTGCTGTTAGAGTTATTACACACAAATTCTATCAATCTAGTAGACTCAACAGTGTGCCATGTATTGCAGTTAATGTAGGCTACAAACTAGTGAAAAAGGATCATACTTATGATCTTGCAGAATTGCAACTACAACAGATTAATGAAAACCTAACTGCTATAAGAAGGAAAAAGGGTGCACAATGCAAATTTGGAGCAATTCTGGTTTGTGTATTCTTTTATGTCCAAAATGAATTTCACTCTTTTGGAAAAGTTACATGGAGAAATGATAGAACTATCATATCTCAAATTAATGAATATATAGAACAAATGGGAGACAATTTTGATACCCTGATGACAAGCTATTTTGAGGATTTCAAGAAATCCATGAAGCAAAGGGTGGGAATACCAGTTTCCTTAGTGGAAAAACATATTAATGATATATGCTTCTTAGTTGATATTGACTTAACCTATATTCAAGCAACAGCTCCAAGGGTGAGATGGCTAAGGCCATTTGGTTATGAGATTAACATAGATGAAGCATCTGCAGCCATAACTACATTATTGGCAGAAGAGACAGATAAGAGTGCCCCACACTTTAGCACTTATGATGTGGTAAGGTCAAAGATAAATATGGAATTAAAGATTTCCTCCACATTGAAGAAGAAAGATAAATTGATGAAGAAAATTAAGAAGAAATTTGGTGAAGGAATAGAGGCTAAAGTAGAAGAAGATGATGATGATGACAATGATGATGATGAGGATGAATAGGAGCAAGGCCAAATGGAATTAACTCAAGGCCTAGGTGAAGACAAGGAGGAAGGTGTTGAGGAAGAAGAAGCCAAGGATGCACCAACCATAGCTAAGCCAAAGAAGAGAAAGGCAATAGAACAGCATCCAACTCAATCCAAACCAAAGAAAATTGTCATGCCATCACCACAAAAGCCAACAACCAGAGCTGCAATGAGGGCCTCCACACAAAAATCTAAATAAGATGCTACAAAGAAGAAAACAATCAAGGAGACACGGGAAGAGCCAAGGAAAAGAAGACAATATGTGGCTCAACCTGATACTAATGAAGAAGATCAATCTGAAAAGGTAAGCCATTTTTCAGTTGATACATTTGGTAAAAATATTGAAAATGGAGACTTCAGCAACATAAATAATGTTGATAACAATAAGTTCACTAAAGATGAACAAAATAGAATAGAAGAATCAGTTTATGGAATAATGGCACAGTTCAAGTATACTCCTCTTGAACTAGATGGACAATTGCCAAATGAACTGTCTAAAATTGTAGAAGACAGATGGCATTTTTGTTTGAAAATGGAGAAGGAGATGAGATAATCAACCCTAGCAAGCATACTACCTAATTTGACTAAGGAGAAAATAGAGAAAGCAGTCAAAAGGCTTAATTCTAGGTTTACACCTAAGTACAGGGCATTCTTCATTCTCCAAAACAAAATGGAAGAAATTGTACAAAGACCAACAAAATCATGGAAGAACTTGTACAAAAAGATTGAAGAATTTCTTGAAGAAGAATACAAGGAAGAAGCTACTGCCCCACTAGAAGAAAGAAGAAAAAGGAGAGAAGAGAAGACAGGAGTAGAGCAAGGAAAAGAAGAAAAGAAGGAAGAAGAAGAGAAACAAGAAGAAGAAATGAAGGAAGAAGAAGAGAAACAAGAAGAAGAAAAGAAGGAAGAAGAAGAGAAAGAAACAAAGAAGGAGGAGACACAAAAGCAAGATGAAACGGCAACAGCTAAGCAAGAGCAGTAACAAGATCAAAGTGTGCAAGACACACAATTGCCACCTACTAGCCCTCCTCATGTACCCATCACACCTACAAAAACTATAATAGTACAACATGTTCCTGACACTTCTGCTTAGAACATCAATCCATTAACTGTAGAGGATCTCAAAAGAATCCTTGACCAATCCACGCAACAAGCAAGATTATGTGTAGATCCAATATTGGTTAGTATGGATGAATTACAAAAAATATTAGAAAACACAATTAGAGATAAGGTGAATCCACAAGAACCACCTTCCTTCATCTCTACAGTTACTAGTGGTCAACTTCAAATGCCAACAGTTGTTTCATCAGGCATAATTGACACAACAATACAAAAGTCAAGTGCAGCAGTAGACAAAGAAACAAAACAAACAGGACAAACTATTACATATGATCCTATAGCACAAACACAAGGTGCACTTCCTAAAATTACTATAATTGATGAAGGTAAATAGTAGGAGGAGAAAATAGAGGAAACCCCTAAAGAGCAGGAGGCAATACAAACATTGATAAATTTGCCTACCTCGAGGACTCCTTCACAATAGCCACTGCAAATATCTGCACCAGGATCAAGTTCTACAAAAGTTGCAAGGGTACTTCACTATGGAGACCCTGAATTAGATGAGGAGATATTCATACCAATTTATGACTCAAAAACAATAAGCATTGATCAAATCAATGAAGTGCAAGAAGCCTTAAATAGAAGAAAAAGGAAAGAGATACTTAGGAAGGAGTATAAACAAAAACAAACACTGCATGAGACTAAAGACATCTTTATGGATGCCTTCAGTGTTCAGTCACTAGATGAATCCAAGCATATAATGGAACAATTGATAGATATTATTGACCAGGTGACAAATGCAGACCAAGAGACAAATGCAAAACTTATGGAATGGTCTGAAAGAAAATTTCAAGGGAAAGTTAATGAGAAAATATCTAGTGAAATAGCACTTTCACAGATTGAATTGGAAAAGTTAATAGACAAAGTGAACTCATTGTACACAAAGTTGTGTGACTTTTCATACTTCACACAGGAAACTAGCCAAAAGATAATGAGCCTGGAGAGGAATTTGAATATTTCAAGCATGCAACTACCCAAAGATCCAGTTCAAAGTGAGAAGCATTTTTCTCAAACACTTCACACTTAACAAGAAACAGTTGTATTAATAGCAGAAGAGGCCACCATCAAGGCAAAACTAATACAGCTCCAATCCTCCATTACTCCACATTTCGAAGTACTCCATAAAGAACAGGTCTATGCTGAAACTGTTCTCAAGAAAGATCCTAATCTTTCTACTTCAAAAGGACTTATTCACCTTGCTACAAAGACTGCCATCTACCACAAGTCATTAGAAATTGCTTTGCATAATTGGGATGCTGCTCTCAGGATGATTATGGAGGTAAACAACACATTTTTGGAAAAATATGGTCTTAACCCTTAAAATCCTTTGACATAAGTGTCAAAAAGAGGGAGACAAGATGAATGGGAAGACAAGATGAATGAGGGAGTTACACAAGTTAAACAAGGGGAGACAAGATAAAAGGGGAGCATGATATATAGCATCAATTTTGGTTATCAAAATGGCACAATCAACTCAGGGGGAGTTACAATAATTTTGAGGTATACATTGTAAGTTACACAATTTTGATCAAGTTTTTTGAGCATCTATATATACCGAGTAGATTAGTGAATGTACTCATAAGGTTAGTTAAGTGTTTTTGTCACTCATGTCAAAGGGGGAGATTGTTAGTCTCAAAATAGTTTTGACATTTGAGTGCCAACACACTTAACCATTTTCTACATTGGAGCTAAGCACACTATGTATACCGAGCCACAATATGTGTCGAGTCAGAAAAACCAACATGTGTCAAGTGATCTTTAGGTGCTGAGTAGCCTTTAGGTGCCAAGTGAAGATCAAGTGCCAAGTGAGAATCAATTGTCGAATGACTTTAGGTGCTGAGTGTTATACAAGTACTGAGTGATATTTGAGTGCCAAGTCACAGACGATGCTGAGCAATACAAAAATGCAATAGGAGCTGAGTAAGCTAGTTTGTTATAAGTGTCAAGCATCAGGAATTAGTAAGTGTTGAGTAACACAGAATGCACATATGAGTTTGTAACTTTACTAATTCAGATGTAAACCATTTTCATGGCCGACATATGATGAATCTCAAAGAATTAAAATGTTAAGATCAATTTTTTTTTATTTCATATGCAATCTACATGTAGCCAATAAGAAAAATGAAGAAGGCATGCAACCAATAATACAAGTGCAAGGAATGAGCAAGAAATAGAGATTCAATATGGATCGTAGATCCACATCTAACCCTAACTCTTCGAATGTCTTTATAAGGAAGATTAAAATTTATTGTATGTGTGAATGGACGAGGGTGTGTAAGGAAAACTATTTTAGAGTGAAGAGTATCAGATCTCAGAGGATCAAGATCAGAGAAAGCAGATCAAGTGCCTTTATTCAGCAATCAAAGGATTGTAAGCTTTCAGGTTTATTAAATCTAATACTCTCTAGCAACTATATTAGAAAGGAAATCCTATGGTGATAGGTTAGCTTAATAGCTATTTTGTAGATCCTTTAAATAGGTGATTAAATCCTTTAACAGGGTAACACTTCATGTAAAGTGTTTGTAAATCCTCTAACAAGGTCACATTTAAAAATGTGTTGTAGCCTTTAATAGGGCAGGCCTTTAACAGGGCAGATCATTAGAAGTGGTCAAACATTATTGATGCAGTAATTTTGTGGGTATCATCCCCACGCCAATTTTACCTTCTTATTCCTGGAGGGTTTATGGGTTATCAAAATTTCAAGTGTTATGTAGTGATGCACATGTGTTTTTCATAATTACTTAATGTTGATATGCATGCATGTACATTACAATATTATGTTATTAAGGATTTGAGAAAAATAGTTTAAAAGCTAGTACTTTTGATCATTCTTTCCATTAAGATATTTCAACACTGAGTATGAGGCCTTGGTAAGTCTTAAAAAAAATTATGCCTTTGTGAGAATTTAACACATTTTTAATGCATTTTAGGAGTTTGACAAAAATATTGCATGACACTTTTAAAAGTATCACACACCTACTTTGAGAAGTATCGAGTGATACTTCTGTCACACAAAATGTATCACATGCTTTGGAAATATTTATCAGATCATCTCTACCCAAATATTGTATGGGATGGTATGAACTATCACATGAACAAAAAGTATCACCCAGATAGTATAAAAAGTATCGCATGATACTCAATCAGCAAAAAGTATCACCTACCTATAATGAAAAGTGTCATACACTCTATGTTTGAGCTATTCAGTGTTAAATTTTGTATGTATGAATATTTTTTTCTATCATTTAAATTGGTTGATGATGTTCTTGATTTTTTTGTAGCTAATACTAATTTTTACAATGTCCATTTGACTTGATTTTTCACATTGTCTTTTTCACCCTTCTGATTAGAGCCCTTAAGGAGGTGGGGTTGTGCATCCTTTAGCATCTAGATATTTTTGAGAGGGCTTCCATAGTGAGCATGGGATTGAGGTAGTTGACTCACATGCCCCATATATAGGTGAACCATAGGTTATTGATTGCTTTAGTTGAGTGGTGGCACAAAAAGAACAACACCTTCCATCTGCCTACTCGTGAGGCAACCATTACATTAGAGGATGTACATCACATCCTTTAGGTACCATGCCATGAAGACCCTATGATTATGATTTTCATGTTTTAATTCTCATTCTTTTCAAGTTTTTGATATCTATATGAGATGTACTGATGTGAGTTTTTGTATGTCACAAGTTTGTTACTATCAGAACCCAATGGAGGGGAGGTTAGTAGTGCAATAGCTATTTTAGGATGTCACTATCCTAGATCACCACTTGAGTTTTGAAAGGCTCATAGATGAGTATGGAGATTAGTATCCATTACCTTGCTTTCTTTTCTCATTAGTTACCCAAGTGCTTGTCACTGACTAAGGCCAAAAGTGTTTCCCTGTAGGTTGGGATATATTGGTAGCAGACTTGATTAGATGGCCCTAGAGGATGGCATGGGAACCCTCTATCCTAGATGACATGTATCATGAACTTCATGAGATAGTTTACTAATTTGGGTAGACATGGATATGCAATACAGTGTTGGCCTAGATATAGGCTTGGCAGCACATTATAGTGGTCTGACTGTGAGTGTAGCCATGACAGTACAATGAGCCCTTTATATTCAGATACACAAGGATCATCTCTCAAAGTCACAATAGGGATGTGACATACTAATGGTGAATTATGGAAAATCTTACCTCTTTTGTTTGGTAATTCTATCGAAAGTTTCATAGATGGTCAGATCCATGAGAGTTGGAGTACATGTGCTATAATTGGCCACTAGTTGGGAAGCATTCAAATATTGTAGAGAGATTTTCTATCAATTAAGTATGGCAGTAATTTAATCAATGATAGGTGAGCTCAATGGAGACCACCACTTATGCATGATTCCATGATGATGAGGCACAGGGTTGGTTTCTTATGTTGGACTACCAAACCACCTTGAGAGATATTAGAGCATTAATGTGGGAGCCTTAGGACTACTGTCTAGATTTAGAAAATGCGAGGGTTGATCTAGCCTACTTATATGAGATGCAGTGTCATCCCTTCCCACTATTCACATAGCCAGATGCACCACCTATTGTAGTAGGAAAAAGGGGAGATGGTGGAAACAATAGAGGAGGTGGAGGTAGGGGTGGTTAGCAAGTGGAGATTAGGACCAATTCCCAAGTAGGTGAGAGGAGATGGGAGTGGGCTTGGACCACGAGAGAGGAGGATAACAAGGATGAAGAGGAGAAGGAGCATCCACTAATATGCAAGATGTTAGAGTGAGTGGATCCATTATAGAACAAGCCTACCAAGGGTAGAGGGGAGGATGTTCGAGATGCTAGGATTTGGGCCCTAGAGGTAGACCTACAGACAACACAAATTACCCTAGTGATGTGGGATTAGTAGCTGATAGATGAGTGAGCATGGGGAGAAGATCTTTGTATGGAGCAAGATGTTGCTAGGTTAGATTTAGAGCATCATGGAGTGTAGGTCACATACTACTATGTTGCATATAGCAGTGTGGTTCCACAAGGATACGATTGCAAGACTACTCAAAGTGGATAGGTAGGTGGTTCAGCCGCCTGACAAGAGATATGCTCCACCTCCACAACCACCACTAGCCAAAGAGGGCAGGAGTCAGTCCTACAATTAGGAATAGGTCTAGGATGATGTCCTTGTGAAATTTTTGTTGTACCATGTGTATTTTTGAGACATTGATTAATGTTTTGGATCCCATATTGTATATGTATTGTGACACACTTGATATATATATGAGATACTAGATTTGATCAATGTATTTGTGTACTTCTCTCATTTGTGTCATTTTTTCTCATGTGATGGTTGGATATTCCAACATTTGGATTTATGTTTCCATGTGATGTTTTAATTTCAGCTCACATTTATGTATGCTCAGTTTTGTGTTCATGTTTATATTCTCATGGATTGTTTTAGCTCTCATGTATATGATGTAGACTCATGTTTTGAAATGTGATACTTGGATAGATTAGATGTGATGGTTAGATTAACCCCTTGTGATGATAGGATAGAAAAAAATCAACATGAAAGATCAAGAAAATGAAAAGATATGATCAGGAGAAAGATTAAAGAGGGATGAACACAGTTAGCTGACATGTCCATGAAAGATGAAGAAAGATCTCTCCCCATTTGCGGCATGCAACATGATCCATGTGCAAGAGAAAGTAAACCAATGAAAAGGAGTTGACTTTTCATGTGAGACAAAAGCTTTTTCTTTTAATTTAAAAATAGGAAAATAACTTTATGTGTGCACATTGAGTAAGTTAGAACATGTTCTTTTAATAAAATATGAACTTAGGATAGTATAGTCAAACTATAGGTTATATTTTAAAAAATTGATTTTAGCGATTTGGCTTGAGCAAATGATTAAATTAATTTAGCCAAAATGTTGAGAAGAGGGCTAATAGTTTAGATGACAATTTTTAGGTGATTACATTTTCCCCTCTTTGACTAATGCGTGATCGATCTAGGAACACACTACGTCAAAGAATCGAAAAGCCAAGTAGGCATAAATAGAAAGAGAGATCTGATTCTAAAGAACAAAATGAAAAAAGAGATATCAAGCCTTAAATGTATAGCTTGATAGCTATAGTACTAGAAACTATGAAAGAGAAGGTATCAAGACTCAAAAAGAGTGTTTATACCTAAGCAAAGCAGATAGCTCGAGAGAAAATGAAAAGAACAAACATATGCTTCTGAGAAATAGATAGTTGTAGCAAGCGATGATAGAGTATTTCTACCCCATTTGGATCAAAATCAAAATGAGGTCAAGCGAATGCAAAAATGAGCCAGATATAAGAAACGAGATATAGAAAAGTCCATGATGACAGATATGATATTAGAACCAAAGAGTGACCATAAAGAAGTGATAAAATGCCCTAGTTTGACTAGAGTTTTCTAAGAAGGATAAAGCCTGAAAATTAGGTCAAATCAAGAAGAAAGATGATTTAGAAGTGAAATATATTAATTAAAGTAGGATGAAGTGTAGAGATGATGAAGATATGAAGAAATGAAGATGCCCCAACGAAGATTTAGAGATTAGGCCTTAGAAGGTCAGTAAACTGCATAGAAGAAGGTAGAATTTTGAAATTCAATTTTGACTATCAAGATGAGCTCGAATTTTAATTTCAATCCTAAATATGGATCCAGGACATCAAAATTAGATAGGGGTACAATTTTTGTGGAATTCCAAAGAGTTTGAAAAATGAGTCAAAATGAGGTTAGAGGACTATATAAGGTGTTCAAGGGTCATTTTCAATTCATTTTCCTTTTGTTATTTTGGAGAGCTTTTGAGTGATTTGGAGAGAGATCATGGCACTAACTAGCATTCCAAGCCACAATCTTTATTTTGAGAGTAGTTGATTGTACAACCAGACACCTAAGTACGGGGTCCCCATAAGTCTTCAAAAAATTTACGCCTTTGTGAGAATTTAACATGTTTTTAATGCATTTTAGTGGTTTTGAAAAAAATATTGTGCAATACTTTTAAAAGTATCACATGGCTACTTTGAGAAGTATCACGTGATACTTCTATCACACAAAATGTATTGCACGATTTGGAACTATTTATCAGATCATCTCTACCCAAATCACGTATGGCACGGTGTGAACTATCACATGAAAGAAAAGTATCACTCAGATAATATAAAAAGTATCATGCAATACTTAATCAAAAAAAAGTATCACCTACCTATAATGAAAAGTGTTGTACAATCTATTTTTGATCTATTTCGTGTTAAATTTTGTATGTATGAGCACTATTTTCTTTCATTTTGATTGATTGATGATTTTCATGATATGTTTATAGCTTATACTAATTTTTGTAATGTTTGTTTGAGTTGATTTTGTAGATTGTCTTTCCACCCTTCTAATCAGATCCCCCAAGGCGGTGGGGTTGTGCATCCTTCAGCATCTAGATGATGACAAGAGGACTGCCATAGTGAGCATGGGATTGAGGTGGTTGATATGCATGCCCTCATATACAAGCTAACTATAGGTTGTTGAATTCTTTAGTTGTGTGGTGGCACAGTGAGGACAACACCTTCCATCTACCTACTAGCAAGGTGACTATTACTTTAGAGGATGTATATCACATACTTCAAGTACAATACCATAGAGACCCTATTAGTATGACTTTTGTATTTTAATGATTTTTATTTTTAAGGTTATGATATCCATATGAGATAAAGTGATGTGAGTTGGTACATGGCATAGGTTTATTACAATCAGACCCCAATAGAGGGGAGGTTAGCAATGTAGCAACTATTTCAGGATGTCATTATCCTAGACCACCACTTGAGCTAGGAGAGGCTCATAGATGAGTATGGAGATCAATATCCATTAACTTTCCTTCTTTACTCACTAGTTTCCCAGATGCTTCTCACTGATAGAGGCAAGAAGGGCTTCCCTCTATGTTGGGCTAGATTGGTAACAAAATTGATTGGGAGGCCCCTGAGGGTGGCGTAGGGACCCTCTATCCTGGCTAACATTTATCATGAGATCATGAGATAGTTGTTATAATATATAGTCCAGTGATATAATTGAGAGGGGGGTGAATCAATTATCCAACTTTTTTCACAATCATTAACCTTAAACAAACTTAACCATGTGAATAATATAAATTGAAACCACAATAAGATACTCATACACAATTAATGGGTAATAGTACAAAATTGTGTCACCTTTCAGGCTGACTTATTAGAACAACTAAATTTGAGTATTTCTATTTAAAAATCATTTTTTTTTCAAACATATGATCTATAGATAAATTCATTGTAGCTAAGTTATATATGGTCTCACACTTTTCCAATTGGAAATGCCAATTAATGTATGTTTTATACTAGTTTGTATCCAATTACTAAAGAAATCAAATTATCTCAAAAAAGTAGAGTTTCAATAACTCTTACTATTTTTTATGATATTATTTTAATAACATATAAATAACATTTTATAGAGCTTAAAGTCAAGAATATTCTCATATAGAGTTTATAGTGTTTTAATTAGATATAGTATATTTTAATTAATAAATTCTACAAGCACGTATTTTAACACTGGAAAAGATGATGATTTTGAGAAAGAAGAAAATATTAAATCATATCAAAAAAATTTAAAAGTTATATGGCATTCTAGAGGAGAAAATCCTCTTCTAGAATATATGATTTTTCTTCTGGTTAGAATAGATTTGTTTTGAAAAATGTGGTGGGAGATGAAAACTATTGATTTCAGGTGAGTTAAAATTTGAATCATTATAAAAGAGAAAATATAGGTCTAAAGACAATTTTTATTTTTGATTGTTCTAGCTATATATGTTATCTATAACATAGTCTGAAATCAAAGGAAAATGGATTTATTTCCATATAGTTTTGTGGTGGGAATTGGACCCTTATTTTTCATCATTTTTCAGTAGCTAAAAATTTATCTATAAAAATTAGGAAAATATATCAATTATTACTCCAAATAATTATTAAAAATTATAATCATAAACTTCATCCATTCCTACACATTTCATTAATTTACTTCATTTTCAAATTCAATATAATAATGCTAGTTTTATGTCATTCAAGGTGAATTGTTATACTTTTGTTAGCCTTTTCCTTTACAAAAGGGTGACATAGGTTTGTGTTTTTACAGTAGCACCAGATATGTTAACTAGGAAAACCCTTGATCTAAGGGAAAACTCCAATGGGGATGGCACCCACAAGATGATGTACTAATATAGATATTCCTTGTTAGAGGATAGACCCCGTTAGGAGTCTGTTACAATATTTAGAACATATGAGTCCCTGTTAGGAGACTTTGAATCCCTGTTAGGAGTTGTGGAAGATATCTAGACCCACTTCCAAAATAGCTTCAAGGTTAATATCAAAAAAATCATTGTCCAAATGATCTATATATTATTCCTTGCAGAATAATAGAACTAAAATGTGCCTCCTTCCTCTATCTCTATCCTGTCAACTAGACTTTTTCTCTTTTAGATCTTGTAACCATATCTCATACTATGCATCCAATGATCCCTTGGATCACTTACACACATTCAGTAATCATTTTTCTCCTCATTGTGTACACCAATACTTTACATCCCACATGGTCCTCTTCTTCAAGATACATTACAAATAAGGAAAACAACTTTCCTTTATACCATATCTTCATAACAATTCCTTGAGTCGGCCTTGAGGCTTTCCCAATTAATTAAAATAAGATAATTAATTAATTCACAATTACAATAGCACTGTTGGCTCACAGTCTATACAAAACTTCACATAGGTGAAACCATGTCTTGTGTGCATGCTAGAATTACCACACAATTGTCCTATATCACTGTGTAATTGTGCATCTCTTTATTACATCTTAGATGAAAGATAGTGATAGATCATCAGAACTCTATTTTCTAATACTTTGTTTCTACACTGCATCTAGTAAATCAAGTGTAACTTTCATACATTATTGGCTCAAACTTAGTCTGGTTAACCACATCATTGGCACAACCTCAAGAACATGTCCTCCACTCTGCATCATCTAAAGCTTCCTTAGCTTCTATGCGTCATAAAATCTTGGACTACTATTCTTCCAGTCTTTATAGAATTACTACTATGTTGACATCAATGACAAATACAGTCATGAATGCAACATATCAGTACTCTTCAATACTTAGGATACTCCCCCAATGTAGTATCATCAACATTCATGCTAACAATCTCCTACTTTGGTATTGATGGCAACATAGATGAGAAACATCTAAGTTCCAAGAATACCAAATTGTACTCTATTGTTGTTGTTGTTGTCATATTTTCAAATCCTCTTCATCAATCTAAAACCTTATGGTTTTTGTCATGAGTTTTTTAAGGTAAACAACTTACAACACTTTTTTGGTTGCATATCTTTCCCATAGAGATATCCTTTTGTGCACTTACATATTCTTTTGTGCACTTACATGAATCGTTCTAAAACTCCCTAAAGAGACAACACTCCCCCACTAAAAACTCAACAAGTTCTAGTCTCGCATTTTCTCTCCCCATTGCCTAGGAGATGTTTTTCATGCACATATTCTTCTCCTCCATTGACATCAATGTCAAAGGTGTCAATACAAGTACACAATACCAATTTCTAGTTACCAATTGTTAGAATATACTTCTTCCAACTCTTTCAATTAGCTCAAGTGTCCAAAGGCACTATTTAATACAAAATACCAAAATACCAAGAGTCCTCAATGACTCATTACATACTAGATACTCCCCCATATAGGAAGCATCAACATTTAGTCCAATCTAACCATAGTGCTCTATACCATTGAATTGATGCACGCCTTGCATCATCTACTCTAAAGTAGGTAGGGGCATAACCCCTAGCATACCTCTTAGGTACTTAAAAGTATATTTAGGCAAAGGCTCCATAAAGATATCTGCAATCTAATCTTTAGTACTTACACACTCTAACCTTATTTCCTTTTTAGCTACCCTTTCTCTTAAAACATGATACTTAATAGATATGTGTTTTGTCTTAAAATGCAATATTAAGTTCTTAGACATACTTATTATACTTATTTTATCATAGTAAATGATAACAGGTTCTAAAAACTCAATCCCAATATCCTTCAACATGTGTTTCATCCATATAACTTGATTACAGTTATTTGCTGCTACAACATACTCTACCTCAGTTGTACTCTAAGAAATATACTCCTATTTCTTGCTCAACCAAGAAACCAATATTCCATCAAGAAAAATGCTCCACCATTGCTGCTCTTTCTATCAATCATACTACCTTCCCAATCTGCATTAGTATATGCACACAAAGTGAAGTTACTTGATCTATCATACCAAATTCCATAATTAGATATACCCTTTAAATATCTATAAAAAAAAATTTACTAGGGCATAATGATACTCTTTAGGATCATCTTGAAATATTGCTACAATCCCAACTTCATTTTCTATATATGATCTGGTGTGAGTCAGATATTACAATCCTCTAATCATAGATCTATACTTTTTTTGCTCAACTATAGGTGTTTCATCTTTACTAGATAACTTGTGACCAATTATCATGGGTGTACCAACAAGTTTTCAACTTTCTAAACCAAATATTTTCAACTAGTCTTTCAAATACTTGGTTTGTGAGATAAATATCCCATCCTTGTTTTTCAAATCTATAATCCTAGGAAAAATTTCATTTCTCCTATCATGCTCATCTCAAATTTATTTTTCATCTCTTCAACAAACTTGTCACTTTCTTTATGATTTCCTCCAAATATTATGACATCAGCAAATATTACAATGATAAATAAACCATCATCAATTTTTCTCAAATATAGATTACCATCTCTTGTATCTTTGATAAATCCAAGCTTAGACAAATACCTATCCAATCTTGCATACCAGGTTCTAGGTGCTTGCTTCAGACCATACAATGCTTTCCTCAGTCTTCATACAAATTATTTTTCTTCTGCCAGAGGGAATCCATTAAGTTTCTCAATGTAGACTTATTCTTCAAGTTCTTCGTCTAAAAAATTTGACTTTACATCCATCTAGTAAACCATGAAATTCTTGCTTGCTACATAAGCCAAGAACATCCATACTGCTTCCATTCTTGCTACAAGTGCATATGTTTCTTCATAATCTATGCCTTCTTATTGTGAGTAACCTTTGCAAACAAGTCTGGCCTTGTTTCTCACAACTTCTCCTTTCTCATTCATCTTATTTCTAAATACCCACTTGGTTCCTATAACATTTTTGTCCTTAGGTCTAGGAACTAATTCTCATGTCTCATTCTTCACAATATGATCTAGTTCTTCTTTCATTTCTTGCATCCAGTGATCATCCTTACATGCCTCATCTATGCTCTTAGGTTCCACTTGAGAAATTAGACATAATTCCTCATTCACTCTATTCCTTATCTTTTCTCACAATTATCTACTCTAGAGGGAGATTATTTGTCATGTTTTTGCTGGAAGTAGGAGTTGACATCTCAACTCCTATCTCTTCTCTAGGCTCAAATCTTTGTTCTTCTCTATGCTCAACAAATACATCATTTTGCAAGTTATTGTTAGTCACAAAAAGAACTTCAGCATTCTATCTAACAATTCCAAAATTATCCTCTTCTTCATCAGAATTATAATCTACCATCTTCTTTTTAGTACCAAACTTTTCATCAATCCTTACATTTACGCACTCAACTATTGTCTTAGTTCTAGTTGAAAAATCTATATGCTTTACTTTTCAATGAGTAAAACATACATTCATCGCTTCTAGGGTCAAACATACCAATATCAACATCTCTCTTTATGAACACTTACTTCCATATATCCTAAAATACTTGACTAATGGTGAGTGACCAAACCATAACTCATAGGGTGTCTTACTCATACCTTTTCTGATTCGTACTCTGTTCAGAGTATATACTATAGTGTTGACTACTTCTCTCCAAAATGTCTTTGAGACATCACTCTCAAATAATATCGCTCTTACTGCTTCTGCTACTGACTTGTTCCTTCTTTCAACAATCTCATTTTGTTTAGGTGTTCTTGGTGAAGATAACTATCTTTTGATTTCATTCTCTTCACAGAACATGTTGAACTCTCTAGAGCTAAACTCTCCTCCTCCATCTGATTTCAAACATTTAATCTTGACACCATATTCATTTTCAACTCTATTCTTAAATTTCTTAAATTTCTTTAAAGCTTTAGACTTCTCTTTAAGAAAAGCTACCCACATCATCCTAGTGAAATCATCAACAAAAATCATAAAGTACCTTTCACCATAGAATCCTCTAGTTTTTGCACAACCACTTAGATTGTGTGAACAATATCCAATTTCTTTGTAGTAGAGAACTTATTATTGAGAAAAGACACTTTCCTCTATTTAGCCAAAATAAATTCCTTGCAGATAACATTAGTAGACTTAATAATCTTAGGCAGATCTCTCACTGCAAATATACTACTAACTTTCACAATATTATCAAAGTTTATATGACAAAACCTTCTATTCCATAACCAATTGTTGTCAACCTTTGCAACCAAACATGTTATTTTAGTAGGATTCAACTGAAATACATTACCTCTAGATCGGCTTCCAGTACCAATTAACTTACCATCTTTGTCTTTGATAATGCAAGTCTTCTCTATGAATTACAATAGATATCCCTTGTCTACCAACTATCCAACACTTAAAAAATTGTGTTTCAAACCATCAACAAAGTAAACATCATCAGTGTTATTTTTACCATCAAGAGTAATAGATCCAATCCATATAATATGACAAGTTGCATTGTTACCAACTCTAACAATACCTCCATCATGATTTTTGAGCTTAACAAATTTGTTCATATCACCAGTAATGTGATGTGAACATCCACTATCAATTCTCCAATCTAATTTCTTCTCAACTCTCTCTTCTCTAATTTCTCTATCAAGATCATCTTCCTTGACAGCCACAAATCCTAATTCATTTTCACTTTCACTCTAATCTCTTTTATCAGATTCTTCATCCTCATTAGCATATAAACAATTTATATCCTTATCTCTTCTAGGCTTAAATTTCCCTCTAAATGTTTTCTTTCTTTTAGGAAATTTAGATGCATAATGACCATATTCATCACAAGTCCAACATTTAAATATTTTCTTACCATCTTTCTCTCTTCTTACCAGAAGGGCTATTCGTTCTTCAATCTTCTTATCTTCTTCAAATCTACTACTACCAGCAAAATCTCCTTTTGCGCTTGCACTTCTTGATAGATTAGGTCAAATGTTCAAAGTACTAAAAGTTATCTCAACTCTAGCTAATTCTCCAGACTGTCTCATTTCTGCTTCTGCGAATTCTAATCTTCCAAGAAATGTTTTCTTTGTGAAATATTTGGTGTAGGGCATTACTAGCTGAATCATCTGAGTTGTTTTCTTGAATGGTGGTGTTAAACTTTTCAAGATCTTCCATATAACCTCACCATCTTCTTTAGTTCCACCAAGAGATCATATTTTTGCAACAATTTCTAATATTCTTCCTACATAACTTCTTATAGATTCATCTTCCATCATCTTAGCATCTTGAAATGCACAAATCCAATTTTGCAACTCATTCTTTTTGCATGATCATCAGCTTCAAAATTAACTTCTAATGCTTTCCAAATTTCATGAGAAGTTTGAAATGTCTTTACCCAATTTATTCATTCTCTGGAAGAGCTGACAGTAGGGCTTCTCTGGCTCTCATGTTATACATGAACATATCTCTTTCTCCCTTACTGCATTCCTCTAACTTTCATTCTTCAAAAATTTCCTTCTTAGCTTTTGTCAAAAGCCAATATCTTGGACCCATGCATAGAAGATAAGTCTTCATCTTTTCCTTCCAACTATCATAGTTGGCCCCATCGAATCTTGGACTATCCTTCCTGAACATATTTTCCATCAATCTCCCAAAGTTGTTAATCCTTATCTTCAAGGACCTGATGCTCTGATACCAATTGTTAGAATATATATTCCATTAATATAACTGAGAGGGGGGGTGAATCAGTTATCCAAATATTTTCACAATCATTAACCTTAAAAAAACTCAACCATGTGAGTAATATAAACTAAAACCACAACAAGATCATCATACACAATTAAAACCAGATATGTTAACTAGGGAAACCCTTGATTAGAGGGAAATCCCTGGTGGGGATGGTACCCACAAGATGATGTACTAATATAAATATTTGTTTTTAGAAGATAGACCCTATTACGAGTCTGTTACAACATTTAGTACATATAAATCCCTATTAGGAGACTTTGAATCCTTGCTAGGAGATTCCAACCTTTTTAGGAGTTGTGGAAGACAACTGAACCCACTGCCCAAATATCTTCAAGGTTAAGACCAAAGAACCCACTATCCAAATGATCTCTATATTATTCCTTACAGAATAATAGAACTAAAATGTTCTTCCTTCCTTTTTCTCTATCTTGTCAACCAAAATTCTCCTCTTTTAGATCTTGTAACCATATCTCATACTGTACATCCATTGATTCCTTGTATCACTTACACGCATTTAGTAAGCATTTTTCTCCTCACTATGCACACCAATACTTCACATCCCACTTGATCCTCTTCTTCAAGATACATTACAAATAAGGAAAAAAACTTTCCTTTATACAGTATCTTCATAATAATTCCTTGACTTAGCCTTTGAGGCTTTCACAATTAATTAAAATAAGATAATTAATTAATTCACAATTACAATATCATTGTTGGCTCATAGTCTATGCAAAACCTCACACATGTGAAACCGCATCTTGTGTACACGCTAATGCTACCACACAACTTTCCTCTATCACTGTGTAACTACGCATCTCTTCATTACATCTCAGATGAAAGATAGTGATAGATCATTAGAACTCTATTTTCTAGTACTATGTTTCTATACTGCTTCTAGTAAATTAAGTGTAACTTTTGTATGCCATTGGCTCAGACTTAGTCCTCTTAACCACATCATCAAGACAACCTCAAGAACATGTCCTCCACTACACATTATCTAAAATTTCCTCATCTTCTCCACATCATAAGATCTCTGAATGTTATTCTTCTAGTTTTTATAGAATTGTTGCTATGTTGACATCAATGACAAATATAGTCATGAATGCAACATATCAATACTCTTTAATGCTTAGGATACTTGCCCAATGTAGTATCATTAGCATTCATGCTAACAATAGTTTAACAATTTGGGTGGATGTGGGAAAGCAATACAATGTTGGCCTATATATGGGCTTGGGAGCACATTGCAGGGGTCTAACCACAGGTGCAGCCACAAAAGCACATTGAGCCCTTTATATTTAGATACACACGGTTCATCCCTCAAATTCATAGTGGGGATGTGACATACTACCGATGCATTTTTTATGAGCTTACCTCTTTTGTTTGGCAACTATACTGACAGTGTCATAGATGGTTAGACACATGGGAGCTAGAGTGCATGTGCTATAATTAGCTATTGGTTGGAAGGCATTTAGAGATCATAGAACGATTTGGTATCATTCGAGTATGGCAGCAGTTTGGTTAGTGACATGTGATCTCAATGTAGACCACCACCTATGTGTGGCTCCATAATAAGGAGGCATAGGTTTGGTTTCCCATGTTGGACTATCAAACCACCTTGAGGGATACTGCAACATTGATGTAGGAGCCTTCGGAATACTGTCGAGATTTAGTAGATGTGGGGGCTCATCTAGCCTAGTTATATGAGATGTAGTGTCATCCCTTCCTAAGATTCACATGGCTAGATACACCACCTGTGGTAGCAAGACAGAAGAGAGATGGTGGAGTGGTTTTCAAGTAGTTGGGAGGAGACGGATGTGAGCCTAGGCCATGAGAGAAAAGGAGAGCGAGGAGGAGGAGTGTCCACTTAGACATAGGAGGGTAAAGCGAGAAAATCCATGAAAAGAGAAGCCTACCAAGGGTGGAGGGGAGGATGACCAAGATGCAAATGAGCAAGCATGGGGATAGGAGCTCCATAGGGAGTGAGATGCTTCTAGGTGAGAGCCAAAGCATCATGGAACACATGCCACATACTACTATGTTGTATACAGAGGTGTGGTGCCCTTGTGGATTGACAAGGATTTCCAGACTACTTAGAGTGGGCAGGTAGATTAGAGGGTGTGGTTCAGCTGGCAGACATGAGACATGCTCCACCTCCACGACCACCACCAGCCTAGGAGGGCAAGAGTTAGTCCTAGAGTTAGGAGTAGGTCTAGGATGATGTCCTTGTGACACTTTTGTTTTACCATATGTATTTTTGAGACATTGATCTAGGTTTTGGATCCCATATTGTATATGTATTGTGACACACTTGATATAAATATTTATTTATTTATTTATTTATTTATTTATTTATTTATTTATTTATTTATTTATGAGATACTATATTTGAATGATGTATCAAATATCCCTTTTTGTTCCCTATTTTGTTGATTCTTGTGATTCTCTAGAAGCACTAGCTCACCCACTTGGAACTCACAAGGATGGACCTTTTTGTTGTAGGTAGTGGACATCCTTTTTTAATAATCCTTCACATGATCAAAAGCATCATTGTGATGCTCATCAAGGGTTTTGAGGTCTTGTATCCTCATAGCCATATGGTCTTCATCAGTTATCAACCCATGTTGGGAGACTTTTTGTGAGGGAATCTCAACTTCTAAAGGCAACAAAGCCTTAGAACCATAGACTAGCAAGAAAGGTGTAGCCCCTGTAGTAGTACGTATAGTGGTCCTATAGGCCCATAGTGTCAGATTGATCTACAAGTGCCAATCTCTACATGATTTGTAAATCATTCTATGTAGGATTTTGAGAAATGTTTTATTAGAAGCCTCAACTTGGTCATTCCCTTGGGGACAGTATATTGAGGACTAGTATTGTTTAATCTTGAATTTCTTACAAAGTTGTTTTAGGTCCTTGTTTTGAACTATCCTCCATTATTAGTAATGATGGAGGATGGGATTCCATAGTGAAAAATAATGTGGTTGAGAATAAATAAGGCAACATGATATCCTTTAGCAGAAAATAGAGGTACAACTTCAACTCATTTTGTAAAGTATTCCATCGATGTTATGATTAACTTGTGGCCACTAGATGGACTTGAATGAATGTTTCCTACCAATTCAAAAGCATGCTCACTACTGAAATGGACAATATGTAATTGAAGGTATAAGCTCACGTCTAGGAGCATACATCAGATTACCATGTAGTTGACATTTCTTACAAGATTTAGCACATCGAGCAACGTCATCTTGCATAGTTAGCCAATAGTAGCCCACCATAATTAGTTTTAGAGAAAGTGCAAGGCCATTGGAGTGTACCCCAAAAAATTTATCATGGAATTAGGTTAATTCTTTTTGGACTCTTCTAGTTCTAGACACCTAAGAAGCCTTCTGTCTAGACTCTTCCTATACAACTCACCAAAGACCAAGGTGTAGTGTGAGGCATTACGAAGGATTTGGAGTTTTTGGTTGCGTGTAAGATTTTCATGAATGATATGATCATGCAAGTAGGAGAAAATGGTGGAGTAACGTGAGGAATCATGACCAACAATGGTACAGATCATATGGTTATTAGAAGAATCATATGTGGGATGACGTAATTCTTCCACTAGGAACTCAAAATGTGATTCATGTTCTTGCAACTACATAATTGATGCTAGAGTGGTCATAGCATCTACAACCTTATTTTTTGGTCTAGGAATTCGTTGAAATGTCACAAATGTGAAGTAGTTCCATAGAGCGTCAATCAATTTCTTGTAGGGAACCATCTTTTCATCCTTGGTTTCATAATCATTATTAACTTGGTTAATAACAAGCTGGGAGTCTCCATAGATGTGTAGTTCTATGATCCTCCATTTTAATCCCATTTGTTAAAGCCTCATACTCCACTATATTGTTAGTGCATGGAAACAACAATTTGGGAGACTTTGGGATTATATAACCAAGAGGTATGACAAACAGAATGCTTGCACTAGCCCCATTCTAGGTGTGAGAACTATCAAAGAACATCTTCCAAGTTCTTTTAGTGATATAAATGATGGAAGCATTAGGAAATTCAATCTACATAGGAGTTTTATCTTGCAATGGGAAATCAACCAATTGATCAGCTATGGCTTGCCCCTTGATAGCTTTGTGTTTGACGTATTGAGCGTCAAATTTGGAAAGAATCATCATCCATTTAGCAAGGCGACCAGTAAGTGCAACTTTTCTTAGTAAATATTTGAGGGGGTCAACTTTTGCAATTAGATGCACTATGTGATACATGTACTAGTGTATAAGCTTTTGTGAGGCAAATACTACTGCAAGGAAATCCTTCTCGATGTTGTTGTAGTTCATCTCATAAGCCAACAAAGTGTGACTGATGTAGTAAATAGAATGTTCTTTTCCAGTCTCATCACTCTATGATAGTAGTGTTCCTAGAGAAGAATTTGTAGCTGAGATATATAGTATCAAAGGTTTTCCTAGTATGGGTGTCATTAATACTAGAAATTTAGCCAAATACCCTTTGATTTGATCTAAGTTTTGTTGACATTGCTCATTCCAGATGCATCTGGATTCTTTGTGCAAGTTCTTGTTGAAGGATTGTGCTCTACAAGCTAGCTAAGAAATAAAATTCCTAATGGATTGAAGACATCCCTGAAGACTTCTTAACTAACTAATATTCCTAGGAGGAGGAATTTCCATGATGGCTTGTGCCTTTTCTAGATCAACTTCAACACCTTTAGCAGATATGATGTATCGTAGTAATTTTCCTGATGTGACACCAAAAGCACACTTTTTGGGATTTAACCGAAGCCAAAATTGTTCCATGCAATCCAATACCAAACTAAGGTCACCAAAATGTGTATCTCTTTTTTCAGATTTGGCCAATGTATCATCAACATAGTCTTCCATATTTTTTTGCATCATGTCATGGAAGATGGTGATCATGGCTCATTGATAGGTAGCTACTACATTCTTTAACCTAAAGGGCATGGAATTCCAACAAAAGGTATTCCATGTACATGTAAAAGTTATTTTTACTTGATCCGCAGGAGGAATTTTGATTTGATTATACCCAGAGAAGTCATCCATTAAAGAGTACATTTCATGACTTGCAGTAATGTCTACTATTATGTCTATGTTTGGTAGTGGAAAATCATCCTTAAAGCATGCTTTGTTTAAATCTTTAAAAATGATGCACACTTGAATGGACTTATCATGTTTAGACATAGATATAATATTATTGGAAATCCATTCCGCATAATCAATAGCTCTACTGAAGTTTGCACTTAACAGCTTTTCTAGTTCTTTGACCAAGAGAGCCACATGTGGATGCATCTTTTGCAACTTTTTATTAATAGGCTTGACACTAGGAGAAATAGACAAATGATGCATGATTAATTTTTTTGTCAAGGCTAGGCATATCTCAATAAATGCAAGCAAAGTTGATTTTCTTCTCTTGAAAGAACTTAGTGAAGTTCTCTTTTTCTTCAGCCGATAGAGAATGAGCAACATGAATAATTTTGAGGGACTCTTTTGTACCCAAATTAATAGGTTGTGTGGGCTCAATAAGAACCGAAGATCTATCCTAAAAATAACTTGGCAGACTACCAAATACCTCATCTTTAGGTGCGTCAAAGAGGTTTTCACCTTTAGATACGTCTTTGCTTTTACTTTTTGGGGGTTGAGATACAACTACAAAGTGGTTTTCACCATTTGAACTTTTATTTTTTGTTTTTCTTTTGGTTTTTTGACTAAGGTACTTGATATATAATTCTTTCATGTTAAGCACGGGTTCACTAGTGGCACATATCATGAGTTTGATAGCGTTGAGGTAGTAAGCAATCTCATAGTCATTTTGAAAAGATGATAGTGATGGTCTTTCGTGTTGAGTGGACCAATCTATGAGATCAAGGTGGAGTAATGAGACTGGAGCAAAGGATTCAAGGTTATTGATATAGATGGAGTCATCTCTAGCTACATGAGAAGTTGAACCTATAGAGAAGGCTCCAAAAAAATCCAAATCAGGAATAGACCTAGAGACCAACGTGATCCACTAAAGAAAATTGTGAACCAAACTCGTCAAAACCTAGACTAGACTCTTCAACTACATTCGGTTGGGTACTATAGATATGAATAACATCTACTCCTAACTTTCAAGATGCATCTGAGAGACTTTACCATTCATATTCACCAGAATTTGTACTATGGTTCCTAGAAATCAAGCGAACAATGTTCTCTCTTATCCTTCCTCTATTTGGATCTTCATGATCATATTCATTAGGTTCGTCTTGTTTAGAGGTGCAAGCCTCAGCATCATTAGAGGTAACCACATCTTCTTCTCCCAAAGTAGGGAAGTGGGAGGTGGGTCATCATCCTTTGATTCACTAAATATGGGAGCCCTTCTATCAAACTTGGGTAGTTCATCTTCAATTCCAAAGCCTAGGGCAGTAATATCTATATCTTTGCAACCCTTAGTATGAATTAGGGGTTCTAGGAGAGCTTTCGTATCACTCGTTAAGGACCCTTGGCCTTGATAGCCCATGTTTTTTAGAAACTTATAGCCCTTTCCATAGCGCTTTAGGGAGATAGGAGTAGTGACTGTAATTTCTTCCACATCTTCCTCTTCCCTATAGATCCAATCTTTGATAGCTTGGTCTTCTTTTTTCTATTTCTAAGGGAGTCAAGGACTAACCAACAGTGCCAAAAATGGTCATAGAAAAAGTTGAGGGCTTCAATTTTTCGGAAGGTTTCCCATAAGATCGAGAAGAAACCGATAGAGCAGCAATGGAGTCTAGAATGTACTCGCCCATACGAAGGCTCATCATTTTCAATTTTCATTCACACTCTTTGAAAGACAGTTTGAGCTCATGAGAAGAGTGATTGTGAGGTACTAGTGTTTCAATAGTAGACAGTGTTTAGATAGACATGGAACTATCTCCAGGAATGCCTATTTCAATACTGTTGAAAGAAAACTTTATGCACTGATGCTATGTAGACAGTATTGCTTACATGTCATGAATCCAAAGTCTTCCTAGCAACAAATTATATGGTAGTGGTATGTCTAAAATTTGGAAGATGACATCTTTTTCAACAAGACCAACATGGATTGGTAGCACAATAAGACCTTTGGAAGGTTGTTCAACCTCATCATAGGCTTTGATGATAATCTTTTGCCTAGCATCAATAGAAAATTCAAACATGCCTAGCTGTTGAATAACAATAAAAAAGATGATATTTAACCTTGCACCATTGTCTATCAAGACTTGGAAAATGCAAGTACGAAAGATTTGGACTTCTATATGCAGGGCTAGATTATGGGGATGATTGAGTGACTTGTCATCTTCGTCTGAAAATGTGAGGTAGCGTGGTGAAGAGTTATGGTTCACCATAGCTTGGACTCACTCAATGTCAATACCTATGGGAACATTGGTTGTACGTAAAGATTTTTTGAGAATTTCTTTGTGCAAAGGAGATAGTTCTAGCAACTCAAAGATTGATATTTGTATCGGGATTCTTTGTAATTGACTAACAAGGTCATAGTTGGATATAGCTAGGGTAGTTGCTTATTTGGACAATGAGGCATTCTTAGGATCATTTGCAACTTTAAGGACAACTCTAGATTGCCCCCTAGTGAAAACTTTTAAGTGCCTCACTATGTGAAGAGGAAGGTTGGATGAAGCATTGTGCAAGTTTATCAAATGTTTTAAGAGGAAGTGACAATTTCGTAAACCATTCCATGTCATGGCCTCTCAAAATCCTATGAAACAACCTCATAATGTAAGTCTCTTCATGCATAAACTCCATGCTAATAGCATAGAAGTGTCTTACATGGTCATGAGGATCACCATTTCCATCATATTTATCATATTTGGGAACCTCTATATCCCTAGGAAATGGGACCATGTAAAGACTCCTATCAAAAGGAAGAGAACATATTGATTCAACGAAGGAGGTTTTGGGTTGTTCCTTGGAAACTTGTAGTTGTGCCAATTGATTTTTTAGATCTTTCATTTCCTCCCTCAAGATCTCAACTTCAATAGGTTCTCATTTTTGGATTATTCTTTGCACATCAAAGTTTTGAGGGAGTTCCCATCCCTTCACTATCATGTATTGAAAGTATTGGTCCCCATTTTGTTCCAAGGCTTTGAGCATTAGCCTTTTGGAAACCTTGTCTTGTTGAAATATCATGAGATCTTCACTAGTAATTTCGTCATTAGTCTCACTTTCATGGTGTGACTGTGAGTGTCTAGATGGCGATGGACACCCTTCATCGTTTATTCTAGGAGTTCTAGGAGGTGTATTGTTTCCATCATTACCACCAAGAGGAATGTTGTCAAAGGGATTGCTATGGTAGCCATATATATTTTAAGCTTTGTGGGCATGAGCATAAAAATCAGCTTGATAATAGGTCCTTTCTTTATTAGCCATATGTATGGCCTCTATGTGTGTTTGTTCTTCTAAGTAGCATTTCCTCTCCTTAGGATGCATGGTGAGCAAGTCACTATCTTCACCTCTAAGTGTATCAAAGGGTGTACCGAATGGATTCTGAAAGCTATAGAGTGGGTTATTCCAAGTGTTAGCTTCTTGTGGTTTATCAGATACAAGATCCTTCACACAAGATTGTCCACAAGGGCACCTAGGTGGAGTATCCAATTATTCAAAGGTGAAAGAAGGATGACTACCTTTATCGACTTGGAACCTAGTCGCAAATGACATGTGAGGGTGTGTCTTTTTTTAATAGGGTGAGAAAAGCATTTCAAATTTGAAGCTCGCAAGGTCAAGAATGATCACTTGTCAAAGATAAAATAGGTGGCTTGTCGAGAGTGCTCAATAATTTGCAGCACTAATGACTCAAGTCGAGAGAGTGAGCAAGAAGCTTGATAGCAAGTAGCTAACATAGAAAGGTAACCAAATTTTGACAAGTGACCATTAGCGATGTTTTGAGACTTACATCTGAGGAGCTAAGCCCATCTTTTCAACGTAGGATAGTGCCTAACATGGAATTTTTTTACCAGATTCGAGTAGGATGAAGTGATGACACCCCTAAATCAACTAAGACGCAATTTTGACTCTGTTTTGGAAGCAACAAAAACCAAGTGATATTTCTCAAAGAACCAAGCTATATTAGGACAACAAAATATATCGTATGATAGAGTTGACAATAGTTGGGTGATACTTTTCTTCTAGATGATACTTTCCCTTAAGGAGGGCAATAGACTTCACTAGTGTCAGGCAATAGACTTTACAGTAATCAGGCGCTACTTTTCTAGTATGAAATGTCATACGATATTTACCAAAAGGACATATGATAGAGTGATAGTGAACTATGAAAAAGAAAGTTTTGAGCTTTAAAAAACTTGTGTTTTGGTTTGATTGTCAAATGTTTTCAGACCAAAATGTTATGCAGACAGTATAGAACCTCAATTTTCATTAAAGAACAGTATGATTTGAATTTTCATTAGAGAATAGTATGATTTGCAAATAGTAAGGGTAGTTCACATTTCTCAAATAGTTGGACAAGGTAAAAAGAAATCT
Source organism: Cupressus sempervirens (assembly GCA_028749045.1). Classification (NCBI taxonomy): domain Eukaryota; kingdom Viridiplantae; phylum Streptophyta; class Pinopsida; order Cupressales; family Cupressaceae; genus Cupressus; species Cupressus sempervirens. Next base: position 572,322,861 of record CM053787.1, read on the forward strand.
TTCTAACACACAATTGTGATATCAAAGAAAATTCCTACCAATGCTAGCGAGATGTTTGATTTGCAAGAACATTTGCATAGGTTAGTCCACATTTGAAAACATATGCCAAGCAAGATCTACCTAAGAGTCACGATTCATTAGTCAACAACTTGGCCCACACTAAGTGCCCCTTTGCCTCACACCAAGTGATTGTGCACAAGAGATATTGGCTTTATCATGGAGATTCCATAAGCATAAACAAGGGGACATAGATGGTGAGTGTAAAATCTTGGGGTGATTCAAGTAATCCACTAGGATTGATCCTTGCACCAAGATGTTGAGAAACAAAATAAGGTAGTTTCTAACCTAGAGTCTTTAGAAAGGGCTTCCATTTGTAGTACTCCTCTTGCACCCAATTAAGGGACACGTTGCCTTGTGATAAGTAACAGACCTCATGGCCACAAGAGCACCTTAAGCATTCTTATCTAGTGATTTTCTCATTGTCCCAATCCCACAAGTAATCTCACTAGATGAAGACAAGTACTACTTCTACCAAGGTTTTGTGTCCTTGATAGCCTTGAGTTTATAGTGGGTTGGAATAGCCAGGTTTACTTGTCCCCACCTAGGTAATTTTGTTTGATTGTTCAAGAGCAGACCCTCTAAAGGATTCTAGATTAAAACAGATTGGATCCACTCTTGGGGGTCAAGATTTCTGATTCACCACAAGGGTGAAGAGTATACTTTCTTATCCCAATTTCTTCCCCAAACACACCAAGAAGCTCAATTAATCCCTTTGCTTTCAAACTCTAAAGGTGGGTCAAGATTTCTAATTCACCACAAGGGTGAAGAGCATACTTTCCTACCACCAAGAGATCCCAATTATAATTTTATGTGCCTATGAAAGAGAAACAACTAATAATATTGCCACACACAAAAAAAAAGGAAATGCATGCACGTGTTTGTTTGGTTTTTATGCTTTTAGGCAGCCCTGCAAACAACCATTAATAGCCTTCTTCATTTGAAGCTTTGAAATGTGTTATTTTAAGGCAAATTTTCAAACATTTAGGGCAATCCTATAAGCACAAATGTTAGTTCCAACAAAGGTTAGTCCAAAACAAGGTCAAAACTTGCAATAAACCTCTATCATATAGCAAGGAATCTAAAAAATCAAAAAAAGCAGACAGCTAAAGACCCAAAAACTAATCAAAGAATCCAAACAACAACAAGCTTGAGGTTGGGTGATAGTTCTCTGCTAACAAAATATTCTACGATACTTTTTAGTATAGTGGTACAATACTTCAGCTTTGTGCGATATTTTTTCCTATAGTTGGGCGATAAAACTATTTATACTAGTGTGATAGAGTTATATATGGGTGCACAATACTTTTACTGGAAAAGTATTGCACAAAAGTACTGAGAAATATCATATGATATTGAGAAAGTATCATCCAATAATCACAACTACAAAAAAATAAAAAGACCAAATAGCAAGCAGATAATGCAAGAAAAAGTGTAGATTAGGAGGCAAAACCAAAATGTTTTGTGCCATGGTGGGCGCCAAAAATGTACACTAAGAAAGTGCACTTCTCTAAACCATTCTATCCAAGATATTCCATGAGTTGGAATGCTTGAATGGTGGCTTAGAGCTCCCTATCCATGGAGTGCAAGGTGCATCAAATATGCATCAAATGAGCTCTCAAATGAGCCTTAGAGATGCACCCCTTGCTAGTAAACCATGTAATGGGAGATTCCTTAGATAAGAGTAAGAATGCAAGTGCCCAAAAGGAGTTCTCAAGCATGTAATGCAAGTATGATCTCAGCTAGAATGAAATGCACAATGCAACTATGCTAACCATATGATAATGTTACCAAACCATGCTAATTAAACTAGATGATTTAAGCTATTGCAAAAGAAACTAGATTACTTGTAAATGATCCTAAGCTAGTATGAGGATGGTGATGAGAGAATTAGACAAGAGATGAGAAGTTATCCACAAAGCTTCAAGAAATCTGTCAAGAAACCTGCAGCATAACAATACTCAAGAAGATGGATCCTTTGAGAAGGAGAGAGCTCTTTCTTTTAAAAGTGTATGAACAGTTGAGATCAAGATCAAGGGATGGATGATCAAGTGTGGGCGTTGACTTTTGGCATGATCCATGTGCAAGAGAAAGTCAACTAATGAAAATGAGTTGACTTTTCATGTGAGACAAAAGCCTTTTCTTTTAATTTGAAAATAGGAAAAGGACTTTGTGTATGCACATTGAGTGGGTTAGAAGAATGGGGTCTTTTAGAGTGGGTTAGAAGAATGGGTTCTTTTATTTAATTAAAAGGGGACATGTTCTTTTAATCAAATATGAACTTAGGATAGTATAGTCAAACTATAGGTTATAATCAAATAAATTAATTTTGGCAATTTGGGTTAGGCAAATGATTAAATTAATTTAGCCAAAATGTTGAGAAGGGGGCTAATAGTCTAGATGACCATTTTTAGGTGATTACATGGCTAAGCAGATCTCTATGAACTATGTAACTATTATTCATATGGGTTGGTTTGGTTATGTTATTATTTAGTTTCTACCTAAAGGTTAATGATCTTTTTTAGTTCCTATATGAGTTTTCCACCAAGGGTAGTTATGCGTGAGGGTTCCCCACTCCCCAATTCCCCTCCCCTAGTTCTACCCCTCGTGCTTGATTTTAGGCCCCCAACGAACTTGCAAAATTCTTTATTAAGTGTCATAGAGGTAGGATGTGGATTTATTTTAATTTTTGCTTTCTTAATATCTCAATGCGAGATCATTAAGCTCCTTTCATTTAGCCTTGAAAGTTTTAAAAATACTTTATTACTCTACCAAGTTAATTAATTAAGCATGTTCACCCATCTATTTGGGGACATTTAATCATCTTCTTGAGGTTTCTATTGAATATAAAATTAGACATGAGGGTCTCTCCCCTCCTCCCATGTCTAATCCTTATACATGTACTCTAGTTCTCTTTGGCTTCGGTGTGGAACCTCCCATGCCATATGAGAATCTATGTGATTATTTCGTCTTTGGTTAATTAGTGTGCTTAATTGGGTTGTCAGGTTGGGGCATCAACTTGGCTCTCTAGCTCCTTATACATCTTTTTGTTTGCACTTTTTTTTTATCTAATCTCTTGATGCTTAATATTTGAAATAACTTTTGACATTCCCTCCAAGTTGTTTCTTCTTTGCTTGGTTATCTTGGTTTATCTGTGGAGTGTGCAACGTCATGGGGAACTCTTCTATGCTTTTTGGGCCTCCTCCAGATCACCTATTGCAAAAATTTCCATTGGTGATGTGATTCCGTAATTTTCCTATGCAAGGGTAGGTATGCCTACTCAAAGACATCAATGTAGGCATTTGTAATAGGTGGTATGTCACCTTAGTCACCCACTGTGGCTTTTGTAAGTGAGGGAATGCCTTCTTGTATTTGTATAGGAGGTCACTCTTTGTCTCCCCTTGTATACAAAACCCTAGTCACAAACAACACTTGGGGTTTTCTTTCCCTATTCATTTTCCCCTGGTGCACACTTTGAACATGGCAAACTATGTAAATATTTTTAAGATAAATAAAAATTTGGCAATTTTCGTTTACTGATAAAAAAATGAATATTGGGAGACAATTATTATAAAGGAAAAGGACAATAGGATGTTTGGATTGTATATGCTCCCAATGAACATTGGAAGATAATTGTACTTGGGATATGGATGTATTACTTTTTAGATATTTTTGGATACTAAGAAGAGATTTCAACATGATTAAAAATAGTAAGGATAAACTTGGGGGAAGTGAAATCGAGTGGAGAGAAATGAAAAGTACTTTTGGTATAGATTAAAAATTAGCTCAACCTATTTGATCATGTTGAAGGTTTTAGATAAGTAAATAATAACGTATATGGTTTAACTGGCATAACTCCTACAAAGAAAGTTGGAGGATTTATTGTAGATTGAACAAGTTTGATGATAATAGGGACTTCTTCAACTTTGATCAAATCAATGAGGATAAAAAAGTCAAGGTTCCCCCTTGTTCATTATCTAATCATTGTCTCTTTACTCTCAGAGAAATTAATCAGATGAACATTAAAAAGAAGCCAACTATTGAAAGATGTAATATCAATGTTAATGGTTGGTCTATTTAACATAGGCACCTAGAGACTGGTACTGAATTACTGAATTGATACAACTAATCCTAAAAAATTAGAGATGAGGGTACCTCGAGATACCAATTATTTAATACAATTTAATAATTTTCAAAAAGAATGAGGATAATATAGAACTTTGAGGGGAAAAATGGAAAACTTCAATGCTGAGCTTTGAAAATTGACTAAGAATTTATATGGTACATTCTTCTAAGTATCTTATAAATTATATATCCTATGACAATGCCATGTGAATGCCTCCACATTTTGCACATATTTGTACTAGTGCAATTGCATGCAACTATGTTGGCAAACATGTATGCAAAATGTGGAAGCATTCACATGGTATGTGAATGCTTAAAATAAAATAAAAACATAAATCTCAAACACTAAGTCTTATCAGATGCCACAATTGTAGGTCCAGGGGAGGTTTAAACAACAACAAAATTGAAATCAAATGTAAATGGAGAAGGAAACTAATGATCAATGTAGTAGTCCTATCTACATGTTTCACTCTTCTAGGGCCCTTTTTAGTGCTTTCAATGGAAAATGGAGAAGGAAAATAATGATCCATGTTATTTTTATGCCTATCATGTGCACTTTTTAGCAAGATGCACCTGGAAACTTGGTGGGAGATGACGAGGTAAAGTCTTTCACCAAAATTGAAGACCTTGAGTGTGCAAAAAAGGCTTGAAGGCACTTCTCTTAGAGACGCATCTCCAAAGAGCGGAGATATGTCTCAGAGGGACAAAGAAGCATTTCTCTGATATGCTAGTCTATTATGTTTTAGACCATGAGAGGAAAAGACACATTGAGAATAGGAAAGCAAAGAATGACTTTCCCAACAAAAAAAAAATATTAAATTGGGAAAGGGGCTTAAAGTTAGAAGAATGTTTAAACAAGAACAATGGAGATGGGGTTCAACTAGCTAATTATGTGATAAAACTACTCCTATATGTAGATGACCTCATTTTAATTGCTAACACTATTGAGGATCTGAAAGAACACTTGATATCTTTTGTCATTTGGTTGAGATGCAAGTAAACACAAGCAAAACCAAAGGGATGATTTTCTCCTTGAAAAGAAACAAGAAGCAACAAAATAGTTTCTTTTTTTATGGTAGCCCATTAGAGATTGCAGAGGAGTACAAATATCTTGGAATCGACTTCCACAACAAACTAAGCTAAGAAACATGTAGGGTAAAATGAATTCAAGGGGGACTAAGGGGCAGTGGAAAGCACTTTATTCTTTACAAAATAGGTGCAAGAACACAAAATTGTGGGACTAGAAAAATAAAAAGATGCTCTTCGCTTTGTTGGCTACCTCGATGATCCTTCATGGATGTGAGATTTGGGGCAGCAACGCATCGGATAAGAAATGGAGACAAATAAAAAGAATCCAAATGCATTCAATCATTCACAATCTCAAAATTAAAATGGTGGTTCCTTATAGGATCTTATTGGTAGAAACATGCATATTTCTTTTAGAGGTAACAATCATGGTCTGATTATTATGTTATTTAAAGAAAATTTAAAGAATGGAAAATTAGCATTGGCCTAAATTGATCATAGAGGAAAGACTTGATAGAAGAAAGAACATGTGGATGAAACAAACTGTCAAATGGATGAAAATTTGAATTTTAGTATGCATGAATGCCCAGATAATAATTAGGGAATAAAAAAGTTTGTAAATGAAAAATTTAGGAGTATCATATGGTCAAAACAAAAAGGGTACAAAAAAATTATATTATATTAAATAATTTAACTCAATGAGTGATCATGTGGAGAAAGCATACATAGGAGCAAATATCAATTGGAAAACTAAAATGCTTATAGCATAGCTTAGAATAGATTCTCATCACTTAAGGTGTGAAATTGGTAGATGTACACTACCAAAGGAAGAAAGGGAGGAGAGACTGATTATTTTGCAAAATGGGAGTGGTGGAGAGAGTGACATTATCATGGAATGCCCAACATAAATTGACATCTGCTCCAGCTATGAGGATATTGTAGCAATCGACAATTTAGATACTCTGTTTAAAGAAGCACAACTAGACATGACAACGAATTTCATGATCAACATCCATTGTCACCTTTTTCAGGGGGTGTGTTTTTCTTAGTGGTCAAATACGTTGCTTTGGCCTCACAAACATTATTAAAATCTTTAATTCATTCATTAGTTCCTGCCAATGGTGCAATGCATTTAGATCTTCAAAAAATGGTTAGGACTAAGTGATTTGAGGGGCTTCTTAGAAATATGCACTATTATTGAAATTATTGTCATCTTCAAATTTTTTGTTAAATTTATGTTTTGCCCAATGTGAGTTAGATTGTGATAAAAATCTGTCAAGTGTTTTTTTTAACATTTCTTTAAAGAACCATTTTATTGTTGCAATAAGGTAACATATCTATAGTAACATCACTAATTTGAAATATTTTTAACAATTAAAAAATTTAATACATTCTGAAATTAAATGTTAAAATTATGTAAGACCATTTAGTGTAAAATTGACAATATCTATATTTATTTATTTTTAAAGAAAAACTCATTAATTATTATTAAAAATATATATTTTCTTTTACTAAAAAAAATGAAAATTAAATAATATGTCAATAAATGATACTTATTATTGTAAAAATGCACAAGTCTAAACATTTTTTTTTTTTTTAATTCTAATTAACTCCATTATAAAAAAAAAAAAAAAAGTTGTTACTAAAGAATGACAAAAAAATGTCATTAATAAAATGACACCTTTTTAATATGTTGTGAAAAAATCAGCTAATATGTGTAATTGTATAAAGGTAAAGTTATTACTATTAATACATGACAAAGTTTCATTAATAAATGTCATGACATATATTTTGTATTTTTGTTAATGAAAAAGTTGTACATATTTGAAAATATTGTGTTATTATCAAGTATTTTGTTAATAATCTCTATCGTAAAAACTCAAATATTAATTCTACATATTATTGTAATAATTACCTTTCACCAGTCCCCTGTCCCCAAAATCTGGAAATAAGAAATTCTCGTTGAAACGCCATCTGGATTTATTAAATATCATATATATGGTGTATAGGAAAAAAATTTAAAACTCTGAATAAGTAGAACCGTTGAAACGTAATTCAAATTTTAATATCCGAGTGGTCTAAACCTCCGACAATCATAAGGAATGAAGGTTTTCTGTTCGGTCAACCGGCCCGGCTGTCTGCTTTGTATTATAAGATAAGGAACGCCTAGTAGTATTGTAGTAGCTCTGCCCTTAAAACTCCGGACGAGGAAATGGTACGAGAAATAGCTACTAGAAGGTTGACTAGCCATTCTTAATGCTGGAAAGTGCATGGGTGAGACAATGAACTTGTGGCCCTCTCAACCTTTCTTTATCTCTGATGGTTGTTTGGTTTTAGCCTAGATGTGATAACCGACTATGTCAAGGTCTAATCAGCCCTACGAATTGGTGTTTTAGACTGAAAATGAAGACTTTGTAGGCCCTGTTGTTATGTCACCCAGAACGATTTTGCAAGCACATACTTGGTCACTTTTGTCTGTAGTGTCGGGTGCTTATTATGTATGGTGGTGTGCCTTATTATTATTATTGGAAAACGGTTAGCCCGATTCTAATATCTTACCCGTTTTGATGTCTTACCATGAAATTCAAAAAATTCTTTTCTTTAAGCAGGAAAAACACACACACAATCATTTACCAAATAGTTAACTCCGTGCCCCCAAACTGTTGCTGTAATTGATGCAACAGGAATAACAGCTGTTGTTCCTGTTGGCTCAAAACATAAGAATCAATCACAAATCATCAATGATACAGCAATAGTGTAGTGAAAAGAAGAGAAGCGTAGAAGAAGTAAGTCGATTGGTAGCAGTGACTCAAGCTTTTATTAACAGGTGAAAGCACCATCAGAACAGTAGTCTACTGTTACATCAGAAAGTTATTCACCACGTGGCCATTTGAACTGGGCACCATTGTGATTCTTGCAGAACAAGTCACATAATGCTACATACTGCTAACCTATCCACTTTTCAGCCTCCCAAGTGTCCAATTTATTTTTTTAAATGAAGAAGACCAAGCTACTGCTGAGATGCTAATTTGGACTTGTTAGAACACCCAAGTTTGAAGCTCAACTGTAAGTAAAATTTCCAGTCTGGAGCAATCCCATGTCCCTCACTACAAAAAAACCACAACATATACTCTTTGCGATCATCATGTCCCATACACTGATAACTCTAAGGTGTCTATTTTTTCAGCCAGATCATGCTGGCCTATAGTCTTCAAACCCTTGGTAACCATATCAAAATTCTGAGGTCTTGGAACAAAATTGAGCTCAGTCATCTCAACTAGAAAATTTGCAGCTTCCAGATACCTGCCAGCCCGGCAATTTAGCCGTATAAGCATAATATAAATAGGCTTATTTGGAGGATGCCCTTTCTTCTTCATATCACTAAACAAACTATATGCTTCTGCAAACTGCCCTTTCTTAAACAATGCCTTAATAATTGGAGCATAAAGCCCAGGAAATGGCTTGTGACCATCTTCTATTGAGCTGTGCAAAATCCTGAAAGCCTCTACAATGTTTCCAGCCCTAGATGTCCCCCTTATCATTATCCTATAGGTATTGGAATCTGGACATAACCCTAATTTTGCAGAAACACTCATCAGATGAACACAGAGGTCTATTTCCCCAGCATTGGATAAAGATTCCAAAAATGTATTAAAAGTCTGCAAAGTTGGCACAAAACCATCATCTGTCATTTTTTTCACAAACTCCTTGGCCATGTCCAGATTCCCAGCTGTTAACAGGCCATTAACTAAAATTTCACGACTGGCTGCAGTAGGATTGTGTCCCATGATACTCATTTCTTCTAGAAACTCCTGTGCTTCCTGTAATTTGCCTTCACGACACCATGAGTTGACTAAGATACTGTAAGTTTCAATATCTGGCTTGGAACCCTTGCGGATCATTCTGCGAATTAGAGCATAGCCTCCCTGAAAATAGGGAACATTTTTAAAAAGCATGCACAATTCCATTTTTTCTGAGTTGATTCTATAAAAGAAGTTGGAAAATATTTAAAGAAAAATAATTTTCTACATAGAAATCAAAACAATCTTCACCAAAAATTGGAAAATGATTTTGGTATTAAATTGAGAAAAATCATCAGTTTGTGAAATTATTCAGTAAGAATTTGCACTACCTGAAAACTTTTATTTAGGAAAACTTTTTTGAATTTTAAATTTCACTTTCATTCATAAATTCTACTAGTTTTCAGATGAGATTTCACTGATCATTTAAGGTTCAGCAGGAAAAACCATGAATCTGATTTTTACCCTAACTTTAAATGAAAAATTTGAAATATACTTTATGACTACTTGAGGTTATACAATTATTTATATTTTATACACGACATTGGCAAAATTCCCAGTATAATTTCTTGCACATAAATAAAAGACAAAATGTTACTGTATATTTTAGATAAGAGAAATTTGAGAAAATTGGTCCATTTGTGAATATTGGCAACTGAACTCCACACCTGAAACCCTCTGACAAAAAGCTGTAAAATTTTCCTATGTTCTTACAATTTCATAATATTACAGAAAGTTGGAAAATTTCTGAGAAAGCTTGCATTGCTATACAAGTCAAGAAGAATTCCAACCATCAAGTAGACATAACTGAGTGGTAAAATGGATGCTTTACTACAACAAAAACCCAGACTCAAATCCCCACAAAGCAACTGATGTAACACTAATCTTGCTCTGACCCCAATTCTTCCTAGGGTTTCTTTAAGCCTTTCTTCTGACCTAATAGGGCTACCCACTACCCTATTCTCCTTATGACCTTACTTATGAGATCCTACCTCCTTCAACTAGTGAACACCAACTGAAAGAACAAGAAATCCACACATTGCTTCCTGGGCTCATTCTAGCCTTGAATGCTTACTCTTCACTCAATTCCACATCCTGCCTCCACTTGATCAGCAGACACTCCACCAATAGGCATAGGACTTTAGAAGGTCCTTAGAATCCTTTCCAAGACCTAAAACCACTTTTGAGATTAGAACCCTAATTGAGTTCACAAAAACACCACAATTGCTCCACAAATAGGGCTACAAGCAATTAGCCCTACCTTTGATGTAAATCTTGAATAACTTGAAAAAGTCCTTAACAAGGAGGGAAACTAATGACTTATCCAGACACCCTTTTCAGAGACCTAAAAGATTTCCTAGATCTATGGCCCCCAAACTGTCCATACAATATGGCCTACAAATGTGCCTAAAAACAAGGGTTTAAGGCTTTACAAGCCTGTCTAGCAGAAACTTCAACTTCTCCTCCTAAAATCTTTCATCAAACCTTCCCATTGAGTTTGGGACTTCTATGTTCATGCCTCTACCTTCCTCCAAGCTTTGATTGAAGCTATTTGTGCCTTCAATCCTTCCTAACACCTCTACAATTCACTGTGATCCCTAGCCATGAAACTGAGGCTCGCATCACCAATAAAACACCATCCGTGCTTTCCAGGGCCCCTCCTTCACTGTACAATATACAGATGGAGTCATTGTCCTAATCCCAAAAGCCCATACAGATCCTACAATGGGAAGAGGCTCTATGACCCCATTTTGGCCAACTGCCTGGTTCAGGACAGCAGACTGGCAAGAAACAAAATAATTTAACCAACTAACTAGAAATCCACAAAATGACAATCTAACACTATATAGAATCTAGAAAGGAATTACACTAACATTTCTACTGGTTATCACACTTCATTCAATCCAATAAAACACTCAAAACTCAGAAAACCAAGAACTATAACTGTTATTGCTGTGGTACAGTCCGTACACACAAAACCAAAACTTCTTCCAACCCCTTGATCAGGTCGAGAATGGCCTTAGATAGTTGACCAAAAGCCAACACTAATTGTTTCAGATAGTTATCAAGCCTCATCCACAAAGTTGCTCTCATGCAACAAAAAGTTGTCAATGTTGTCCATGACAACATTGACAACTTTAGAGCAACTTTTACATCTTTTTGAATGTTGCACTCAAACTTGTCCCAAAGGCTACCAAACTTCACCAAAAGCCTAAAAATGACTTAAAACATTTAAAAAGGACCTTAATTCTCTTATTTGGCCATTCTACCCTCAAAATCACACAATTAGCCTATTTGACCTAAAATGGACAAATCTTGCAACTAAGAGCAACTAAGGCCTAATATGCCTTCCTATACCTAACACTTCTCAACTTAGGACCTAGCTAGTCTCTTTATTACTCGAGTGCTGTGGCTAGTACCACAAGCCAAAATAACTTAGGAACACTAGGTCTTCATTTAGCCTTACTTAGGTGCCCCTGCACCATACTCCCCCACAAAGAAAAACTATGTCACTCCTGTGGACAAAAGATCCTTGAAGATGCCCACTTTGTTGAAGTCTGCCTCAGCAATCCAAGTTGCCTTTGAATTTGGCTTGTGTCTCCACTTGATAAGGTGTTCCATGCACACCTTATGCCACTTGACTCTTGAGTCCAACACCTTTTCAGCTTCCAACTTAACTGATGAAGGTACCACTGTAGGTTCCAGATCAGCACTGACCCCCTCACTATTGTAAACACTCTCAAGTAATGGACCTTTGAATTCAACCAAGTCTTGCACATTAAAAATAGGAGAGATGCCCAAATCTGATGGCAAATCCACCTTATATGTATAGGCCCCATATTTTGCTATGACTTTACAAGGTCCCACTCTTTTCATCTACAGTTTAGTTGGCACACCTTTCTGCAATCTTGATTTGTTCAAGTGCACCATAACATAATCTCCAATAGAAAACTGAATGTCTCTTCTCCTTTCATCTACCTTGCCTTTCAACTTTTGTGTGTTATCTTGGATGGTCTTCTTTACTTGCTCCTATATTTTCTTCATAGATTGAGCGAAGTCCTCAGCATGTCCACTTCTATATTCCATGCCTCCAAGATCTCTCAACTCACATACACCCCTTGGATGCATCCCATACACAATTTCAAATGGGCTTTTGCCTGTGGTTCTATTCTTGCCATCATTATAAGCATATTTTGCTTGAGGAATGATAACATTCCATGTTTGCCATATTCCTTAGTTAGGCACCTCAAGAGATTACACAACACTCAGTTAACCACCTCAGTCTGGCCATCTGTTTGAGGATGGTAGGCTGAACCAAATGAAAGGTTTGTCCCGAGTTTGCTCCACAAGGTCTTCCAAAATGGCTCATGAACTTCACATCCCTATCTGAAACTATACTAAATGGAAGTCCATGAATCCTTACAACCTCCTTAAAGAACAAGTGTGCAATGTGGCTAGCATCATTGGTAGTTTTAAATGGGATGAAATGCCCCATTTTGCAAATTTGTCAACCACTACATAAATACTGTCATATCCCTGTTTTGTCTTGGGCAGACCTACTATGAAGTCTATGCTTACACACTTCCATGGCCTATTTGGAACTGGTAAAGGTTGGTATAAACCTCCATTGCTCAATCCACCCTTGGCTTTCATATACACCATGCATTGCTCAACATACTTAGTCACATCCCTGACTAGTTTTGGCCAATCTTTGGACTAATTCTAAAGTTTTGTTTGCACCAAAGTGACCACTTAGGCTTCCATTATGCCTTTCCTGAATTAGGTTTTCCCTTATTGATCCCCTTAGTACACACAACTGATTGCCCTTAAATAACAATCCATTATGCAAAGTAAATTCAGAGAACTTCCTATGGAAATGGTTCTCAACATCAAAACGTACCTTGTATGCCCCTGCAAAGTCTTCATCCTCCTTATAGAGGCTCTTGAAGCTCTCTATCCCAATGCTATGTAACTAAACTTCTTGGATAGTTAACAATCTCCTGCTCAATGCATCTGCTACCTTGTTCATTTGCCCCTTCTTGTGTTTGATTGTGAAAGTAAATGTTTGTAAGTACTCCATCCACTTCAAATGCCTATTACTCAACTTTCCTTGAGTGTTGATATAACTTAGGGCTTGATTATCAGTAAATACAACAAATTCCTTGGGCAACAACTAATGTCTCCACTACCAAAGGGACTGAACTAAGGCATATAGTTCTACGTCATAAGAAGAATATTTCTTCTTGGCTTCATTCAATTTTTCATTGAAGAAGGCTATTGGCCTACCTGCTTAACACTCCACCTACTGCCAAGCCACTTGCATCACATTCTATGGTAAAGAGCGTCTCAAAACTAGGCAATTGCAAGACAGGTTGGGTAGCTACTTGTTTCTTTAGCAACTCAAAGGATTTCTCTACTTCTAAAGTCCATTTGAACTTAGACTTGACCCAACCCGTAATGGTATCTAACAAAGGTGCACATATTCCACTAAAATTCCTAATGAATTTTCTATAAAACTGAGCTAGACCATGAAAACTTCTTAACTCAGTAAATGTGGTAGGCGGTGGCCAGTTGAGAATAGCTGCAACCTTCTCTTGATCCATCTTCAAGGATCCCTTTGACACTACAAAACCCAAATACACAAAAGCTCTTGTTTGAAAAAGTCACACTTCTCAAGATTAATAACAAGCTTCTCCTCGTGTAACCTCTACAGTACAGCTTCCACATGTTTTATGTGCTCCTCCTTGGTCTTGTTTGAACATTAGTATATCATCTAAATGCACAACCACATACCTTCTAGTGAAGTCCTTAAGCATTTCATTCATGAGCCTCATGAATGTGCTAGGAGTATTTGAGAGGCCAAATGGCATCACAAGCCATTCATACAACCCATCTGTTGTTTTGAATGTTGTCTTCCATTCATCTCCCTCCTTAATCCTAATTTGGTGGTATCCACTTTTCAAATCCAACTTTGTGAAGTACATTGCCCCTCCAAGACAATCCATGAGATCCTCAATCCCAGGTATGGGAAACCTATACCTGATTGTGATCCTATTTATAGCACTTGAGTCTGTGCATAATCTTTGTTTTCCTCCTTTCTTGGATGCTAGTACAACAAGGACTGCACATGGGCTTATACTTTTCTTGATCAGGCCTTGATCTAGAAGTTCTTGTACTTGTCTTGCTACTTCCAAGTTTTGGTCAGGAGTGAGCTTATATGTTGCCTTGTTTGGTAAAGATGCACCAAGAACAAAATCTATTTGATGGCTTATCACCCTCCTAAGAGGTAAAGTGGCAAGAGTTCCATCACTTACAATATCTTTATACTGTTCAAGCAATGATTGTACCTCTACTAGCAGTGGCTCTTTGACTGTCTTTTCCTCTCCTGTGGACTTCAATACAACTGCATAGCTTTGGCTCTCATCATCCTTGAGATCCTTGGCAAACTCTTTTCCACTACATAGAAACACACTAGGCACCTTGGACTGTGGTTCATCTCCTTCCAACAGAGATTGGATTTTAAAAATTCTGCCTCCCTTCTTAAAGGATAATGGAATTTGCCTTTCCATCATACACTGCCTCTCCATCAAACTGCCAGGGTCTACCTAAAAGTAGATGGCAAGCATCCATAGGCAAGATGTCACACAACAACCTATCCTTGTACCTTGCTATGGAGAACTCAACCCAAGTCTGTTCATTCACTAAAATGCTTTGGCCCTTGTTAAGCCAGGTTACCTTATAGGGATTCACATGGGGTATCTTGGTCAGTTTGAGCTTGTTAACTGCCTCCTCTGATATTATGTTGTCAGTAGAACCAGAGTCCACCATTACCTTGCAAACCTTTCCAAGAATCTTGCATCAAATCCTAAACAAAGCTCTCCTATGCTTAGGCTCATCTTGAGCTGGTTGCTTGATCAATACCCTCCTAAAAATGAGGTTTTCACCTTTCTTTGATACTATGTGATGTACTTCAAGTTCCTTGCCACTAGAGTTATCCTCTTGAGCATATGCCACTCTTTTGTCATGGTTTGAAGAAGGCTTATCTAGGCACCTATACACTGGATGGCCTAGCTGACCACAATTATAGCATTTCATACTAGCAAAGTAAGAGTTACTTCTACCTGATCCTTTGACCCCACTAGAGCCTCCTTGGTTACCCCTTCCTCTACTATAACCCCCTCTAGGAGTGCTTTTAGTACTTTGCTCAGTGAGTTTGGTCTCACCTTGGTTCCTCAGTTCATTACCTCTACCTTGATATCCTCCTCTTTGCCCCCTCTAATTTCTTCCCTTGCCTCTATCTTTGAAGTTGGAGTCCCCCTTCTTCCTATTATTTTCTTCCACCTTTAGGGCTAGTTAATGGAACCTCTGAATAGTAGTAGGTGTCCACAAACTTAGCTCCTCTTGGATATTCCACATTAGACCACCCAAGTACCTAGCCACTTTTAATGGCTCCTCTTCTTGCTTTTTGGACCTAAGACATAACCTTTCTTTCTATAAGAGGCCACATCCATGTCTTTCTACTTTAGTCTTTATCTCCTCTTGTGAAGTTGAATCTCATACTCCTCTGGTAGGAAATTCTCCTTCAATTTTGTTGCCATTCATTCCAATTGGCTATAGGCTTCTTACCCATCCTAATCCTCTCATCTTGGACATATTTCCACCATGTTAATGCTGACCCTCTGAGTCTTGACTTAGCTACCTTGATCTTTTGTGCTTTTGTCACTCCTTCACATTCGAAGTGATTCTCCATCCCATCTATCCAACTCATCACTGCACCAATGTACATCTTCCCACTAAACAATGGAACACCTTCCAAGGCCCTTCCCCCTGTGGCTTTTATGGCCTTCAAGAAAGGTTCTTCATTCAAGACAAGGTCTAGTTAACAGACAACATCTTCCTCTGCTATCTCCTTAACCCTATCATTGCTCTCTTCTTCATTTTTCTTGGCTGCATCTAACTTTATCTTTACCTCTTCTAAGGCTTCTTCAAGGAGTCTATTCTTCTCCTTTTGCTCATCAACCTCTTTGGCTAGTTCTGCATGTGTCACTATGCTTGACTCACCCACTAATTCCCCAGTAGCTATATAACATACACTAGATTCCCAAATCTTTGACCCGCTTTGATACCACTCTGATGTAACACTAGTATTGCTCTGACCCCAATTCTTCCTAGGGTTTCTTTAGGCCTTTCTTCTTACCTGATAGGGCTACCCACTACCCTTTCTCCTTAGGACCTTGCTCATGAGATCCTACCTCGTTCAACTAGTGAACACCAACTGATAGAACAACAAATCCACACATTGCTTCCTAGGCTCATTCTAGCCTTCAATGCTTATTGTTCACTCAATTCCACAACCTGCCTCAACTTGATCAGCAGGCACTCCACCAATAGGCATAGGCCTTTAGAAGGTCCTTAGAATCCTTTCCAAGATCTAAAACCACTTTTGAGATTGGAACCCTAATCGAGTTCACAAAAACACTAAAATTGCTCCCCAAATAGGGCTACAAGCAATTAGCCCTACCTTTGACGTAAATCTTGAATAACTTGAAAAAGTCCTTAACGAGGAGGGAAACTAAAGACTGATCCAAACACGGGTCCATTTGGTTCGTGGAATTGTAGAAACCAGGATTTCTACAAATCAAGGTTTTGCCAAATCAAGGTTTTGCAAATCTTCATTCCTATTTTTGGGATTTTACTTGAACTGTTTGTTTCACTCAAAAGATGTGTGTGAAGACACATATTTAATGCATAAACTTGGAGTTGAAGGCAAACTTCAAAAAGTAGTCCAATCTATTGTTTTTACACTCCTCAAAAAACATAACCAAGTTTTGATTTTCAATTCCTACTTGCTAGTAGGAAGTCGGAAAACCTAGTTTTAAGACAAAATTGGAAGTCTGGTATTCGAATTCCATTTTGCCAATTTTGAAACAAACGTAAAAATTTTCAAATCCGGATTTTGAAAAAGCCAATTCCTATCACCTTCCACGAACCAAACGGACCCTAAAAGATATCCTAAGTCTATGGTCCCCAAACTCTCCATACAATATGGCCTACAAATGTGCCTAAAAACAAGAGTTTAAGGCTTTACGAGCCTGTCTAGCAAAAATTGTTGAACCCTTGGTATTTGGTCTTTGATTGTTGTCATTGATGTCAATAATGAAATTATAATGAGCATATGATATGCTCAACATCATGTAATTATCTTATTTGATGTCCTTCAATATTGTTCAATACATATTCAAGACAAACACTTAAGTGTTATACAATTAACACTTAATATTCACATGGGTTTTAAAAACTGTTATAAAAAACAGTTTTGATCAATGAGAAACTTGACAAGGTTTTTTATCAGATAGTCCCCAACTACCATACCTTTTTGGAAAGGTCTTTGAGTTAGCTAAAATGGGGCTTTGTTAGTTTTTGCATAACAGATGTATGGAAAGAGAAAAAGTTTGTTGATCAGAAATAGTTACCAAATTGTTATGACATTTTTAGCAGGTTTGAGCAGTTTTGATCTAATGGAAGTTTGGGGTATGTACCTGCCTCCAAAATTTTGACTTTCTTGGTTTATAAGTAGAGGATACATTCCTCTAAAACATCCAACAAGTGGTTTTGATATAAGTTGCAAGATTGGTATGGAATTCCTTGTAGACCAAACAGTTTGCAGGCAGATTTTTAACAGCAAAGAAGAGGGTAATGCTTTATGTTTCTTATTTCATATTTGTGATTTGATTTTCATTGCTGAAGTTTATCAGAGGTAGACGAAGGGTTATATATTGCTTCTTCATTCATCCATATCAATATTTGATCAGATATTTTAATGAAAAAAGAAAATATATTTGGGTATTGGATATTTTGAGGATAATAGAAGTATATCCAGCATTATGTTTTCAACAAGAAGTTGAAACTAATGATTCATGATTTGTGTTGTATTAAAGATGATCCTTTGATTTTATATCTCATTTGCTCATTTTGGAAGTTGGTGCTTCTTGTATTCATGAAGTTGGTGCTTCAGGTGTAAGGGATTGGTGTTCCTTGAAATTGGTGTTTCTAAAATAGGGTGTTGGTGCTTTCCAGAGTTGTAGCTCTAAAGATTTGCCCAAGAGGCCAATAAAGTTTTAGATTCAAAGTGGTTATTTACCCTAAGGGGTTTTCTACGTTAAAATATTGTGTTACTTTGTTATTCATTAACTATCTTGCTCATGTGTTAAATTTTTATAACTTATAATTGTTTCAAGTTTTGAAAAGTACTTTAAACCACTGATTCGCCCCCACCCCCCCAAGTGGTGTTTGTATTCCAACAAGCAGTATCAAAGCAAGGTTCCCTACATCAAGTTTAACAACTTTGGGTAGATTTTGGTCGAGTGGAATACTTATCTTTTATGGCTCAAGATAGTTCTTCAAAGGTTCCTATTTTTTATGGATCAGATTATGCTTTTTGGGAAGTAATGATGCAAACATATTTGTTATCTATTAATGTTGATGTTTGCGCTTTAGGTTGTTAATGGTTATAAATTTGCTATACTTAACAGTTTATCTAAAAATAATATTTTTGTTAAGGTAATACATTGTAGTTCTTCTAAAGAAGTATGGGACAAATTGAAAAACACATATCATGGTAATGATAAGAGTTAAAGAAGCCAAGGTACAACATTTGAAATCAAGATTTGAAGACCTTAAGATGGGTAATGATGAAGAGGTAGAAGACTATCTCCTTAAGATAGATGAAATTGTAAATGGCATAAGAGGACTTTGTGAAAAAATTGATAATATTCATGTTGTAAAGAAAGTTTTGAGATCTCTTCCTGATAAATTTGAAACTAAGATATGTTCTATAGAAGAAACTAAAGATATTAACAAGTATATAATGGAAGATATTCATGGAGCACTTGTAGCTTATGAAATGAGAAAGTTTGGCAAGCAGGAATCCACAAGCAAAAAAGCAGCATTCAAGGTGGAAAAGAAAGTGAAGCAAGTCTCTTCGGAATCAGAAGATCTTGATGTTCTTTAAGCACATTTATCAAGGAAATTAAATAAAGGAGTAGGTAAATACAAAGGTAAACTTCCTTTCAAATGCTTTAATTGTAGTAAAATAGGACACTTTGCATCTAAATTTCCTTATAATAGTCATGATGAAGCACAGAAATTCTATAACAAAAATAAGTTCTTTAAGAAGAAGAGTTTGATTGCTGATGTATCAGATAGTGAATCTAGTAGTTTTGAATATGATGAAAATGAAGTTTCATTCATGACTATAGAAACTACTTGTCAAGAATCAGATAGTGATGCTGATGTTGAACTTGTTGAGGCTGATTTAGAAGGTGAATTTCTTTATGCACTTAAAAAGATCAAGGAATTTAAGTGTTCAAGAAAATCAATTCTTAAAAGAAAAAAAGAACTTTGAAAAAGAAACTAAGGACTTAAATCAACAAGTTATAGAATTGAAATTACAAGTTGAGGAACAAAAGAGAATTGTCTTTGTCACTAAGGAAGAGTTAAGTTCTAAGAATCAGGAATGTACAAGGTTAATGAATGAAGTAGTATTATATAGTAGAAAGCTAGAAAAATATGAGATCACTACTTTGGATGATATGTTAATGAAACAAAGAAGAACTAATGATCTAATAGGAATTCGTTTTGAACTTGGACAATGTTCTAGTGACAAGAAAGATAAATCTTTATTTGAGATATTTAAATCTGAAAGTAAGGATACAAATCGGAATACTACCACTTCAAATGCAAGTAAAAATGCAGATTTCAATCAGATTTGTAATGATAAAAATCTGATTATATCAAGCACTTCATTCATGGGTAAAAAATACTCAAACAGGTTCACTTCTTTCTTTGATGGGTATTGCTTCATGTGTCATCAATATGGAAATAGAATAAGCAATTGCAAATACATGTCAAGGAGGGTATTCAAAGTTTCATTTTGGTTATTCCTTTCCTAAAATGAATGGTCTAAGATGTTACAAATGCAATCTCTTTGGTCATGTTATGAGTAATTCCAAAACTAAGTCAATTCAGAATGATCAATCTTATGCTAGTCTACAAGTTGATAAAGAATTTGATACTAAAATGACTAAGATATGGAGGTCTAAGATTAATAAGTCTATGTTTGTTCAAATGGCTCTACATTCTGAAGAAAAGAACTTGTGGATAATTGATAGCCGTTGTTTTAGACACATGACAGGAAATAAAACAAAGTTTGACAAATTGATTAACTACAAAGGTGACAATGTTAGTTTTGGTGATGATTCTTCAAGGAAAATTAAAGGTTTGGGTTCTTTGATGCTTAGTGACAAAATGTTGATTCATGATGTGTATTATGTTGATGGATTAAAGTACAATCTTCTAAGTGTTAATCAAATTTGTGATCATGGATATGAAGTTTTTTATGCCCATGGTTGTCAAATCAAATTAAAATCTGGATAGTTGGTTGCATCAGCTAAAAGATCTAAAGGGAATGTATACAATTTAAAAGATATCACAAATACTAACAATCATGAAGATGTTTGTCTTATGGGTCAGGTGAATGAAACTTGGTTATGGCACAAAAGGCTTGGACACTTAAATTTTGAAAACTTGGTAAAAGTTAGCAAGCATCAAAAAGTAGGAGGCATGCCATGTATAAGTAAGCCAAAGAATTTTGTTTGCAAAGGGTGTCAACATGGTAAACAAACAAAGGCATCTTTTCCTTCAAAAGAATACTTTGCTTCTAAACCACTACTATTAGTACATATTGATTTATGTGGTCCTACAAGGACAATGTTATTAAATGGTGAAAAGTATTCCATTCTTTTTATAGATGATCATATAAGAATGACATGGGTAACCTTCTTAAAGCATAAATCAGAGGCATTTAACAAGTTTAAGATTTTCAAGAAAATGGTTTAAAATGAGTCAAACATGAAGATTAAATGTTTATGATCAGATACAAGTAGTGAGTTTACTTCAGATGAATTTGTTGATTATTGTGAAAAACATGGCATCAAAAGACAATATGCAGCATCCAGGACACCTCAACAAAATGGAGTTGTTGAGAGAAAGAACCGAATGGTGAAAGAAATGGAAAAGACTATGTTAGAGGAATCTTAAGTACCAAACAGGTATCGGAAAGAAGTAATTCACACAGCAGTATATATTTTAAACAAGGCACAACTACGGGTAAAAACTAAGTACACTCCTTATGAGTTATGGTATGGACATCCTGCTTCAGTTGAGCATTTTAGAATTTTTCAAAGTAGATGTTTCATTAAGAATTTTGATGATAAAATAGGAAGCTTTGATTCAAGATGTGATGAAGGAATATTCTTAGGATATTCTTCTCAAAGTAAATCTTACAAATGTTTTAATAAAAGATTGAATAAACTTGTTGAAAGTGTACATGTGAAAGTGGATAAAGTTGTGCAGGATAAAAAGGAAATAAGAATGGATAATACTTTCCTACAAGACAATGATAAAGACTAGAAAGAAGTAGATAACAAAGTTGATGAAGGTAAAGAAGCAGATAATAAAGTTGATGAAGGTGAAGAAGAGATAAAAATCAAATAGAAACACTAAAACCCACAGGTACAAAGGCTATAGGAACAAGATTGAATAAGTATCATCCTCAAGAACAGATTATAGGGGATAAACATGCAGGTATTCAAACAAGAGCACGAACTACATGTAGTGAATGTGCTAATCTTTGTTTGTTATCTCAAATTGAACCTAAATCATATAAAGATGATAGTATGGATGAGTTTTGGGTTAATGCTATGAAAGAGGAACTAATTCAAATTGAAAAGAATAAAACTTGAAAATTAGTGCCTGGACCTGAAGATAAAAATGCTATGTTCCCCGAGGACGCGTACCCAACCTAAAACTAGGAGTTTCGGCAACGAGGACGTCCCAAGGATGGAGGGATGGGTATGGGACGTCCCCCAGTTGTCCCCAAAAAGGGCAAATTACCAGGGGATGTCCCCAAAACTTGGGGACGGCTGGGGAAAAAAGTCGTCTCCAATACAGAAAGGGGATGCCTAGACGTCCCCCAACCGTACCGAGTACGGCCAGCCGTCCCCAATTATTTTAAATGCAAAAAAATTAAAAAGTGAATATTAAAAAATAATTTTAAGGCTTCTTACTAGGTTGCCGAGGTGGGTCCCACCTCTCCAAATCCGGTAGAGGTAGAATAGGAGCAGCAATCTGCTTCATTTTTCTATGTTATGTTTTTTATGTTAAACGTAAACATGCTTATGATACATTGATATTTAATACTTTATGGCAGCCCTCTAGCCTTTGGGCATATAGCTTTAGGTATATTTAGATTTAAATTTTTCAGATTTATCATGTTTATCATTATGACATTGTTCACTGATATTGATATGCATTTTAACAATTGAGTACTGAAATCGGATATTATTTCCTAGATGGCAATCAAATGTATGTTATGGTTCTTTAAATGACATGCTTTGTGCTTAGTTTCATATGAATGACATGTATATTTGCAAATTTCAATGTATACTTTAAAATTTCCCTATATATATAACCGTCCCCTACCGTCCCCGTACCGAAAACTCGGGGTAACATAGTAAAAATGTAATAGGTGCTAAATGGATCTTTAAAAATAAACATGATGAAAACGGAGAGATATCAAGGAACAAGGCTAGATTGGTTTGTAAAAAGGTTTTATCCCTCTGTCCTCTTGCATAAGTTCATAAATGAGTGATAGGTTTGAGGGGGAGCATATTTTGCTTATCTTTTTGTTACACTGAAACCTTGGTATATCTCCTTTGTCATTGAAGTCAAAGGGAGAGAAAAATGAAGATGAAGATGTCTACATGATGGATATACAGGTATAGGTACAAATACAGGATATATAGGTACCCATGGATATACAGGTGGAAGTTAGTATTGACATCCCTTGGTATTTGGTCTTTTGATTGTTGTCATTGATGTCAATAATGAAATTATAATGAGCATATGATATGCTTAACATCATGTAATTATCTTATTTGATATCCTTCAATATTGTTCAAAACATATTCAAGACAAAAACTTAAGTGTTATACAATTAACACTTAATGTTCACATTGGTTTAGAAAACGGTTATAAAAAATAGTTTTGGTCTATGAGAAAGTCAACAAGGTTTTTTATCAGATAGACCCCAACTATAATACCTTTTTGAAAAAGTCTTTGAGTTAGCTAAAATGGGTTTTTGTTAGTTTTTGCAGAACACATATAGGGAAAGAGAAAAAGTTTGTTTATCAGTAATAGTTACCAAATTGTTATGACAGCTTTAGCAGTTTTGAGCGGTTTTTGGTCTAATGGAAGTATAGGGTATGTACCTACCTCCAAAATTTTGACTTTCTTGGTTTATAAGTAGAGGACACATTCCTCTAAAACATCCAACAGGTGGTTTTGATTGGTGTGGAATTCCTTGTAGACTAAATAGTTTGCAAGCAAATTTTTAACAGTAAACAAGAGGGTAATGCTTTATGTTTCTTATTTCATATTTGTGATTTGATTTTTATTGCAGAAGTTTATCAAAGTTAGAAGAAGGGTATATATATTGCTTCTTCATTCATTCATTTCAGTATTTGATTAGATCTTTTAATAGAAAAAGAAAATATATTTGGGTATTGAATGTTTTGAGAAGAATAGAAGTATATCCTACATTATGTTTTCAACAAGAAGTTGAAACTAGTGATTCATGATTTGTGTTGTAACAGAGATGATCATCTGACTTTATATCTCATTTGCTCATTTTGGAAGTCAGTGCTTCTTGTATTCATGAAGTTGGTACTTCAGGTGTAAGGGATTGGTGTTCCTTGAAATTGGTGTTTTTAAAACAGGTTGTTGGTGCTTCCCAGAATTGTAGCTCTAAAAGATTTGCCCAAGAGGCCAATAAAATTTCGTATTGAAAGTGGTTTTTTACCCTAAGAGGTTTTCCACGTTAAAATATTGTATCACTTTGTTGTTCATTAACTATCTTGCTCATGTGTTAAATTTTTATAACTTGTAATTGTTTCAAGTTTTGAAAAGTATTTTAAACCACTAATTCACCACCCCCCCCCCCCCCCCCCCCCCCCCCGCCCCCCCTAGTGGTATTTGTATTCCAACAAAAACATCAATTTCTCCTCGTAAAATCTTTCATCAAACCTTCCCATTGAGATTGGGACTTCTATGTTCATGCCTCTACCTTCCTTGAAGCTTTGATTGAAGCTATATGTATCTTCAATCCCTCCTAACACCTCTGTAACTCACTGTGGTCCCTAGCCATGCAACTATGGCTTGCCTAGGGCATCACCAATAAAACACCATCCTTGCTTTCCAGGGCCCCTCCTTCACTATACAATATGTACATGGAGTCATTGTCCTAATCCCAAAAGCCTATACAGATCCTACGGGGGTAAGAGGCTCTATGACCCCATTTTGGCCAACTGCCTGGTTCGGGACAGCAGACTGGCAAGAAACAAAATAATTTAACCAACTAACTAGAAATCCACAAAATGACAATCTAACACTATATAGAATCTAGAAAGGAATTACACTAACATTTCTACTGGTTATCACACTTCATTCAATCCAATAAAACACTCAAAACTCAGAAAACCAAGAACTATAACTGTTATTGCTGTTGTACAGTCCGTACACACAAAACCAAAACTTCTTCCAACCCCTTGATCAGGTCGAGAAAAGCCTTAAATACTTGACCAAAAGTCAACACTAACTGTTTCAGACAGATATCAAGCCTCATCCACGAAGTTGCTCTCATGCAACAAAAAGTTGTCAATGTTATCTATGACAACATTGACTAACTTTTGAGCAACTTTTACATCTTTTTGAATGTTGCACTCAAACTTGTCCCAAAGGCTACCAAACTTCACCAAAAGCCTAAAAAGGACTTCAAACATTTTAAAAGGACCTTAATCCTCTTATTTGGCCATTCTGCCCTCAAAGTCACACAATTAGCCTATTTGACCTAAAATGGACAAATCTTGCAACTAAGAGCAACTAAGGCCTAATATGCCTTCCTATACCTAACACTTCTCAACTTAGGACCTAGCTAGTCCCTTTATTACTCTAGTGGTGTGGCTAGTGCCACTACAAGCCAAAATAACTTAGGAACACTAGGTCTTCATTTAGCCTTACCGAGGTGCCCCTGCACCAGCAACTAGGCTTAGTAGCTGGGAGAAAGTGAGTGTCGATATGCCCAAAGACCAGTCCCCTGTGTGGGCACTGGCAATTGTGGGGGCTTACAAAAACCCCACATTTACCAATAAAGAAAAAAGGAAGAAATCCCCTTTTAAGTCAAGTATACAAGCATGAAAACTAGCAAGGGATTAGCTAATAAACCATAAACCCAAATTTTCAAAAAGTGTCTGTTTACAAAAATCAAGACAAATCTGTTCTAGGAATGAAATGATGACTGAGCATGTAAAATAACGGAGGTTTCCTTACCCAAAGCGTGGAAGAAAAAATAACAGAAGACAAAGCAATAGAGACTAAATCTATTACAAATGCTTATGATACATTGGACCTAGGGGTCACTCTAACATCCTGATCCGGACCCAGCTCTTCAACACCTTCAAAATCAACCCATGGTCTTGCTTGTCCAAGAACCAGTTGATAATCTAAAAGGAGAGTGGCTGCAGGAAAAGGGAACTGAGCACACTAAGAAAACTGGGCAATGAGGGATTATTGACATTAAGACAGAACCCAGATGATAAATGATCAGAACACCAAATGTAATAAAACACTCAAGTCTATAAAATGGTTGACCAAAAGGAAAAATTAGAAGTAGATTACAGCTGAAGCAACTGCAAAATGCATATGGAAATGAATTAAGTTGGTGGATAGCGAAAACGGCTGAAAGATGTAAAATAAAAAGTAGATGGATTGCTTTAAAGTTTTAAACACTAAATGTTGTTTATAATTAAATGCTTCCCTTATGTAAATCAACACTCCTAAATTGGATATGTCAGCTAAATATCATGTCCTACCAATCTAACCTTTGGCATGTTTTTGTATGTCTTCAACTTTCAGATTGCTAAAAGTCTTTGATATGTTTCCTCATGTAGCTCGAGAACAATGCTTTTGCCTTAACCTCATAGTAATCATAACCAGTTGTACCCACTACTGCATTTTCAGCAAAAGCATGAAATGATAAATCCCTTTTTCTATCCATTCTTCTCCCCTTGTTGGACCTGTCTTTGCTGCAGAAACTTGTTTCCCTGCTGCCAAATGCTGATTTTTTTCTGAAACCTTTTGTTCCATTCTCTGATATTCTAAATATATGCAAGTACTCATTTAAGGTACTTAGTCTATGTCCCCTTGCTACAACCAGCATTCACATCAGTGTGAGCTTTATAACAGATTTCTTATTACTGTCAAAGTCCTTCCTGATCTCAGATTTTTTTTATTTTGAAGTCAGCATTCATCTGTGATGCACATTGAGGTTCTGGCTGTTTTTTTCATTTTGGCTATTTCCGCCAACTTCGTATGTCTGGTACAATTATCATGTAATTAATAACTCAAGACTCCTTGCCATCAAATCTTTGATTGCAGATTTTTCTGTCAAATTGCTAAATCCTTTTTTTGGATTTAAATTTTCATTTGACTTGTATCCTTTTTGTTTCTGCTTGTTGAATGATTCAATGAATCCACAACCATTATCTACAACCAAAATTTGGTCCATCTGCTCACATGGGCTCACCAGACTAAATCAACAACATATGAATTGCAACTTTAACTTATCCAACAACTGATCAAGAGGTTCAAAAAAACATTTAATCATCACACAAACTATTCAACCTGTCAATAATTGTTCCATCTGGCAACATGGATCTATCCATACATCCAAAGCTTGCTTTCTTTATTTTCTATGATTGTCAAGGAAATTGATGCTCCTTTACAATCATCTCAATAGGACCCATGATTTCCTCACCCAGAGGCATACTGCACTCAAATAATTGGCCCCAAGATACATGTTATAGATTTAGTTGCATTCAAGGAACATAGAAATCAACCTTGTTCCTATCTCCCTAAGGATATTCCATTATGCCTTTGTAAGCCAATTTGAAATTCGGCATACTGGTGATTTATCCCATAATTCTTATACCCTTCCTCAGTTCAAAGCAGAATCTACAAAATTCCTCAAAGGAAGGAATCTGCATAGCTTCACTATCTGATATTCCCTCCAACATAGCAGCTTCCCATACAATCTTCTCTTAAGAAGGAAGGACCGGCTAGTTAGGTCCCAAAACAGCAATCCCAAGTCCTAGAGCATTACTCCACTTTAAAGGCCAAGCTATTGTCTTCAAGAAGAGAATAGAGGCCCATCAAAAGACTATAGACAGTTGTATGTTAATACATTGTAGTGGGTAATCTCTCCTACTTTCTGGGTTCAGATTTAATTATCAAGGGTGTTTCTTACAGGTAAGTCTGAATAAGCACTAAAAATCAAACAAAATGAGCATATATGCAACCCACAACAGCCATACCCAAATGCAGACTAACTCCAATAACTGTCACTAAGTCAAGTCCGACTGACTGCAATAACCTCTACATAGCTGATTCAAATACTACAGATGACAACAGTTATCTCTTGAGACAATTTCTTCAAACCTTTTTATTGGTGGTTGTTGCACCAAAAGATCGACATACTAATGCCCAATAGAACCACTAAACTTATAGGCACAGGAGGCGATTAAGCCATGTTCCAAACCAGAGTGCTGCACTACACAACTCAAGGAGACCAAGGATGCACATTCTGCAACATCCCCACCCCAACGCAAGCATAGGGTTCAAACTTGTGACCCAACCTCTAGTACCAATTATTGGTTGCTGTTATACCAAATGATTGACTTGTTAATGCCCGATACAATCACTAGCATTATAGACACGGGGCAGTTAAGCCATGTCACAAACCCGAGAGTTGTGCTGCACAACATAAGAAGACCAAGGGCACACACCTTGCAACACATCTTAACATTGAGCAAACATGTTATAAATGATTCAGTGATGATATAACGCTTTCATTTTACTCAGATGCATCACTGGATGTAATAATGAATCATAAACAATGATGCATTAATCTACTCTTACTTCCTGGTATTGAGTAGTTTGATAATTTGCTTGATACTTCATGATAGTGTTGTGTTGCATTCAAAGGTTGACATGGACTGATTGATTAAGCTCGTGGATACTTGGAGACTTAGGTGAGGCTAGATTTCTCTTGATATTAGAGACATGTTGTTGAGATGTATACTCTTGGTGAGAATTCAGCAGAAATTCCAAGCAGCCTACACCTTGGTTGGACGAGTTCAATAGAGACCTATGAGGAGATTGTTTGGACGAGTTCAATAGAGACCTATGAGTGAGAATTCAGCAGAAATTCCAAGCAGCCTACACCTTGGTTGGACGAGTTCAATAGAGACTCTTGGTCTACTCGGCAGTTTATCACTTGAGAGGTATTGCCCAATGCTACTTTCAGGTGCTTAATGTTTTCTTTCATATTCATGGATCCTGAGCTGCAGTTAGATGGTTGTGGAGGATTGATTGTGAGAGATGGATAGCATGGTTATCTCCTTGAAGTGTATTTTCATTTATGATGACGATAGGAGATGGTAGTGGGCTGATTTTATGAAATCTGAAATGGAGTAGTTGATCTTCTTTGAGAGGTTTACATCCATGTAAATTCATGATATCATGCTATGTTTGATCTCTTGAGGTTGAACAGTTTTGGATGTTGTTATGGCTTTTCTCTTGGGGTTGTGAAGGAAATCATACTTGGCACAGTTAACATTTATAGGTGTTTGTGGAAGGATGCGCGACATGCTTATGATTTGCAGGTTCTCTCTTTGGTCTTGGTTATCTTCTTGGATGTTTGGGTTCACATAACATCGTTTTATGAGATCTTAGTTGGAGCTATGGTGGGCACTCCTTTGTGGTCATATGTTATCACTTGTACTTCTTTGTTTTTTGGTGACGACATGATGGATCCTTTATCTCTTGTCTTTGTTGGACGTGGAGAACATGGGAGAGTTATGGAGACTGGATGAGAGAGATGTATCTCGCAACAATTTTTGCTACATGATTTTGCATATCTTTGTAAATGGTCCTTTGTACTGCATGGTTACACTTTTTTTGTGTTGTTATCAATAGACTCGATATCCCTTAGACCTTTCAGATTTGACATTATCCATGCAGTGTGAGTTCTTGTATGTGTTTGGTCTTTATCAACTGATTTGCACATGGAGCTAAAGGTTGCAATTTATGGGTTGGTTATGTTGTTGGCATGGGTTTACTAATGTTGGATCCCTTTGAGGTATGGGTGATTGGATGGATTAGCATTTTCTATGGATGCTATTTTCAATCTCGTGGATTTAACAATTGCATTGGAGCAATTACTTTGGTTGGTGTTTGGACCAATGTTGTCTCTTGTTTTCTAGAGGATTACTTCACAATGATGTTGAGCTAAGAAGTTGATGTTGTTGATGCTTCTATATAGCTCATGAGTGCAGTGGAGTGGTGGCAATATTTTGTTGCCTTTTTTATCACAAGGATCTTATGCTTGTGTTGTTTGGACAGGTGTTTGGATGGAGAACAAGAGTATGTGCTGAGCTTTGTGTGGTTTCATGGATGGTTGTGATGATATAGTTTCATCAGTTCGACTCCTTTGAAGTTGATGTTATAGACTCTTGACAGGTCTTCAACAAGTGGAAGAATGTTGGGATTAAGGTGTCTCAACCTTAGAGTCCTAACATGCTGATTTATTGATTTATCTTAATTTCCTAAGTTGCCATTCACTTTGTGGGACCTCTCGGTGAGATGGCATCCTACATGGCAAGTGATGAGAGGGCATATTCCTTATTTTTTGGAATATTGCACTCACTTGGAAGATTCTAAGTTATGAGAAGATATTGTCTTATATTTCCGGAAATTGTTTTGGCAATTTCCTATGTAAACTAAAGAGTCATAGTTGGCAATTTCTTTTGTGCATTGGAGTTGTATTATAGCAACAGGCATTTATGATGTAGTTCACTTTTGACAAATGGTGTAAGGTAAGGAAGGTGCCTGTTTGGTCATGGTAATTTCTATGTTGTACTCGCATTGTATTTGGCAAGATGACCATTATGGATGAGGTAGGTGTTGTTGCCATGGAAGTTGCTATGAGCAATGTGTCATGAAATTAGCAAGTTACTTATGCTGTGAGACAACTGACCTCTTATGTGTTGAATACAGTTTTGGAAACAATGGGTACCTACCTCTTGTGTTGGGCTCTATATATGTTGGTGCCTTTTCTGATTACAGAGTGTTAGAGAGAGTGAAGTAGTTTATTTCATAGGGTTGTGCTGCTGGATATTCTCTAGGATAGAACAAGATGTAAATCTCTGTGTGAAGGCTTAGAGCCTGAAAATGTATTGTTATTGCTGAATAATACATCAGCTCAATGTTTTGGACTGTGGGGCTTTTTATCTAAAAGGGTTTTCCCCATGTTAATCTATGTTTCCTATTATGTCTCATTCTTCTAGTTTGATGCTTCTAATATATTAATTTTATATGTCATAATGCTGCTAAAGTTTGTTGGATCTGTAGACTGCAATCACTTTCCTTCAAGGTTTTAATTGTGGGAAATCAACTGTCTGTTTCCACTTTTATGGCAGAGTAGTATGTGCTTGTATTTGCTTATTAGAAGCTATTGAAGAAATCATTGGATACAGGATGTGCATACTGATCTCAGATGGCTTTCTAGGATGTTCTCATTTCCCTTCAATTGATAGAATGAGAAAGAGAGGTGGTCCAAAGAGAACAACGAAAGCAACAAATACTGCAACATTTCTACGAAAGGAACCGACAGGAGGAGGAACCTAGAGATACAAACAAAAGTGGTACACCCGGTAATCTTAAAAATGAATGTCCCTCCCAAATAAGCACAGAAGGCGTCATAAGGGGACACGCTCAGAGGAAAACGAAGCTGGAATGAGACAGTCCTTATGAATACAACAACAGATAGAAAGGCAACGAAGGTTGCAAAACCTTGCTGAAGGGTATCACAGTCCTCACAAACCCAGTGAGAACCAGGAGGGTCACCGCATGGTAACACTGTTGAGGCGATATTATTACTTGGTACAACATGGAATGAGGGAGACACAGATGGAGAAGCGAGTTGGGTGAAACAGGGTGCTGTGCACTCCAAAACCGGTGACGAAGAAAGTACCATACAACTCAGAGCTTCGTCACATTATCGCAGTCACAGGGAGTGTGGGTAAACTTACGACTCAGAGCTTCATCAAATTGTTGTTTAGTGGAGTTGACTTAGGACCGCACGCCTTGTGTGACTGTAAGGAACTCAAAATGGCACTGTTGGACCAAAATATGGCTGTACCATACACAGTTTCTGCAGACTATCTTCAATTACACATCCAAGGAGCAACTATGTGGCGAAAAGGAATTTAAAGAAGTAAATGTCTCTCTGTGATCTCCCGAAGCTGAATACTCACAGGTCCGGTAACTGCTGGAAGTATCGTAGTCTGCCAATGCATCAAGTTTTAAGTTATCTCTGCTGGAGGTACTTGACGGAGGTTTTCAAGTCAGGCATCTTGTTTCCTTGGACCCTATCGAACTAATCTTGGATGCATGTTACAGTAGATCTGTTTAGACAACATAATTAAAACTCTTTCTCTATGAATGACCTTGAGTGAATAAGGGAGCCAAAAGTATTGTTACTGGTGAACTGTCAATTGGAAAGTTAATATTCTGTTCATTTCCAGTGGCAAATCTGTGCATTAAACTTCTCAAGTTTGAGTTGGAAACTGTCATTGTATTCAATATATTTTTTAAAAAAACAAATTGGATGGAACTTGTGTCAGTGAAGCAACTTACCAGCTAAACAAACAGGGGTAACTTACTATAATTTAATTAGAAATCTGAGTGCACTTTCAAGGTCAATCTGAAGCAAGAATCCAAACACTTGAGCTTAGAATTTCATATAATCTGAACAATATCTAGCATGCCTAAAATGAAAATTCTAAAATGGAAGAAGAATTTGATTTGCAAGTGAAACATCTGAATTGTTGAAATGGAAATTCAATTGTTTTGAGAGGACATGGACTTGCAATATTTTTTAACAAGATTTCCAAGAGAGGTTGGAATTTTGACCTCCCTTGGAACAAAATTCCAAGAGGGGTCGAAATTTCAACCACCCTTGGATCTAATTTCCAATTTCCTGTTGAGATGTGCAACCTTGATTGAGAGTTGCACAATTTGCAAGCCTGGTCGGCCACTTGAAAGAGAGGTGTTAAAATGAATCCCAATGCAAGTCAGTCAACCAAGAAAAAAGAGTTAAATAAATTGCAAGCAAGTTAAATTTAAAGCCAGGTTGTCCTTTATTTTTCCCCAGTGAACAAAAGCTTTGAGAGGGCCCCCTATAAATAAGAGACTCAATGGTCCATTTCAAACACATATGCAATCCAGAACCTCAATTCGAAAAGCAGACCAGGCCTGGTCAAGCGAAAATAAGAGAAGAAATAGGAAATCAAACATCTTATGGGCATTCAAAGGAAACTAAACTTGCTGAAGATAGAGCAATCAAGCTTGAGGGCTAACAATCAGAATTTGACCCCAAACGAATGAGAAATTTATAGGTTGTGATCAGAAAAATTAAGAATTTTAAGAGCAAATTTTCAAATCGAGTTCACTTCATAAATGTTTTCTGTAAAAATGATTTTCTTCTTACAAATATTTCGCTTTAACACAAGTGAACCAAAATGGGTTGCACACACGGATAATGGCTTAAATGGACAAGTCAAAATGTTTATAGAAGCTTGGAAGAATTCGTCAATGTCTTCCAATACAGCACACCCTTAATGGCTTGAACACACAGGTCAAAATGCCTTGTTTGCACCTCCATATGCTGGTGCAGTGGTTGACTTCATGGCAAAGCTCAGCACAAGACAAATATAGCAGAAATGGTATGATTAGTAGCCAACTACAGGAATCAAGGCTAAAAATGCAAAAATAGTAGTTACTGGGGTATCGACCATGTATGTCAGGTTACTGCAGGGCTATGATGTTATGGATTGTGAACCTCAGAAGGCATCTGCAGCGGCAAAACATCAGTTAAGTCACATGATGTGCAATTCATATGCTCTTTCTTATCCAATCATGGAAAGAATCACTGGTCATTGATTTCTTAATCAAAGTATTTATCTCCAATAAAGTGAAAACTACATATTTATCGCTTGTTCAATATTGAACGTGAAGTTAAGAAAGGAGGCAATTATATTTTTATAATTGCTGAGTGTATCATCTCAGTGGGGATGAAATAAAAGGGCAACCTGCTAATTCTTAAGAAGGGGTAGGCACATTGCCACAATGATATTATTATTTGGACACAATATCGAATTATTCTTTAGTATGAACTTCTTTGCTGCAGCATATACATGCCTACATATATTTTTAAAACAAAAAAATATCTTGTACAGATAAACCCAAAACAAATCAAACCCAACCCAAAAAAGAAAATGGACAAATTTCAAACCCGAATCTTAAACTCGCATATGTACCAAAAGCCGAACCGGCAACTTAGATTCTGACTTATGGTGAAGTTATAATTGATCAGTCCATTGAAAATGACCAAGAGACAAGGAGAAGAAAAATAAAGTGAAAAATTCCAAGAGAATTTATATCTTCCAAGTGAACACTGAAGCTATAATCAGTAAACCAGAATTGACAAGTGCATTAGACAGCCTAATGAACGTGATCATAGATTTCAGGAACTGAATATTGTTGTTTTGCGCTGGTTCTCTGCCCAAGAGGCGTAGTATTGCATTTTCCATTATAGAAAGTGGATAAGTGGGTCATTTGTCTCACTTGTACTAGATCATTTTGTAAGTTGATGCCCATATGAGATCAAGTGTAAAAGATATGTTACACTTGAAAAGAGATATTGATTTTAGATTTATCAATGTTACTATATTGCTATGATGATTGTTATTATGTTATAACATATGAATATATTTGAAAATTTCAGATTTCTTTATATATTTAAAATTTCCCCTATTTTACACACACGTGCTGTCCCCAGCCATCCCCTGCTCCGCTAAAAAAACATACCGGAAACTTGGGGCAACATAGCTATTTATAGATCTCCAATGACAGCATCATTCTCCTCAACACCAGAAGAATTTTAACCATCAACAGAAGCTGATTTCTTCAAGTTTTTCTGTTATGATACATTTTCCAGCACTGTTTGGATCATTTATTTTTAAAAGAAAATGTAATTTTTGCAGAGAAATCTAAAAAAATTCCCTGTACTTTGGGAACAACAAAGTCCATAGAAATAGTAAACTAGCCACTATACATTTCCTTAACAGTCCTGTCCTTGCCATCACAGCGGAAGATGTCATAGAGCAGGGTTCCCTGCAAGCAGATTGAGATAAAGTCCTTTTCCACAAAGCACTCTAAGAAACCTCCCAACTCCTCAAAGTCTGAAGAATTTTCAGATAAAAACTGATCTTAAGACTTATACAGAAATCAAAATAAGTTTTACAATATGAGGATAGATGAAAAAAAACAGTGAATTTATGAATATTACCAATTAAACTAAGCCAGAATCAAAAACATATAAAATAATCAACTGTCAACTAGCACGTAGTAAGCCCTAAACACCAAATTCTCCCTACCCCAAAAAACTCTGTAGATTGCACAAGCTATGGTGAAGAGAATTCTAAACAGAAATTGTTCTATGGGCAGTTAAAACTGCTATATCGAAAGATTAACTTAGTTTTCAAGTGGGTAAAGAAATAGAAGAAATGAGCTTTCAACATGCAAATAAAATTAAATATTTAAACGTTAACGTGCAGACAAGATTAATAATAAAAGAAGGCCGGATTGCGACCATTCGGAACTTTAAACTAAACCCTAAAGTTTCTTCACTTACAAAATTCTTGACCTTACACATGGCAAATATTCTAAAGTTTTGGCTACCATAGTCTTTCAAGGAAAGCTACATTTTGGGCGGAGCTGATGACAAATTCTCAATCTAAATTAAATATAAAAATGAGAAACCAACCAATTTGCAGCTAGTAGCCTCTAAAACCGAAAACCCTAGTACTTCCGCACCTGATAACTCGGGGACATAGTACAAGGGATATAGGACAACATTATCTACAGGCGAGATGATGGCATAGACATTAACACGGATTTTTACTGAGATTTGGCACTCGATAAAAGAAAATAATAAAATTCAATTTGCCTTTAAAGTGATCAGTGTGCGAAAACTCCTGACTTTTCATATGGCAATGCTGGTAATACTCTGCTGGTTTAATTTCCAGCTGAGAGACAACTATTTTAGAAAAATAAAGACAAATTTACCTTATCAAATTGGGTATAAAATTTATTTCAATAAGTTGAAAAGGTCAATTTTCAACTACTCTAAATAAGCCGGTGAACCCTAACAGAGATAATTTCGGTGGCCAATATTTGTCAGTGACCTATTTTAGGTAGCATGTTGATAGTTGAAACTAACGAGTAATGGAGAGGATTACAGGCCGAGGTCAAGCTTGCCCAGCCTACAGCTTCAATCGCGGATTCTTACAGGTGAGATTCGAAATTCGAGAATTGCTTAATCAGACTCACCGTCTACGAAAAAGCAGATAATCAACTTGAAAATGATAAAAAACAATTAGTAACGCTTAAAAATTATTAAAAACAATTAGTAACGTTTTTAATTTACTGATGAAGTAGTTGAATAATTCCAAATAAATCCACTGGAAATGGAATCATGTCTTGCGGAGTACAAAGACAAAAATCATAAGAAATGAGACCAATGGATGCCCTCAGTCATTTTCTCTTGACTGAAGAGGTTCTCAATCTTTTTAAAAAATACTATATTTTCCTTTTAATTTTCACAGAATCAGAATCAATGAAACACGTTGCTGAGTTTAGTTTTTACTTTTGTACTGCTTCAAAAACATTGAAAATTTCATATAGAGAAATAATTTCTTCTACGAGAAAGCTCCAATAAAAATTGAATTTTCTTTAAGAAGCGCGAACACTCATGAGCTTATAAAAATGTAGAATTGGTTCAAACCAGTCCCAAATTTAAGCTACCTGATGATTCCGGGTCTCGCAGAGAGCGCGGAGAAGAGCGTTATATACCGGCGTCGTCTGGGGGCGATTGAAGGTGCTTTTCATGCGGTTAAACACCTCGACCGCGCGGTTTACAAGGCGCGCTTTTCCATAGCTTTCAATCATTAGCGCAAAGGTTTTGTCCGT
Organism: Cupressus sempervirens; assembly: GCA_028749045.1. Lineage (NCBI taxonomy): Eukaryota > Viridiplantae > Streptophyta > Pinopsida > Cupressales > Cupressaceae > Cupressus > Cupressus sempervirens. The sequence goes on from CM053787.1 coordinate 572,359,136, forward strand.
CAAAGCATAGCCCCCGCGCCGCATTTCGTTTAGGGTTTTCCACATTGCATCCCAATTCTCGGTGCGGCCCAGAATTTGAATCATTTCCTCGAATTCTATTGTAGTGGGATCGTATGAGGGCTGGTGCCTCGCCCAGTTGAAGAAGCGGTAGGCTTCTTTGCCGTGGGCAGCGCAGTCCTTGAGAACGCGCCATACGAGTTCAGAGGTGAGTTTCAAGTTTAGATTTTGGAGAGAGCGCTCCATGTACACGGAGTCCGACCGAACGATGGTACAGATGTGATATATGGCCGCGCGGTAAGCCGAGGCCGAGGCTGATGCAGAGGCTTCGGACAGGATCTTTTCTCTCCCATTACCATCGCTGTCCTCTTCAGATGAAGAAAAAGTGATTCTAGTGTTTACCGATCTCTTGCTTGATAAGGCTAGCTGAGGTAAAAGAGACGGAGGACGATTCAGGATGGCGATCAAGAACTTTGAGGCTTTCATAGAAAGTTTCAGCTACATGTAAGCCTAGCATACGACTGATATTTGTCTGTGTTCCTTCTTTTTTTTGGCTTTTGTATTCTTCCGGCGAACAGCGAGAAGTCATCCTCGGTTCGGCTTTCAGGTTTCAGTTCACTCTTCTCGTAGACTGCATCGTCAAATCGGTGTTAGAAAAGATCACCAAACAAGGAGAGTGAATGAATGAATAGAATTTTAATGACGTCCACGAGGCCATAAGTCTAAGGGACCTACATAGAACTTCTAGTGAGTTTGATGTAATTTCTCCATCCTCTCTCTTTTCTTGTGAATCTACATAAGAATGAATGAATGAAAGATTTTTAATGGCGACAAATTGAAACGATTCAAAAACATTTCATTACAACTAATTTTAGAATCAAATCTATAGTCTCATATGAAATTGTTTTAGCGGAGACAGGCATGTTCCTAGTGAAGGCCTCAACAATTGTTAGATTGTTGAGCTATCTAAAGAAATGGCAACAAATTGAAAGGATTCAAAAACACTTCATTACAACTAATCTTGGAATCAAATCCATAGTCTCATATGAAATTGTTTTAGCGGAGGCAGGCATGTTCCTAGTGAAGGCCTCCGCAATTGTTAGATTGTTGAGCTATCTAAAGAAGATGCATAAAATGGATGCACATCACTAGCCTAATAGGGTGGTTGACGAAGAACTGGCTCGTTGGAAGAACACATGGAAGAAACAAAACGATAAATGGTTCAGATAGTGTCACTCTGTATCCGCCACACCCTCGTTGCAAAATTTACAAATTTTGTCCTCCCACTCTTCCTTAGGGACCTTCCATCTACCAGTTTCACATCTCAAACAGTGGGAATTAGATCTCAATTAAGCGATTAGGATTTTTGTTTTTCCTTTGATCTCGGCTCCTAAATATTCTTTGTCATCATGTTCGCATGTGGGATTAAATTCTTTGACATAATAGGCTTTTTTTTTCTACCTAACTGGTTTGCCCACATGACAGATCTAATTATTCTTGCCACCCATTTTTTTATTTTAGAATTATTTTCTAGGCACTCTTGGTAGTCAATGTTCTACTTGTTGAACCATTTACCATTTTATTTCTTCTATGTCTTCTTCCGACAAGCCAACTCTCTATCAACCACCCTACTAGGCCAACGATGTGCATCCATTTTACTCAGTTTTTAGATAGCTCAGCAATCCAACAATTGTCGAGGCCTCCACTGGGAACATGCTCGCCTTTGCTAAAATAATCTCGTATGGAACTATGGATTTGATTTTGAAATTAGTTGTGATGAAGCATTTCTCAATTCTTTCAATCTGTCGCCATTTATGGTTTGATACAATGCTCCCCCATACCTTGCTACCATATAAAATAACTAGTATCACCAGCAACCCAAAGAGAGTTTTATTAGTCTTTCAATCCCATAACTCTGTTGTCCTGCAACTATTTTGAAGAAGATAAGATACCTTCCATCCCCCTATATCCTTTTTGATATGCATGTTTTCCAACAGAGCCAGTAATGGAAATATATCCCCAAATATTTGTATTCTTCTACAATTTCTAGCGCTTTGTCATTAAAGAGTGACTTTCAAATTTTTAAGAGAAAAATAAAATATTTATAATTCTTGTCAACTAGCTAACATTTATCTATCCTATTATACCAACATTGATTTGTGTCCATGTGTGTTTTAATGATCTAATCGTGGTCAATTATCCATAATCATTTATATAACGCTTCACATTATAAATCTAAGCTGTGACAAGAAATGTGAAGTATCAAATAGAACATATAAAATAATGGCAATGTAGACAGTGATGGTTTATCAGAAATAGCTATGTATTTTTATATTGAATTGTAATGTATGCATGCAAGATGACAATGATGTTGGAATATAATTTTAAAATGTGTGTATTGTTGAGAGTTACTTTTGGACATTTGTTTTGAATGAAATAGTGAGTGATTTTGAATTGAGCATGAAAGAAACAAAATAAAGAGTAGATTAGGGGAATTGGATTCAATAGAAAGGGAAATATAGAAATAATAGATTAGGGGATTTAGATTAAATAATAAGGACAAAATAGAAAGAATTGAAAAGTCAAAGAAAATTGAATTCCAAGGGATTAAAATAAACTATGATGATGTCAAAGATTCACTATGAGTATAGAAAGGATAGATAAATTGAGATGATTGAATAATGATGATGTCAAAGAGTCACTAAGAGTATAGAAAGGATAGATGAATCGAGATGATTGAACAATGATGATGATATATAAAAAATGGAGTGAAAGTGAATTGAATGTTAAGGAATTGAAACAAATTGTGAGGATGTTCAACAACCAGTAATGATATAGAAAATTGAAAATTAAATAAACATAAATGAAACAATACAACAAATAATAGATGAAGTTTGTAAATATGCAAGGATGTGAAATATAAATGAACAAGAAGGAAATATTAGAAAAAAAAGACAGCTGGAAATTATTTGAATATATAGAAATAATAGAAAAGTCAAAGTAAATTGAATATCAAAGAATCAAATTTGGACCATGAGGATGTCAAATAGCCAATAAGGGTAGAGAAAGCAGAAAACATGATGAACTTAATAGAAGATTTTAATAGGTGAAGTTTTCAAATTTATAAGGATAATAATCTTCATATTATATTTAGGACAATTAAATTGGAATGAACATGAAGGAAAAAAAGAAAGAATAGATAAGTGGATACAAATTAAACAACAAAGTTAATATACCAAAAAATAGAAAAGTAAAAGTGAATTGAATGTCAAGGAATCAAAACAAACCATGAGGATATCAAACAACTTATAAGGGTATCAAAAAATGAAAATTGAAATGAACATGAAGAAGAAAATTAAAAATAGTAGGTGAGTTTATAAATTTGTAGGGATGAAAATCTGCATATCATATATAAGACATTTAAATTAGAATGACACCAAAGAAACAATAGAAATAATAGATAATTGGAAATAAAATAAACCAGGATTATAAAGGTATATTGGAGAAATAAGAATGAAATGAACATGAAGGAAGCGCTACGAAAGACATTTTGTAGAGTTCATAAATTAGTTAGGAGGTGAATCAGTATGCAAGGGTTTAAGGAATACAAAATACCATGAAGTGAACATGGAGAAATAGTTAAAACATAAAATAAACTAAAAATATATAATAATAAAATAATAAAGGGGAAAAATGCACAAACAAAGGTTTTAAATTTGTGGAATTTTTAGAAGAAATGACTTCAAACTATGAAAGCAATAATAGACGATTACATACTTAGAAAATATTACCTAAACTCTTTTTGTTGTGCCTTATAATTTCTTTTTTCTCTTTGATGAATATTAAATGACACAAATGATTTATGAGTTGATTTGAAGACTTCTTGTATGTTTTAAGTTGGTTTTTTTGGTGTGTTATCTTTAATTTTCAAACTCTAGTCAATTTGAATTTTGAATTTCCAAATTCACTTGCAAGAAATATTTTGACTACTACTTAAATTTCACATTTGATTTCCCTTGAATCATGAATCGTGTCCTTACACAAATTTTTTAATTAATGGAGGTGGTTTAATGTTGAAGTGACTACAGGATGTTTACTCAAGGTGGAATGAACACTATAGTTGGAATGATGGGACAAGGTCATGTCAAATGTTTTAGGCTACTCATGTTTTAGAGTAGGCATCAGTGATCTTAGTACCTGCATTGCATTGCCAATTGTCAACTTGTTCTAGATTGATGGACTTCCACATGAAAATATTTTGTATTTAGTATAGCTCCTAACTAGAGCGGTGATCTTCATTTGATTGTAAACAAATGATATGTATTTAATTGGCTATGTTTTCAATTTGGACCGAAATATTTTGGGTTTTGTACTGAATAACCAAGTGAAGAATACATCAAAGCATGTCAGTGATACGGACAAGTTGATTGTTTAAATTGATCAAAATTGGTTAACCATGGCCTAAAACCTTGATAAACCTACTCCAAATCAATCTCAATCTGTTCTATTCTATTCTACATTATTCAGAATCCTCAATTACATCTTCACTTCACATCAAATATCGCTCTGCATAACCATCCTAATGTGTCATATTTGGATTTCGCTCTTGAGGGTGCACGATAAACACATTTCTTAAATCAATAAAATATTTCTTCAAACCAATCTTATCAAAACTCAAAGTCCTCAGCACTAGGGGCATCTCATCACTAGGGGAATATTCAGCTACTCATATCTCATTTCAAACTGGGTATCCCACCATCTTCTTATAGTTATCTTAAATCTCTAGAGGCATGTCAGATTCCCGTAATTCACATCAATCTTGTATTGTCCTAATCTTTTGATCAAGTGATTGAATTTCTATCAATTATCTTGGTCAAAGCAATATAGTACTTGTCATCTCTCAATGGATAGGTATCTAGGTGCTCTGTGTTAGTTCCTGAGGATTTAACTCATTCTTGGGATGATCTTATAACTCATGACAATTTTTTTTCTCTTTTACGAACTAGTATCTAGGTGTTCTATCTGGAGTCCAGAGGATTAACCTTCATTATGGAGACAATCCTAAACTCTTCTCAATGGACCGATATCTAGGTGTTCTATCTAGACTCTGGAGGGTTAAGCTTCATTCTGGAGATAATCCTAAACTCTTCTCAATTAATCGATATCTAGGTATGTTATCTAGACTCTAAAGGATTAAGCTTCATTCTGGAGGCAATCCTAAACTCTCTTCAGTGGACATGTTGTAATGCCCCGCCAAGGGATCCAAAGAATTAACCTAGAATTTCACTAAGTTTGGTAGTATTTTTTTTTTTTTTACATGAAAGTAATATCATTCACAATTGACACAAGAATAACGGAAGCAATAGCAATAACCATCTAAAAGTAAACATAACATACATAACAAATTACATTCTTTAAGGATCCCTTAACTTTGAATTACATCTAAATCAACTAACATTATTGAATCCATCTAATACAACAACCACATGAAATAATAATGATAAGTCCAATGTTTATACATTACATTTCTAAATGCTCAATCATCCACTATACATGTCACAGGGTATGAAAAGCTTAAAAGAATATACATATGTGAAATAAGGTACATCATCCTAGTCTAATCCATGATACATCAAAGTAAAGATAATCACATGATACACATGATACGTCATCATAGAAGATATATACATCCATCATAAAGATCAAACATAATAAACTAAGTGCATGGTTCCTCCCAACCGTTAATAGCATCAGTAGACCATCGTGGGCCCTAGCCATCCCTCCGTGCGTAACATCCCAAATCACCGAAGAGATCATTAGTATTAACATAGTAGGAATGTCACTCCTAACATATACTACATCATATGCAGAAAGTAATCTAACATGCAAATATAAGCATAAGATAACATCATCTAACATATGTTAGTCATCAGTGAAAGGATACATATCCACCATCACGAAGGATGCATCAGCTACCATGTCTCAATGGATCTCAAATGATAAGAGTGGAAAAACACTACCACCTGACCGTGTGGTACCTAAGTGGTCCACTCCCACCGTGCTGAGGAGATAATCTCAAGTCCCAAACAGGCTATCAAAATCACATAGCATAAGAATACTCTCTAAGTCTTGGAATCCTAGAAGTATACTAACTCAAAGGTTCCAACACAAAACTGACATCTAATTCCCAGAGGCACACAAAGACATGTAGGAACCTACTATGCAAGCGGGAAAGTGTCATCGCATATATCATGTAGAAGTTACCCTGGCAGTTAGCTAAACTCCATGGGTCCCTACTGATCCTCATGCGGCCACTAGTATCCTCTCATACTGACAAGGCATACTATGGAATGCAAGGTCGCAACCATGCATTCTCACTACTCCTATCCTAGTCTGTACAAGCACTCGAGGCATGAGCGAGAACAAAACAATTATCTTTTTAGGTTCATTTAGTTAGTATTAGGTGTGAATGTTTTCACTTATTAACCAACTTACAATGAGTTACCCTGGCAGCCTCTTAGGGCCCCGACCCCCATTGCAAGCCACTTCTCGACACTACAAGCAGATAACCTACCCTAAGCTCATGGAATCATAAATCTCAAAATCACAAAAGATAATCCATAATAAGAACATCAAATATGCACAATAAAAGCATCAAATCTCCATGAGCAAGCATCCATAGAAAATCATGACCACAACAGCTCTCTATTGGCAATTGAAGCATCACTGATAATCAAAAGTATCCATTGGTTCTCAATAACCAAAATATATCTCAAATCATACTAATTGAAGACTCCAAAATGGTTGAGAAAAAACATGTCACAACATGACATCATAAATCAACATTTCGGTCCCATCATGGCGATTGGAAAATAACCAAGGATAACTGATTGATGACTCAAAAATGATTAGGTCAAGTGTCTCATAAATAAGAATCTCAACTATACAATCAGTAATTACAAACATTACATAGAGCATTCCATCACATAATCATGGTTGGGTTTATAAAGATCGGAAATAAGACATCATCACGACATCAGAATCATAACCCTCGAGCCTTCGGTAAACGTCCTATAACTGGTCAACACTAGTCAACCCAAAACCCAAAACAAATAGCATATAGAAAACACAATGCAAGCACATGTTTTGGTTTTGCCAAAATTACATCTTAAATTAAATGTAGAGGTCTCAATTAACGTTTTCAA